>CM060910.1:1001746764-1002069264 GCA_030737875.1 Allium sativum
AAAAGAAAACATTTTTGATACGGGTTAGGCTATTCTTTCGATAAAGTATCAACCTAAAGTCAAGCTATAAATACTATAATAATTAGTTTGGTCCATACAACAAATGTTTTTTCATTGTGTAGCTCATCAATATATATATATATATATATATATATATATATATATATATATATATATATATATATATATATATAGACACACACACACACACACTCTCTCTCTCTCACTCACTCTCTCTCCCTCTCATGGCCCTATAACTACATGAACTTTATTTTGGCGCGAAGTGAGTGCACGATAAGGTTCAAATTTGAGTCTGTTACTATACCTAGGCACCCTTTTTTCCATTGTGTCACACCTGCGAACTAGTAACTTATCAAATATTTCCTCCACGTAAAGTTGAATTATAATAATAAGCTTGGTCTATACAACAAATGTGTTAGGATTTCACTGCATAAATCTCGACAAATGGTAAAATTGATGTGAAAGCCTTTCCTAAATAAGTTATTTCACCCAAGCCATAGACGATGATTTTGAATAGGAAATAATAAAGGTGATATCAGTTTTCAAATACAATCATTCAAAAAGTAAACCAAAAAAAAAAAAAAAAAAAACTTCTACCCAGCCATCATTTTCACCAATTCTCAAATGATTGTTTACAATTTGGTCAACCAGATAAAAGTAAATAAATTACAAATCAAATCAGTAGCCTCGACTGGAAACAATTTTGACCTTACGGCGCATATTTTTTTTTATCACAAATATCAGTTACATCTCTTTTCATGATTTTCAAGCACAATATCTTGTATCAAATGAAATCTCGTACAAGATAAGCGTGTTTTGGTTGTATATCTTGAATTGACACCTTACACTTTGAAATGTCTTGAAACTATTTCGAAATAACTAATAAATTTAAAATTGATGATGATGATGGTATAAACATTTATTTTAAAGAGCTCACTCCTAATCATTCATTATATTCATTTATAGAAGTATAAACAAATAACCTAAATCGAAGGACTTAATAATACAAATATACGATTCAATCCTTATCCCTATTAGTAAGGTTGAAATACATATTCAGTTCTCAACTCTGCAGCAAATATGCATTCTTTCCCTCCTCATCTATTTGTCTTCATAATTTTTTTAGACATTTGAAAAGATCTATGATTGATTTAGTGGAATACATCTGACATAGGATAAAAGATGGTAATATACTGTGATTAACAGAAGGTAAACAAGGCAAGGGATGACATCGGAGGCAACTAATATAAGATGAAAGACTGTAATATCCCTGAACATGAGCTTATAACCATAGTAGTCAAGGCGCTAAGACGCAAAAAGGCGCAAGCATTGAGCGTGGAGCTTTTTTGAGCCTTGGGATTTTTTGTGTGCCTTTTATATGAGTTTGATATGCTATTTTACTAACTACAAATTAATTTTTAAACCATATTTCATAATTCATTCAATTATCTACATATTTTATTAATAAAATTCAAATTTTAAACCATATTTTATAATTTATTGAACAATTAAATTTTTTATTTAACTGTTTATAAACAAAATTTTGAATTTAGCAAAAAAAGCACCTCAAACTACAAAAAGGCGCACTCAAACTGCAAAAAGACGCAAGCCTTAGGCTTTTCTTTGCTTAGACGCGCCTAAGCGCGCGCCTTGATAACTATGCTTATAACATAGGCCGGCTGATGAAACAAACTTGAATATAAAATTGTGCAGTTAATCATGTGCTTAGTGGGTTCAATGCAGTGAAGATGCGAAAAATCATAGCAGGGATAAAGTGAGGAAATAGCGGGATATAACAAATAACTCTAAAATAGCATATAAAACTCATACTTTATGTGTTTACAATATATAAATGATAAATTAAGTTAGAAATTAACGTTCACTTTAATTATACTTGCTGCATTCTTAATTTTAAATAAAAACATGTGTGAACATATCTAAATAAACATAAACTTTTATTTAACTTGATTCAATTTAATAGAATATTAGAGTATTTTTATTTCTAAAAATATATGTTAAAAAATTCAATTAAAGAACTAATTTTATAATTTTTATAATGTATAAATTTTATTTTTCAATTTATTCCTTTTATAGAAGATATAGCTGGAATAGCGGAATACAACGAAATACAGCGAAGTTTAAAGCGGAAAGTCTATTTTAGAGGCTATTTGGAAAAATCATAGCCGTAGAAATCCACCACAGGATATAGCAGGGTAACATCAGGGCGTTAACTGCACAACACATAGCCTGATCCCAGCTAAATCTCCATTTTGCAAGACATCTTTTAAACAAAATTATGGAAGGAAAAAAATCATAAGGGCACGTAATACGTATCCCTAAACATATTAACACATCCAAATTTTCCTACGCCAAAGTAGGATAAGCATGAACAGTGGATCATGAGTGCTGATGATAACATAAAAGTAACAAATCAAAGTTCTAACTAGATCTCTACCTAATCTTCCAACTTCTACTTCGAATCTAATGAATTCAGCTAAATTTTCTTAACCAGACTAACTCAATAAAAAGTATTTAAACGATGATAAAATACCTGCGGATTTTGTTGCCTTGCCCAACCT
Organism: Allium sativum; assembly: GCA_030737875.1. NCBI lineage: Eukaryota > Viridiplantae > Streptophyta > Magnoliopsida > Asparagales > Amaryllidaceae > Allium > Allium sativum. The sequence continues at coordinate 1,001,749,365 of CM060910.1, forward strand.
GATACATACCCCAAGAAAAGGCACCGAATACTGCCAAGAACATCGCCGCCGCGCTCGGTCCTTTTGTAGGTATTCGACGAGCGTATCTAACCGGCGCGAATCCACCAGGCGGCGGACCGTCCTGGAGGATGGGCATCTCTTTGACCGATACCATCCCTGGTTTCTTCCTAATCATCGATTCCGTCATCTTTGTTATTCTTTTGATTCTTTGATTTGGATTTTGCCAACAAAAAGTATCAGCGGCTGAAGCTTTCACTGGATTGTGCTCTGGATAATTGCTTATATCCCCTTAAATAAATCAGCGAAGGGTTCTGCAAAGAAAAACAATTTTTGTTAAAATGCGGGGACGAGAACAAAATTGCAGCTCAGCAAAAATTCATTCTAAAGAACAATACATTAACATTCGAGGATTTTCTTTTAAAGGACAAACGTTGAAATTTTTTTGGTGAACTACACTAAAGGTGGAATTCAAGGAGGTCCGCTAATCTTTTCCCATTTACACTATCATTTGGTCTTCTCGCTAAATTCTAAATTTTTCGTACTTCTCACCAATTTTTTTGTTAAGTTTGTCATTCTCCCTAATTTCCACTTAATATTTTTTAAGATAAGTTTGACTCAGGTCCCTATTATGTTTTGAAATTCAAGAAAACTCTCTATGTAAAAACTTTATAAAAATTGTTCTATAAAGACAAAGGTTAAAATTTTGTCATAAGAACAAATTTTAGTGTAAAGGAAGAAATTATAGTGGGTCCCTGAATTTCTGTTTTTACATTAAGATAAAAATTTTGGGATTGTTGAAGGGACTCCACATTTAGTTAAGGAGGGGATAATTTTAAGGGGACTCCAATTTAGATTTTTTTTTTTTTTTTTTTGTTAAAGAAGGTCTAGATTATTTTAAAAGAAAAGGGAGAAGAGACATAAATGCCCTTGGCTTGTCACTTATGTTAGTATCTAACTTACTAAATTCAACGCCAAATACAAAAGCATGCTTCCAGAAATAAAAAAACAATTGCAAAAAAAATTCATTGACGAAATAAACAACAATATAAAATACGCAGCACGTTAGATCAAAATTTTCGTTTTTGCATTTAATTTAAATTGAACATATTAATTCCAATATGAAATAACAATTAATTACATATTCAATGTCTTCCAATCTGCCATGAAACTTTCTTGTGTCTCCATTACATTAATTATATCCATTTTTTATTTTTACGTGCAGTGTTAAATTGTAAGTATTAATTAACATTTAGGTTTTATGATTTTTATTAATGAGGATTATAGAGGTTAATATCGGAATTTTAATTAATATGTTTAACGGGAGGCTTATTTATTTTGTACCCCCCATAAAAATTATACACTAAATTAAAATTGATCCCCCCTTAACCAAATGTTGAGTCCCTTTAACAATCCCCAAAAATTTAGCCTCTTGTCCTTATGGAACAATTTTTTGTTCATTTTGTCCTTAAGGCTAAAAACTCCTTTTCGAAAATCATCAAAAAATAAAAATAAAAAATCACAAAAATTCAAAATTAACTTCAACACATAATAATCATCGTTTTCATGCATTAAACTACAAAAAATGAATCAAAAAAAAAAAAAACAGCACGCTTCAGTGTATTGCAGTAAATAATGCAACTATTTACAATTGTTGTTGATATTTCAGCTACTTTTCCAAATATTTGCATCAACTGTAAAACAATTGATGTTATATCAGCAATTTACAGTAATAATGGCGGTCTTTGCTGCAATTTTTCACCAGCCTTCAATTAATTTAGTTTTTCATCAAATATAAAAAACTTGTTGATATATCAGCAAGTATTCGCAAGTCTTCCATCACCTTTAACATAATTGCCGATATATCAGCAGTTATACACAATAATTGTTGATATATCAACAATAACTCATAAGCCTTGCAAAAAATTCAAGTATAATTGATAATATATTAGCAAGAATATATGAATAATTGATGATATATCAGCAATTATTCATCCGATTTTCAACTAAAAACTAGATGAATAATTGCTGACATATCAGCAATTATGCATTATAATTGATGATTTTGCATTTTAATTTATTTTTGCTACTTACTTGTATGAATATTTGTCATTTAAAAAAAATACGGCAGCGTCAAAAAAAATGTCAAAAAACACGTAACTCCAAAATCAGGGACCCACTTTACAACATTTTTTAGGGGAGGATGTCGCTCAAAACATCTTCCATTTTAAGGATGTGTCGTTAATATTCACTAAACAATATACATGTAGTTATATACCCAATGTATATCGAGGTACTTTCCACAGTACCTTCCTCAGGTGGTCCCCATCGTCAAACTACGAAAACGTATTGTACCTCCATCTCCATGCTACAAAAGCGTACTATGCTACGCTACGAAAACGAATATTACAACTGCGTAACAAGAACGCCTTAATCTCTGAGTTCCTCCACGTAAATCGGTCGGGGGCTTTACATATATCTATAAAGCGCAACCTCGTTAGGCCTACAATACAGATATCCAAAGAAGGTCCGTTTTTTTTTTGTGGCACTCTAAGGCCTCATCCGACCTACCATTTACTAATGGAAGACTATTCAAAGAGCTAAATGATCACCCTATCATCCAATCTAAGAAAACATGCAATGTCTCGTCCAATGACCCGATAGTAAAAGGTCATTAGCCTCTTGGCTTAGCTCAAATCTTTCCCACACACACTCCAGCCGACGATGATAGATATCCAACGACCTACTATCCTTTGTTGGGTCAGACCATGAAGCCTCCTCCCTTGAGGCAGTCGCTGAATCATGCTAAAATCATCTCCATCAGTCTTTAGTCTTCCCACCATCAAAGATGCAGCCAAAACATACTCACCGGATGGAGCCGTACAGACCATGCCTCTATGGGTACAGCTTCATTAGGCCTACCACATAGGGGCATCACGAAGTATCCTCACCTCCCTAGAAGTCCCACACTTTCTTTCAGTCTCGTCGAATAATAAGTTGGACGTGCTCCTCTCCTGTCTCCAGACAGACACCCTCGATGATCCGCCTCATTGAACTCTTCATCCCAAATACGTACGGACTGGTCCAAGCGCATCTCATTATTACGTTATTAGACCCTATGTCTAATATTCAACTACGCGCTTGTTTTACTTACCGCATTGCTAATAAAGTTAAACATTAAAGTATTTATTCTACATTCAAGTTATTTTATTATTAGCTTTAGTTAGCCGCTTATTTTTCCTAATCAACTCTCACTGCCAGAACGAACCACTGTTTATTATTATATTCATTAAACTTAATTCCTCAATTATAAGTTTACTAATAATAATCTTACTCTACTCTTTCCTATTTTATTATAACCTTGTGTTATAATATTATCACAACTATTATTGTGAGTTCGCTTATTAAACTTTTTCCCTGTTATCTAAATTTATTTATAATAAGCCTCTTGCTCCCCATTTCATTTTTTAATTATAACATGTGTGTTATTATCCTACTTGTTCCTATGACAAGTCTACTTATTGTATTACATTCCCGTCTGATATAATTTATTATAATAGGCTACATTCCTCATTTATTACATACTTCACAGGTTTCTTATTATTTAACATAACTCTTATAGTTATGACATCAATCTACTTATCGTCTTTGTAAGTTTACATAATAAGAAAGTACATTATTTATCAAAGGTCTAAAAAATGGCTTCTTCTTCCTGCGATTTCTCGTCTTAATTCTCTCTTGTCTTCTCCGATTATTTCTTCCATTTCTCCTCGATAATCGGTTTTTCCCGTGAGCTTCTCTCTTCTATTGTGCTCGCTCGCTAGTTTATTTCCTCTGTTTGGTGATTTTAGGGTGACGGTGACTATGCAGCACCGTGATTTTTATGCGCTTTAAGGGTCGTTCTTGAGACCCTGCCCTAGTCTAAGCTTAGTGGTTGTAGCGATCTCTGCTATTACTTAGGGTCCGGCCACGATCGAAAAGGTTGGTACATCTTCTATACTAGTGAGGATGTGTTCTTTGGTGTCTTTTAAGGTTGTGGCTAGGCATCGATTTATGGTAATCGGGGATGCTTTTCTTGAATTGACCCCTTACTATTCGGGCCGATTGGCAACACCTCCCCTTCGCCAGGGTACGAAGTTTAGTTCCTCTTATTCGTTAGGTTGCCCATTGACTTTTGTTAGGTCCAAATCTCTTGCGAACAAAGGAGATTCCATCACCTTGTGTTAGGTCCAAATCTCTTGCGAACAAAGGAGATTCCATCACCCTTGTGTTGCCAAGCTTGAGTTTCGGATTCCCTGTTGTTCGCTCTGTTAGCTCGGCGGTAAGGTTCTCTATGGTGTGGAGATGTGATAGACGAGGCTGAAGGGAGTTGTTTGGTTGATCTTGGTAGTGATGTAGGGGATGTTACTACCCCGAATCAACATCCTACAACGAAACAGTCTCCTCTTTTATCTATTTTGCCTTCGTCGGTGGTTATTGGTCAAAGTGCGAAGCCTAAATCTTGGCTTCGGCGTCGGCGGCGTATGAATGTTGCGCGTGAGTTATCTCCTTTTTCTTGTATTGAGGCATCGGGTTTATCTGGTCCTCATGCTCAAGTAGCACTGCCAGTTTGCTTGCATAACAGTTTTGACTGTCTTGGTCCAGTGTTGGGATTGGGTGTTGTTGTGCCCCCCTTATGTTGTTGCTGCCACTAGTTCTCTACCGTCCTTGTCATTGACTGAACCTGAAAGTTTGGTTAATGTTGCATCTTTGATTAAAACGTGCTCTTGGTTGCGTGGTGCCGCTTACAAGAAGTGGCGGTTGTCGAATTTGTCGTCAGTGACTGGTCAACGGCCTTTGCCCAAACTTCGTCTATAGCCTGAGTTACATTCTTATGGCGAGACAACAAAGATTGGGCACTCTTCACTTGGTCTGTTTGTGGTTTTGGGTGTCAGTCGTGTTGTAGTCAGTGCCTTGCTGAAGAAGCAGATGGATATTTGTAATGGCGCGTTTTGTTAGCTGTCGAATAATTTATTTATTTAATGATTTATATATCGATTTGGTGATATCGATAACTTAAAGTACAACGTTCGAACGTATAATTATAATATAATTAAAATAGAGCTTGAAATAGCGCTGCAGTTCGCTATTTGGCGATTTGAACTTCAACAGAATGTACATGATGCATTTTAAGCCGGATTTCTGTGAAACAAGAAACGTGTGGAGCTGGTGGAGTATATCTTTCTAGTGGAAGAGAAAAATCAGGATTTCATCGTGTAGATTTTGAGTTATGTCCAAATCAAATTTTAAAATAGTCGCTATAGAATCGTTTATCGACCGTATCGGTTTATTCGTTATAACTAGAGATCGGGCTTGAATTTAGACTAGGTTCTTTTGGGAAGTAGTGATAATTTAATTTTTAGAATTTTATCGTAATTTTTAATTAATTTAATAAGCAACTTTTTATTTGAAGTATTTTGCACCCTGTAATCAACATTTCGGGGTTTCACAATATGAGTCCACCTACCGGTATTATTATATTTCTGGGATCATGGCACATTGATCGTCATGATGGTGTATTTAATCCTGTCGATGGCCGTTCGTAATTAACGAAGTTTTTAAAATATGATGACCAAAATGTTATAACGTAAGATAATTTAATCCCTTCTTTTTTAGTGATCAATAGAAGTCCACCCTTCGTTCTTCTCAACCATACCTTCCCTCGTTCTAACGTGGCCAAGCTTTCACCGAGGCTTTGAAGCTAACCGTTTGTATATAACCGATTTCCTATTTTTTTTCTTAAGACCTAAACTAGTTTCTCCAAAACGAAACAAACGAGCCGCCACGAGAAAACACAGCAGGAAACTAAACCAAATCACACTATTTCTCTTAGCAAACCTTTTCCGCCGCCACTAATATTCTCAGACTTGGTTCTTCTCGTGCATAACAGCTTTTTATTTAGGTTCGCTGGTTCGTGAAGGACATCGGATAGGGTGCGGGTTTTCTGAATATTGGAGCAGCAGCTCTGGGGGGGGGGGGTTGATGCGGTACTGTGCCAGGGTGCGGAGGATCTTACTGGTGCAGAAATTAGAAATAAAAAACAATGGAGCATGCGGTTTCAAAAGGAGGAAGTGATGGACGTTGAGGCTGTAGGGGGAAGTTCGAACTTCAGCGTTGGGGTGATGACTTCAAGAATGTACGGCAGTTTGGTATTATTTTCTTTCTTCCATGAGCGTGAGTTACATCGGGGAAGAAGAGTAACTATACTGTATGGAGGCGGGTGTGTTATGAAGTTGTGGAGGAGTTAGTTGGTATTGGCAAAAGAATGATTTGCATGCTGGAAACGTCTAGTGCAGGGGAAGGTTGAATGCACGTATACCGATAGGAATGGGTTTGAATAACAATACAAAACAAGGGACGGAAGACGCATATATTTCAGAAGGAAGGATCGAAGTGGAGGCTGTGTTTTTGTGTTACTGGAGTTGGATCCAACAAGATGTTGGGAGAGAAGGATGTTAGAGCAGTCTGGGATTTTGTAGAGTTAATGGGCCGACGAGTTTATATGGGTAAGAAACCCATTTACAATGTTAGTTATAAACTAAAATCCTTTTTAAAATATTGTATAACTTGTAAATTACACATCTAATTCATACGAAATCGAAATCGAACAAAACAGGATCCGTTGGAATCGTATGGACGGTGGCTACAACATGGAACTGACTGGAAGTGAAATAGAGCTCATTACAATTTATGGCAAAATAAATTGTCCGTCTAAATCAAAGACAGTTAATCGTCTTTAACGATGAACTGCCAATGTGAGTAAATCTCACAAACTCTGAACAATTTTATTTTCACGGTGTATTCTCAGAACTGTTAAAATATTGTTTGTTTGACTGTGTGTTGATTGTTTGCTTGAACTGCTAGTCGGTTAGTAGAGATTTTATATATATATATTTACGTATGTATATATATATATATATAAACCGTCAAATAGTTATATGTTGATTCTGTTTATCAGAATATTATGCTGGTGTTGTTTAACATATGTGGATGCAGGGAAACAGGTTGGAGGAATCCAACAGGATTCCTCAACAGTTATTTTACTGTGATTTTTATATTGTGATATATAATGTGATGTATATAATCTGTGTGATTATGTGTGGTGGGACGATATTTATCGTTGTTATATGGTGTGTTAAATACCATGAGAAATACCCGAATGTAGGAGAGGGGTTTTCAAAGTATATTTTGAAAATAGTTTATTTATATAAAATCAAGGGATTTTATATATATATATATATATATATATATATATGAAAAAGGATTCTGAATATAAAGGAATATAGTTGGTAAAACAAATATAAAAGAATTATATTTGTAAATCAAATGCAAGGGGATATATATATGTTAATCGAATATAAGGGGATATATTTGTTAATCAAAATATAAAGGAATTATATTCATTAAAAGAAATATAAAGGATATTTATTTAGAGATTAAATAAATAGAATTAAACTAAAGGAGATATTTATTTGTTAAATAAATAGGAGTTAACCAAGTGAATTGGTCGAGTTAATCAATGTGAATTAGTTGAGTTAAACTAAGTGAATCGGTTAGAGTTAATCAATGTGAATTAGTTAAGTTAAACTAAGTGGTTAATCTATGTGAATTAGTTAAGTTAAACTAAGTGGTTAATCGAAGTGAATTGGTTAAGTTAATCGAAGTAATTGGTTAAGTTAACCAAAGCAAAGTTAGTCGACTTAATCGAGGTAATTGGTTAGGTTAACCAAAGCGAGTTAGTCGAGTTAATCAAAGTGATTGGTTAAGTTAACCAAAGTGAATTAGTTAAGTTAAACTAAGTGATTAATCGAAGTGGATTAGTTAAGTTAAACTAAGGGGTTAATCAAAGTAAATTTGTTAAGTTAAACTAATTGGTTAATCGAAGTAAATTAGTTGGGTTAATCAAAGTGAATTAGCTGAGTTAAACTAAATAAATCGGTTAGAGTTAATCAAAGTGAATCAACTAAGTTAAACTAAGTGGATTAGTCCAGTTAATCGAGACAAGTAAATCAAGTTAGGGTAAAACATTTGAGTTAACCAGTTAGGTTAAACCAGTTGAGTTGACCAGTTAGAGTTAACCAGTTAGAGTTAATCTGTTAAAGTTAACCAGTTGAGTTAACCAGTTAGAGTTGACCAGTTAGAGTTGACCAGTTAGAGTTGACCAGATAGAGTTGATCAGTTAGAGTTATCCAAGTAGAGTTAATCGAGTAGAGTTGTCGAATATCACTTATCCAAAGTAGAGTTATCGAATATAGTGTATTCGAGGGAAGAGTAATCGAATATAGTTTATTCGAGTGGAGAAATCAAATGTTATTCATTTGAGAAGAGTTACCGAATATTATTTATTCGAAGAGTAGTTATCGAATATTGGTTATTCGAAGTTAGTTAATCCAAAGGAGTTATTCGAAGTTAGTTAATCCAAAGGAGTTAGTCGAAGAGTTAATCGAATATAGTTATTCGAAAGAAGGTGTTAATCGAATATAGTTATTCGAGTAAAGTTAAAAGAGTTAATCGAATTTAGTTATTCGAAATGAGTTATTCGAATTAGATATTTGAATAGAGTTAAACACATTAGAGTGATTCGAATTACTTATTCGAATAGAGTTAAACATGTAAGAGTTAATTGAATATTAGTTATTCAATTTGAGTTAATCGAATTTAGTTATTCGAGAAGAGTTAAATCGAATTTAGTTATTCGAAAGGAGTAAATCAATTTGAGTTAAGTTAATCGATTTGAATGAAGTTGAATCGAAATGGAGTAAATCGATTAGAATTAAGTTAATCGAGTTAGAGTAAATCGAATATTGGTTATTCGAAGGTAAGTTATTCGAATTAATTATTCGAAGGAGTTAATCAAATGAGTCGATCCAAAAGAGTTAGTCGAATATTAATTATTCGAATAGAGTTAAAGGAGTTATCGATTTTAGTTTGATCGAAAGGAGTTATCGATTAGTAAATCGAAAGGAGATTTTCGAATATAGCATATTCGAAAGAAAGAGATCGAATATTGTTTATTCGAAAGAGAGAGATTTCGAATATGAGTTATTCGAAGAGAGAAAATCGAATATAGGTTATTCGAAGAAGAGTTAATCAAATAGAGATTACTCGAAGGAGAGTTATACGTCGAATTCGATTATAGCGAATTCGGGAAAGTACCATTTACTTTCCAGGGTTTAAATCAAGATTTAGTTATTGATTTAGAAATTAGGTGTCTGTTAAATTATTCGAGTTAGGAAGTAAAGTTATAATTAAAGTTAGATAATTCGAAAGTAAGGATTATAACGTTATAGTTATAATCAAACGTTTTCATACAAGAAGTAGATTCGTAACCTGAATCCGAGAATTTGCGTAAACAGATGATTGGAAAAAGTGAGTGACGAGCTTCATCTATTTCACAGTAAAGGACGTTGTTCAATTAAGGTCTGAGAGGTAATTATACCCCAACTTGATTGACTTCAGAATTGACAAAGGAATAGTTGTGGTTCGATAGAAAAGGTTGATTTGAAATATAATTAAGTAATAAGCGATTAATGGATTAAGCGTAACGATGTTTTATACAACGTTCATTGGAAATCCGTAAATGAGTTTTGGAAACGTTTTCCAAATATAGTCAGATATGTTTTCTAAACATAGAAAATGAAATGTTTTCATGATAAGAATTTAAGAAATAGAGTTAAGCAAATTCAGAAACTAACTGGAGAGGGTAAGTTGAACGGTTTTCTAAGTGACGATCTGATGTTGGTTTCGACCTTCCGGATTGATACTTAGAGAATTGTTCTCATACTAGTTACAGTTAGGGACTGATAGTTGCGAAATAATAGTGATGTGAAAATAAGCTATGGAAATGTTTTCCAATGATTTATAACATACATTTTCTAAATATATGAAATAAGGAAATATGAACATGTGATGATTGATCGATCGAATTTCCATTTGGAAATAAGATCGTTGTTTGTACACCGACATGTTTTCATTTGATAGTTGAATCACAGACTATCAAAGTTTTTACCATTTTAACGTTGTTAATATGGAGAGACCGGTTGGATTATTATCCAAAGAACCACTCTGTATCGGCATAATCGTTGCGAGCAATATATGCCAAAGATAAATTGAAGACGGAGTAAAGTGCAAGGGCTGTTGTATAAGTCTTAGATAACAGTGACTAAGATGGATATACTGAATAGTGCCTTCGGTTTGTCCAGTCCCAGGACAACGTATATGGAAGAAGGTCTGACAGAGTATATCCAATGGATCGCGTAAGTTGATCTGTTCAAACGTATTCACGTTTGGTGGCGGAGGAATTCGTTTCTCTTAGCTATATACCCGTGTTATTTTTGTATAAGTCAATTTGTGATTTGGCGGGTATGACGATGTGGCATTCAAAGTGAATGGTGATCAGATGTTCTGAAGATAGACGTAGCTTCTAGCCTCACACCGGGAAGTAACAAAAGTTGGGCTAGGCAGCATGGCTAGTTGGGTCATACCCAAGCAGGGTGTATTGTCACCGATCTAGAGAATATTCATATTTATACTTCTTTTTGATTCTGTATCTTCGGATGACGGTTTGATAGCCTATAACCGTGGTGGCAATATATTCGCGACACTCAAGCTAAATGAGTGAGCGGTCATGTGTGGCCGGGTTGCAAGACGTTCTTGTGGAACCCTGAGTGTATCACCTCTAGAGTACGCTATTCAGAAGGTGCTCCCATACCTTGTCTGTTGGAATCCATTCTCCGATAAGCGCCCTGCGGTTTATGATTTTATACTATGTATGTAGAATGTGAGATGCAAGCGTTTCTGCTAGATTGATACCTATTTGTACTTAGACATTATTATAATATCACAATGATATTGCTTGTCAAAGTTGTTCAGATACTCATAAGGGAAAAACCCGTTCCGTATTCACGGCGTGGTCTTATGAGATATCCTATACCTGTTTTAAACTATTTTACTCATACCAGTCCCATGACTGACCCGGAGTTTACTTTGTTGTTTTCCCTAAACTCTTGGGTGCCTAAATTTGTACGGGCAGTCAAGTAGTCGGGATTTACAGATATACTTGGAGAGCTTGGAGCAGGAGGCTGCAAGATTTTATAGCTATAGTTATTTCCGCTGTGTTGTAAGTGTTGTACTCTGATAAGTGCTATTGTATATATATAACTGTTTACTTCAAAGCTAGGTTATATATTATATGTTATTCGTTCCGATGTGAGATTCTTGTTACTCTGATGATTCTGATGTTCTTCATCTTCTTCTATTCTATTAGTTCTATCTTTTCTTTCTCACCTTCTAAATTCTTTCACTAACGTCTCGGAATTTCCGACTCTCGTGGAGTCGGAAATTTCCAGCCGTTACAATATTTGGTGGTCGTCACTTCCTATACAGACGTTCTTCTGATCCTCAGCTCTGTCGTCTATTTCTTGTCAGTTGCAGCCAAAGCACAATGCTTTAGGCGTGGCAACTATTGGATATCTTTTTGGTTGTCATGATGCGATGGCTTGGGAACATCGGCTTGCTGTTTCCTTTGCATTGGGATTTTCTAGTTCCTTATCTGATGGGTTGTTTTTTACTGGATTTTCGGACCGTCAGTTTCTAACTTTGGCTGGTTCTTTTCGATCTTTTGGTGTAAGGGATGTTAGGGATTGCGGAAAGGATCGTTAAGGCAAAACAAACACTAGAGGGAGATGAATAGTGTTTTTGAGAATTTAAACAAAATCTAAAACTTATGTGATAAACTATATGAATCAAACACCATAGAAACAATCACAGATACAGAATCAAACAAAGACACAAATTAAATAGAAATAAAAATGCAGAAAAGGAAAGAACACACCAGGTTTTATACTGGTTCGGATTGCTCCTACGTCCAGTCCCGCAAAACGATGAATTGCGCAGAGTTTTATTACTATATTAATATCTAATCACACCCCTTGATTTCACGGCTACAAGGTTAACACCGCTCTCGTTCCTTATTTCACCGCAATAAGGAAAATACCGATTTCGTTCCTTGATTTCATGTCTACAGGGAAAATACTGATTCCAAAATACTTTCCAGACAATTACAATATCCCTATAACTCTTCAATAGCACTTGATTCAGAGAGTAATGAGTAGGGTGTGTAGAGAGAAGAAGATTAGTGAAAACCGAATTGAATTCAGCAGAGTATAGGTATAGAAATCATAAAAATGATAAGAAATAATGGTGTAATGAAAGAGAGTGAAAGTGGAGAAGAAGGAGTGATTAAAAATTTGAAATCAAGCCCTTTTTATAGTATGTGAAAGGTTGCAACGCTCCAGAACCGTCACAAGTAGTGAAAAGGCGCTTCCTTTCAAATTTGAAAAAATGACAGTTACATGTCGACATGGTGTTTTCTATATGTCAACATATACTTAGTACAAAATTAATTTTTGAGCATTTTTCAGGTGTTTTGATATAAACATAATTCTGGATATTCTTGAATTAAAATATAGTGTTATAAATTAATACTATAAAGTAGGAAATCATATGAAAACATAAATATAAACTATATAAACATATTTATAAAATTATAAAGTTTAAAACTATATAAAGTATAAATATATAAAACTTATAAAACTTGAGTTTGAAAACAAAAGTAAAGTAAGAAAGAAAAATAGAAAAGATAGAAAATAAAATAGAGAGGATTGAAGATAAAAATTGAAAACAAAATTTGAATTTGAACCTGGAGTGCTATTTAGAGTCTTGCATAATCTAGACTCTATAACTATATTAGTCTTGAACTCTTCAAATCTTGAATACTCACGAGTCTTGAAATATCTCTGAATTCTGAATCTCTAATATCTTTAAACTGTACAGTCTTCGGTAATATTTCTTGTATATAAATCCTGCATATGTGTGTGTGTATACATATATTCTAGACAAAAGTGTTAGTATATATTTTATAATCAATTAATACTGAAATAAGGTTGTTGTCATCAAAATTCCATTCTCCAACAATCTCCTCCTTTTTGATGATGGCAACCTTAGTTTATAAAATATCATACCTGTATATACCTGTTGATGATGATCCTTCAAAAACTCCCCATGTCTATATGAATCCTATAAACTATGTCTATATTTTATAATTTCTCCCCCTTTGGCATTATCAAAAAGAAACTCTAAAACTACTCTCCCTAAATCGTATAACTATCTAAATAAAACCTATAAGTGACTAAGTAATTCCCAAATCAAAGTATAGTACTCCCCTTAAATTCTATCTAAATAATTCCTACACTAAAGTAAAATACTCCCCCTAAATTTATGCCTATATAATATCCTAATTCTGTATATGACTTCCACTAAATATACAATTCTTCCTTAATTTATAATTCTCTATAAATTTCTATAACTCCCCCTAAATCTATGACCTATTCTAATAAACTAAATAGAAGGATAATAAACTAAGCAAACGAATCAATATTTATAATTAATTCAAACAAGCAAGTCAATCTAAACAAGCAAGTCAATCCAAATAAGCAATTCAAACAAATAATTCAAGTAATCAACTCAAGCAATCAATTCAAGCAATCGATTTAAGCAATCAATTCAAGAAATTAACCAAATCAACCAAATTAAACAATATGTGTTAATAAACACTTCTTGAACCTTCAATTAATCCTAGAAACTATGAAACTCCCTCTTAATCTAATACAAGAGTAAACCTATCCTAAACTCTAATTCCCTTAAAGCAATAATAAGATCTTAATCTAGACTTAGAAATAACTCTGATAAGATATCCTTAAAATTATGATATAAGTAAAGCAATTAAATCCAATCAATCAATTTAAGTTTTGTTGTCACAAAACATCAATTCAAACATGAAGCCAAACATTTCTTGTAACTTCTATTTATCCTAAAACCTATAAATCTCCTATCAACTACAAATGCATAAGTATATTTCTAAAAAACCTATCAACCACTAATGAAATTTAACCATGTCAAGTAAGTCAATCAAGTTATTCAAGTCAAACAAACCAAATAAGTCAATCAATTCAATCAAGCCAATCAATTCAATCAATTAAACTAAGCCAAATAAATCAATCAAGTTAATCAAGACAAAGTAAATATGGTATGTATTTGATTAATAATCCTGTACTTCTAATTAGATAAAAACTTTTCATACTATATTCTTGATATGTGTGGAGTTAAAGTTAACATGTAATGTAGTGTGTTGGTTATAATGTATGTAGTATGTCATAAGCAAATCTATGTGAAGTTATATATTGAATGAAATGCAACTTGTGATGTGAATGACTTTAATTTGAGATGTACTGTAATTTATAATAATGATGTATGATATGAAATAAGATGTGTAATGATAGTTTGCAGAATGATTTGGTAATTATATCTATTTAGATTAAATATATTTAAAGTACTATCTAACTATTACGTGTATACATATATATTACAAATTATTTGAATTAAACAAGGATAATATATATTAATTTCTAGACATAGGTTAATGATACTTATGAAAGAGATTGAAAGGATAGTCAAGATAAAAGTTTTATGGTATCCATAATATATAATAAAATATTTAAAATAATTCTATGAGAAATGTGGAGTTATATAATCTTAGTAGGGTGCTTCTTTAATATAGTAAAAATTGAAGATCTTTTTAAAGAGAATATAGAATTGTATCATATAAAGTAAACATATAGTCATAATTATATATATAAACTATTTTTAAAAATGTTTTAAAATTTAATTTATTATGAAATATAAATCAATCTTATGATACAAATCAATTTTAAAGTTAAACTTTTAGAAATCAAAATATATTAATTTGTTAAGGAACCATTTATATGTTAAAACTTTAAAAAGAAATCTATAGTCATAACAAAATTATGAAATCTGGATATAAATTAAACTATGGAACTATAGTTTCTTATATTTAAAAATAAACTCATATATATATACATATATTACTTTTATACCAGAATATTAGGTTAAATATTTAAGCTTTTGTAAATCTTAATAAGAAATCAAAACAAGTATTTAAGTTACAAATAGTATTTGTGATAATGTAATCCAAAATTGTTATGAAATCATATGAATAATATATAAGTTAAACTATGCTTGTTTTAACTATATAAAAGATGAATAAATTTATATTTTATAACAATATCAAAAACTTTGTATATCATATTAACATGTTTATATAATTTTATTAAATTATATACTTTTAATATTTTGGAACAAGATATAAGAAAATAAGCAGACAAACAAAGTTAATAACTAGAGTTTGAACTGACATTTTCTAATTAAAAAAATGAAAGGAAGTTTGAAAGTTTAAACTTTTGAAATTCAAAATTTGAATTTCATTATGTTGACATGACCATTTATGTATGTCGACATACATGTAGAAAATTAAAAAACATATTGTTTTGCCTCCTTGGTTTTATATTATCGATTTATATTTCAGGTTTAACTATTTCCTGAAATAATATTAATCCTAACTAACATCCAAAATTTATTAATATTTTGAATTTCAAATTTCAAATTTGAATTTTAAATTTCAAATTCGAGTTTTAAAGTTTTAAATTTCAAATTCAAAGCAAAGCAAACAAGCAAGACAATTAAAGCATTCATTCAACCAAAAAATTTAAAAATTAATTAAAGCGTACCTATTTTGCAATCCTTCTTTTTTTTGTTATTCCATTGTCATGAATCACACATTCACATCTTCTAGAATTTGATGATGAAATCTGCTCTATTGCGATGGGCTCGTTTTTCTAGTCAGGATAGTATATTCATTTGCTGAATTTGAGCACCGTATGAGAAAGATATCGAACATTTAGTAGTTCAACCAACTTGGCTTCAAAATTTGGATTTTGAATTTTGAATGAATGAACACTTCAACTACTATATAAAGAACCAAAAGTCATGTCTCTTGATAACCACTTCCCTTCTTTTTCTTCTCATTTTTCATTTTCAATCAAACTTTCAGGAGACATAACTTCTTCGTTTCTTGACGGAATTGGACAAAATTAGCGGCAAATCGAAGAGGAATTAAAGGACTACGATCTAGGGTTAGTTTGGGGATGAATTTGGATGGTATTGGGGTGCAGAAAATCGAAATAGTAAGAGATATGCATGAAATCCCGTAACAGTTTTTCAGTTTTGCATAGCCAACTTCAAATAGTCATATCTCACTCAAATTTGATCGGAATTTGACGATCTACCCATCAAATAGACCGCGAGAATGCGAACTAAAATCTATAAAAGGATTTAAGACAAAATAGTCTAACCTGTGGATGCAATTTGAAGATAATCGTCGATAGTTTTGGTTTCCTTCTCTCTTTATTCACCAAAACATCATTTGATCATTACTTGATCAATTCTTGACGAATTTACATGAAACCAGCGACATTTCCGAAGAAAATGAAGAGAAATATAGTATTGAATCTACTTGTATATGAGAATCAAAAGTTTCTACTTATTTGGTACCCATTTTTTGTTGATTTACATTGTATATTTTCAATTTTTCCTCTTGATGTCTTTTCACCAACCGTCATTACTCTTCTTCAATTGTCCTTCATAATTTGAATTCTCAACACTCATGTACACCAATTTGGAATTTGAATTTCCAACAACCACTTTACCCATCTTTTCAACTTTTGAATTTTCAAAAGCCATATAATACATCTTTTCCTGCAAAACAACACAACTTTTCAAATAATCAAATAAATCAAATGACTTTTCGAAATAACTAACTACAATAATATCATGATGGTTTTGTAACATATACATATATCAAAAAATTTAAAATTTTCAAATTTCAAAATTTCAAAAAATCAAATTAGTAACTTGATTTTTCAATAAAATTTGAGTGCAAACTGTATCTAATACTGATGCAATACATAAATTTAAACTAGTGTTATAAATCATTTCAAAACTTGCCATTTAAAATTTTCAAAAATCATATTATGAACTTTTTGAAAGGCCTTGCTTCAATACCAATTATTAGGGATTGCGGAAAGGATCGTTAAGCAAAACAAACACTATGTGGGGGGGGGGGGGGGTAAATAGTATTTTTGAGAATTTAAACAATATCTAAAACTTATGTGATAAACTATATGAATCAAACAATCACAGATACAGAATCAAACAAAGACACAAATTAAACAGAAATAAAAATGCAGAAAAGGAAAGAACATACCAGATTTTATACTGGTTTGGATTGCTTCTACGTCCAGTCCCGCACGATGTTGGATTATGCAGAGTTTTATTACTATATTAGTATCCAATTACACCCTTTGATTTCATGGCTACAAGGTTAACACCGCTCCCATTCCTTGATTTCATAGCAACAAGGAAAACACCGATTACGTTCCGTGATTTCACGACTACAAGGAAAATACTAATTCCCAAGTATTTTCCAAACAATTACAATAGCCCTATAACTCTTCAATAGCACTTGATTCAGAAAGTAGTGAGTAGACAGTGTAGAGAGAAGAAGATTAGTGAAAACAAAATTGAATTCGGCAGTGTATAAGTGTAGAAATCATAAAAATGATAAGAAATGATGGTGTAATGAAAGAGAGTGAAAATGGAGAAGAAGGAGTGATTAAAAATTCTAAATCAAGCCCTTTTTATAATATGTGAAAGGTTGCAACGCTCCAGAACCGTCACAAATAGTGAAAAGATGTTTCCTTTCAAATTTGAAAAAATGGCAGTTATTTTGGAGTTTTGGCCATATGTGTTTCAAATATTTGCTCAGCTTGTCGATATAAGGCAACCTCCA
Source organism: Allium sativum (assembly GCA_030737875.1). NCBI lineage: Eukaryota > Viridiplantae > Streptophyta > Magnoliopsida > Asparagales > Amaryllidaceae > Allium > Allium sativum. The sequence continues at coordinate 1,001,767,165 of CM060910.1, forward strand.
TTATCAGATAGTTACATGCAGCTGTTCCAAGTGCTTCTTTTTCCTGATTCTTGGAAAAGACCTGGTAATGTACCTTCTCTGGTCCGATTGCTGCAAGCCTGTCTGCAAAAGATACCGAATGAGCTCAATAATGAAGGCAGGCTGACATAGATACATGGGATATTTGATAAACTTGTTTCTGTTGCTAGTACTGAGAATCTTGGTTTTTATGTTCTTAACACTGTTGTGGAGAACCTTAGTTATGATGTCATAGCACCTCATGTTAAAAATATTGGGCTTGTCCTATTCAACCGTCTTCAATATAAGCGCACTGTCAAGCTTGTGAACTCTCTTATTACATTCTTGGTGAAGCATGGGCATGTCGTTCTTTTGGATTCTATAAACACAGTCCAACCAAACATATTTTCAGGGCTTGTACAACAATTCTGGATTCCAAATCTAAAGCTCATTTCTGGGCATATTAAGGTTAAGCTGACTACAATTGCTTCCACAAGACTTATATGTGAATCTCCTGCTATTTTGGATGCTTCTGCAGCTGAACAATGGGGCAAAATGCTTGATAGCATCGTAACATCCTCGGCTAAACCAGATCAAAATGGAGCAGAGTTGGAGGAGGATGTACCTGAGATTCCAGAAAATACAGGTTATTCTGCATCATTTGCACGACTACAGAGTGCTGGCAAGAAGGAAGAGGATCCATTGAAAGACATACATGATCCAAAGTACTTTTTGGTCACTTCTCTTACTGCACTATCATCACGTTTCCCTGGAAGGTACCCTGCGATTATTGAATAGTGTCTGGAACCTTCCAATCGAACTTTCCTATTCTAGCTCTGCAACACTTATAATTGCAGGATTGTGTAAGATATTTAGACAATGGTTATGTTTACTGTACTACTATTTTGAGGTAAAAAATAAAATAAAAATACCATTTGTACCTTCCAAGCTTGCAACTAATGTGAAAGGTTTGATGCCAACACATTTTGATATCCATGTACTATCCTTTAAAAGCATCCATTTCTTTAAAGTTAGTTATGAACGACAATTAAGTAAGGTGCTTTTTCCTGCTCAACAAATTAAACTAGTGTAATTAAGCATAGTAATCATAATAATCATAAGACACCGACCTTAGCAATCCATATAAAGATGATGCATAATCATATCAACATGCAGCACCAACAAATGTTGATCGATGTGGCTCTCAAACTTACCCATCTGTTGGATTTATGAGCACCAACAAGACGACCATAAATAGAAGCCAGATAAGTTGTTATTCACATTTTGTCTGAACAGCGCACCTTAAACCATTGGTGCATTGATCAATCATTCATTCATATGCGTTAATAAAACTAGGTACTTATTAAGACTTAAACCATTGGTGCATTGAGCTTGCTTATTAATTCTTTATACAATATACGCTTTGCAATTTTAAAAACTACATTTTTTTCTTCTATTGTCTGTTTGCATTTATCTTAAGAACATGTGTCTAGTTAAATCCGAAGTTTATTTGGTTAACTTATATAACATTTACTGAAGCAGAAATAAGTAGCCTACTTTTTCATTATGAAAATATAATAAATAAATATAAGTTGGAAAATAATCACTCCAAACAAGACTAAATCTTGTAAAAAGGAACATGGGTATATTTAAGAAAATAGTACCACAGTTGGTAAAGCATTCACCAAATACAATATACTAGTTATGTCAAATTCAGTGGACAATCTTGCATACATCACATGAAAGTTTTCTAGGTTTCCATATGGGTTTATAACTTGCTCCAAACAAGACCAAAATTTTACATAGAATTATTTTACATATAACTTAATCTAACTTGTTTCTTTTGACGTCTTTCCCAAAACTCCTATTAACAACTGTTGGGTAACTGTGACTTGGGAATTAAACCCTAAGCCCCCATACTAAACAAGTTATTGAGTACCTTGGAGAATAAATCTGAGCATCTCTGCATATCTGTGTTATCTTGAATATGGAGTTATGGTTGTAGGCTTAAGTCCAGAAAATAACTTCGATGTTGTACCTCAAATATGGAGTTCCGTTGGGTGCAACATCTTTGCAGTTCTGTTGTTTATCCCTCAAGGATCATATGTGCATTAGATACCACCCATCTATTAAATCCACATCATGGGTCGAACGTCATTGAACCCGGTCGTGCAAAATGCCATTCAGTACACTCAAATAGTCTATAAAAGGTCAGAGGCGACCACACACGACACGACAACAGTAAAGCTCGCGCATCTTGGAAGGTCTCTCCACTCATCCCCATGTCAAGAAAATTCGATTGAACGGAACAAGGAGAAGAATTGTCCCGGTGTCACATTCCACTCCCAAATAGTCAGATGAAAGTCCAAAATACTAGGGGTCGCGCATGCACTATATGTCCACTTACAAATTATAGCCCTGGTTGCTTGCTCCTCAATCCGTCATCATTATTTCAGTCAGGCACTCTCCTTCAATTGTGGTAATGATCGTCCACTCATCAACAGTCAAACACAATCCGCTCGCTGCATGGAATCGTTCATCTAGATTGTTTGAACCGAAAGCGGTCACTCACTCTCAGAAGGTCGTTCGCTAATGTAAAGTCACCTACGTTGGACGGCCAGAAACGGTTACTGACAACCGGCTAGAACTAGGCAATGGCATTTTAGCAATTAATGGGACAACACGACTCGGATGAATTTAAGTTCAAATCTCCGCAGGGGCTCACCTATAAAAAGGACAGACCCTCCACTAAGAATGGGGGGAAGGAGCCACCACGAAGTGCTGCTAAATTCCATCCTTAGCCATTCCTTAGACATTTTTCGGCCATGATCATCATCATCTAAAGATCCTTCATCCATTCGGCCATGGCGTCCGTCAAAATCTGATAAGTGTGCAAAATCCAAGACATCCTCCTCCTCCGTCACCTATTCGTCCTTCTTCATTACCTATTCTACCATTCTTCCATCGAATCTCGTGAATCTAAGTGGAATTTGTATGTAAATTTGAAATTATATTGAGTGGATAAAAGGATGTACAAAGAGCAAGAACTGATATGTCTTGTAATCATCATCATGATAATACAAACTCTATTCACAGTGGATGTAGACCTAACACAAGGCTGAACCACTATAAAACCTCGTCTTCATTTTGTTTCTTTTGCATTTTTTCTTTCAATTGTTGTTGAGTGCGGCTCCACTTATCTTATAACCATATTGGTGAAGTATATTCATTGTACCCTTGGTGTTTGAACCATTTTTGGTGAAAACATTTTGGCGCCCACCGTGGGGCCGATTCTCATATCTTTCCTTCATGCTTCCCTCTAAAATTCAGCAGCCTACCGTCGAAATCCTGAATTACCCTCTTTTCTTGAAGCCATGGCCAGTTCAAAGAAAAATAACAAATCCAGTAAAGCTATCACGACCATTGAGGATATTCGCGGTGACGAAACCACACCATAGGCTTTAAATAGAGAAGTCGAAGAATCCTCCAGGCCATCTGTAACATGGGATGAATTAAATGTGGTTGTGACCGGTCTGAATGAAAAAATGGATGCCATGACTAAAATGATGATGGAAAGGCTTGACACCTTGATTAATACTCGCGCCAATCTTCCACCACCAGATGCTGTGAACAATGCTGACGAAAGAGATGACTCTTCAGCCTCGGACCCTAATCGACCCCACTCCTTAGTGGGAAATAAGGGGGAGGTCGACGTTGAGGACTCTAAGGTCAGATCTCCGCAGCTTATAGAGAAGCGTGCAATTCAAAATGTTGCAAGCCCTCCCAAAAGAAATGAAAGGCATCGGAGCTCGAACCGCGTTCGCACCAGTAAAAACTTATATGCTAGTCCAGGGGAGCAAGCAGACGACGAAAAGCGTAAAGTTTCCTAAGAAATTCATACCCCTGACTATAGTGCCTTATGGCGGAACCGGAGATCCAAACATCTTCCTGTTCAAATACAATCAACACATGAATGGAGCTAGAGCAACCGACGAGATAAAATGCTTGTACCTCCCTGTATGGCAAGAAGGTGTAGCTTCGCTATGGTTTGCAAGAGTCCCACCTAAGTGCGTTGATCAATTCGCCGACTTAGCAAAGAGATTCCAAGACCAGTTCCGTCTACAAACTACCAAAGCAAGGGACGTAATGTTGCTCAGCGAAATGGAGCAGATGTCTGGTGAAACCATCAAAGCCTTCCTTACCCGGTTCCATGCTGCGGCGGCTGAGGTCGTAGAACCGGAGCCTTGGTACCTATTAGCAGCTCTGAAAGGTGCTATCGACAAGAAGTCAGAATTTGGTAAATGGCTCAAAATGAAGAAACCCAAGACTTTGAAGAAGTTCTATAAGAAAGCCGAAGAATAAATGAGCGTGGAAAACGATGCCTCAAATGTCCAGAAGGGCACAAACAGTAATACTGCCAAAGAAGGAAAAAGTAACGAGTCCCAAATAGGGTAGAAGAACGACCTTGGGCAGAAAATAGGAACTGATGAGAAGGATAATAAAGCACATAAGAAGTCGTGATTTTTTAAGCATATAGAGTTGACTCTCTTAAATGGGACCCCAGAGAAGATTTATTCCGCCGTAAAAGACTCCAGGGTGTTCCCTCAGGTAAAACCTCAAAGGATTACGGAGCAGCAAGCCAACTCCGGAAAATTCCGTCGGTTTCATAATCAGCCAGGGCATAATACAAATGAATGTCGGCACCTGAGAAGCTTAATTGAGAAGCTCATCCGAAAGAATCAACTTCAGCAGTATGTCAAAAATCCTCAAAATGCTCTAGCAGTCCAGGGGCAGAGTGATGCTACTAGTCAACCCGGGGCACATTAAAAAGCCCAGACGTCTATAGACTTACGGTCGGTTATCGATTAGCAACCATCAACTACAACTCAACATCCAAAGATACAAATGCGCAACCCTTACCATCTTTATTTTCAATTACTTTGTTTCGGTTTATTTCTTGCTATGTTCCTGCAGACAATCTGTGATTTACCTATACTGTACTAAGCAAGAGCTTTACAAGTTGAAAGTTATTTGCTTACAAAAATCATATGTTTGCTGGCTCACACTAAAATTAATCTCCTAAATATAGGGCTGAAAAGAGACGGATGACCGCTAATCCGCGGCTCAACCATAACCAAAAAATTCCCAAGCACATCCTGATTGGAGCAACTCAGGCATCAAACGTCGACAACACACTACAACAAAAGGATTATATTACAACTGTATTTTTACAACTGTAACAAAGTGACAGTTGTAAAAAATGTTTTTTTACAACCGCTTTTTTAGAAAGTTGTAATAAACTTATCTTCAACAACTTTTTTAGTTTGTCAGTTGTAATAGATGTCTATTACAATCTTTATTTGTCTCTACAACTCTTTTCCATTGTAAGTTGTAATATATCCATATTACAATTTTTTCCGTTTGCTTGTTTTAAAAGGTACTATTTTTTTAATAATTCTTCTTCTCTGTCAGTTTTAATAGATGCATATTATAACCATTTCCGTTTCTCAATAAAATAATTCATTAATAATTATTTATAACACATAATAATCAATAAGTAAATGATTAATAAAAAATATTAGTAATTACTATTTAACAATAATAATTAATAGTTAATTTCAAAATATGCAATAACTAATATTAATAATTACTGTTCACTGTGTAATAAATAATAAATAATAACTTATTATTATTAAGTAAATTTATAATTAAAATGTAAGAATTAACTTTTTAATAATGAATAACTAATATTAATAATCAATCGTCAAAAAGTAATAAATTTTATAACCAGTTAGTTGATGAGATTAGTAATCCACTTCCCTTCATATATATCTTCAAAACAGCACCTACTTATCACCTAAAACAGCTTGCCAAACAATTATCAAATTTCACAATTTTCCCACTGCAATGAAAATTTTGGATCCAACACAAATCAACGGACCCCCCCTCTCCCTCCCTCTAATTTTAAAACTTCCCTCCATACATTGTAATCGACAAAATCATTATGTCATGTTTTGGTAATTACATCGACTCTGCTGCTTCCAATCGCGTCGTTTCCTTTTCCTTCTTGCCATTTTCGTGACCACTCTTCTAATCTGATTTCTCCATCGGGTGCGTCTATTAACACCCCGTTAATTGCTCTTCACCCCTCACTAACTTGAAAATAAAATATTGTAACGACCCAGAAATTTCGACAATTGGAATATGAAATTTATTAAGATATTAACTATGAATAATCAATTTTTCATATTGATACTGGAGTTAGAAATTTAAAATTTCAAATATATTGTTTTGTGAATGGATTGAATTCGATATTTAATACAGAATGGTTGGTTGTGAATCAAATATTTTTTAGATATTTGAATTAAACTTGGTCAGATATTTGAGTTGGACATGAAAATCGATTGAAAAATATAAATAATTGAAATTGGAAATAAACGTTATTAACGTTAATTAAATTGGAGTTTTTACTTGTTAAATATATGGAGAAATTTTCTTGAACGAGTGTGTATTTGTACAGAGATTGGATTCAACATTCGAATTTGGAAACGAACGGAACAGTTGTTTAGCAAACAGAATAAATTTTGTGGACCGGTAAATAATTTTAGAGATTAAATATTTTTTATACAAATGGAGCCAAAGAACGATCAAAATAATTTTATTGTTAAAACGTAGCAGCACGTCAAATTTTGTTACGATAGGAGTTCGTTGTGAAGGTACAAAACAAACAAAACATTAACATAGAAAACGGTAGGAAAGGAACCGTAAAATTTTATATATTAAATAAATGAGCGGTTCCTTCTCTCATACACTACCGAATGCCGTGCTCACCACGTTTTCTTGAGTACCATGGTTCTTCCTTTATATATTGAAACCCTTTTTCCCCAATTCCTTTATCCGAAATCAGTTTTTCCCAAAATCGTTCGTCTTCCTCCTCAAGTTAATCGCCGCCTCCTGCTTTAATTTGGCAACCCCCTCCAAATTAAAACACAAGCTTTCCTTTTTGAAAACCTAATCGAACGACACAGCCATCAACTCGAAGTCACAAACTCGCGAATCGCAAAGCCATCGCTGTGCCTTCTTCGTCACCTTCGAGCGCTGCAATCACCTTAAATCGCTCGAGCTGTTGGTCCACCGCTGATTCGTAAGCCCCTGCAACCCACTTCGGCAACCTTCAAGTCATCGTCTCCTTCAAGTCATCATCTTCTTCACCCTTGATAACGCGGCAGTAAAGGTGAGCATTTTGCTCACGATTGATTAATTGTTGTTCAAGTAGTTTAATTTCAGTTAATACTAAATACAATAGTTAAACCTGACTGTTTGGATTTTCCTTATCTGGAATTTACCTCATATACCTAAATCATTGTTATTTTATTGCTACTTGATTGTTGATCACTGTGTTGTTACAATTTGGGTGACATTTCCCTGTTTCTTGCTTGCAAACCCCTGTCCCCTTTTTTCACCGTGACCTGTTCACCGTGACCTGTATATGCTTGCATCTGTCATGCTGGTATCTTATTTTTTTTGGGTTTCTGCCATGTCCCCTTGACTTGCTTAAGTCCCTGAGTTGCGAACTGTTTTGTCATGAATATTGAATATGTGAATATATATTCACATATGGTTAGACTGCACATGTATATGTGCAGGTTCATACATGTTTGTGAGTGCTTTGATGTTGTACATGACAATAAACTGAAGTATATGTGGAACTAGGTTGGAAATATCTTAGTTTATATCTATATCAGACCCTACTGTGAGAAAATGGAAATATACATACACTTTTCCCTCCTTGATCTGAAAAATGTATTGATGTCATATTGCACTGTAAAGAAAACCATGGCCTTATTATTTATTATTATTATTATTACACCCATTGAGCATTATATTGTCGAAATGTTAAATTATGATTCATGTATATACACAATACACCATTTTAGATATCTGAGTATTGCGGAAATAGCATGAAACTAATTATGTAGCCGAAATCTGAGAATTTAAAATCCGTATACCATGAAGTGGTGTCCAACCACATTTCGCTCATTCCATTTGTTGGACTTCCAGTTGAATATGGACTTTGGGCAATTGGGTAGTTTTGAGATAACATATACATGCTGTTTATATATATATATATATTATATAAAAAAAAAGAGAGAGAGAGAAGAAAAATTGCATGTGTAAACTGTCAAGGCTCTGCCTTGTTGTTGCATTTCATTTCTGTGTAGGCATACACATTGCTATATAAATATTCCCATCTTTTGAGCTGGTATATGTTTAGAAAACCTGCATACATATGCATACCCATTGCTATATGCCCAATGCCCTGTTTTATGTAAAATTCTAGAACATTAAATTGTATTTGTGTTGAGGTATACTCACTGATGTTTATATATATCATATTACATGCATGTTTTAAATTAATTTATCTCATTTTGATAAACTTATGATCTGAGGGTGAATGGCACGAAACAGAGTAAGAAACTAGTGACTAAATGTGTAAGTAAAACTATTTGATTTATCTTTACACACCCTGCCTATTTTCAATAATGCTCCATTGCCTACTTGTATTCTCATGACACTTGTATATGTTTATAAACTAAAAACTAGGGACTGTATGTACCCTATATTGTGTACCATTTCTGTTTTGACTATGAAATGTTAGTATTTAACATACATGTGAATTCAGTAAGCCTCACCATGTATTAGTCAGTTATGTTAAGTTGCCTCATTTTTATTTTTCCTGTTGCGGAAAACCTCCTTTCCATGCTGTTTTTCATTGCTTCTCCTTCTTAGTTCCTTTGATGTTTTTTTTAATGTACCTTTGCTTTGTGAAAGTCATACATGAGTTTTGATAAGAGAACTGGTCTGAGGGAATACTTTATGGTTACTACTATCATTACGGAATTTTTTTCATTGTACTGACTCTATAGCGGATCTGTGAACTATGTGACTTTACATGTGCCAAAAACTGATGTTATATGTTGCAAAACCTGAGGATATATGTGTGCCAAAAACTAATCATATATGTTGCCCAAAACTGATCATATATACGCCCCAAAACTGATCATATATGTTGCTCCAAAACTGATCATATTTACGTATATATGTTTTCAATATACATATATATATATATGTGGTGGCCGATGTACACGTAGGTATATATATACCCCATTGTATGTGTATATGTATGTCGTCGGCATACATACAGACATATAAATCCACATGCTGTTCCAAATTGTTTCGTCCCAGGTTGTTGTGATATATTCCGATAGTTATCGCGAGTTCGATGTACTCGAAAGTTAGTGGATTATAGGATTAACTATGTATTTCAGCTTATATTGAAATTATTTTACTTGAACTATGATTAATCCTGACTCGAGTGTTTTTATATTTTTGCATGGAATGCTCGGGTCAGATCCGAGCATTTCAGATTTAAAGATTACAGCTCAGAATTCAAAGACTGACAAGCCGGGGATTTTGAAGATGTGCGCGCTCTGAAGATTTTAAACTAGTAATCATTTTCCTTGTATTTCAAAGTGTATTTTACATTTCGCTGTACAGAAAAGTTTTGTATTCAATTTTTTTGATTATAAATAAAGGTTCTATTCCGCTGTTCAATACCATGTTACTATTTATTTTGTATTTGGTTTTGTGTTGATTTTGTTTTAACTTGGTAAGCTAAATAACGAACCGTCGATTTGAACGTTTTAAGATGGTTTAATTACCAATTTGAAGCGGTCAAAAGGCGGGACGTTACAAGTGGTATCAGAGCTTTGGTTTATTCAAAGCATAGCTTATCGAGTTTGAAATAGAATCGACACTGGAAAAGCGGATTTTGAAAATAAAAAGATTTCAAAATATAATTTTTGAAAAGTGTAAACAATTTTAAAATAAATTTGGAATGGAAAAATATTTTGGAAATATTATATATTTTGAAATTTAGTATTTTGGAAATAATACAGCGGAAACAAAAATTTATTTTGAGATTTAAATTTTTTCGGAATCCCCAGTCTTCGAAAGTCTTCGAATCCAGGTTTGCGAAAATTATTCTTCGATAAGATTCCTTTGTATTTGAATCTCGAACCTATCATCAAACGACATTTAAGGAAGATAATTATAATAGAATCGATGAATCAATTGTGTGTTTTTGGCGGTAAAAAAAAATATTTGAAATTTATTGGAATAAAATAAGAATTTGATTGAGGAGAGGAAATTGGAAATCGTTTCGGAAATGAGACGATGAATTTTTATTTTGAATTCGGAATATAAAATAATAAAATTGAAAAGGGTATAATTATAATTCAATTGTGTCGAAGTTTATTGGCAAGATAAATTATAATTAGTATAATCGAATACATGGATTCGATAGTGAGGTACAAACTTGTTAATTAATTATCAAGAAGCAAAGTATGAACGAGAGTTGTAAATGGAGCAAAATATGAATAAAGATTTGAATCGAGGTTCAAATGAAATGAAAGCTAATTGGATGTGACGAGTTTAGATTTTGATAAAAGAAATATTTACTTTTTTTTTGAAGTAAATAACATCTGAAAACGAATATGTTGCGATTGAATTGGAGATGGAGGTGATGAAGTCAACCAGTACGGTGAGATTGTTCTGAAGTTCAGAATATTTTCCGAAGTTCGGAATATGGTATTGAATAATAGATTATTCGAAAAGAAGTTATTTATGGGAGACGATTATGTCGAGTTTCAGGAAAATATTATTTATTTTCCATTTTAAATTTAATATATAAGTAATTAATTATGTATTCAATAAATAAAGTATATTTTAAAAGTTAAATATTTCGAGGCATGAATGATTGTTACAATCAACGATTTTCGTTAAAAAGTAAAATTTGAATTTGAAAGTTATGAGAAGGAAAGTTTCGAAGTTGCGAACTTATCTGTTTCAAAGTTAATAATGTTGTTCAGTTAAGGTCGGAGAAGTAATCGTACGCCAACTTGATTTACTTCGTTGTTGACTAAGAGACGGATAAGATTCGATAGCCAAAGTGGTTGAATAGAGGAAAAAATAAATGAATGAGTGTTAGCAGTTAATTGAAATAGCAGCATATATTTAATATTTAGAAATATTCTCCCTTGAGAATAAAGTATATTTCTATTGAGATTTGCAAATATATGGAAATGTTTTCCAGTAGTGATAAGAGATTTTCTAGAATTAAAAAGAATATGATAATTGAAATGTTTTTCAAAAGAACCGCAAGAAGCTAACGAGTCTTGATAAATTAGAATGGCAAGAACTGAAGAACAAAAAGCTGCACGTCGAGAACGAAGGGCAGCAGAACGAAAAAGGAGGGAAGAATTAATATTGGAATACGAGACGAGGATTACGGGAAAACAGACCGCTGACCCCTATGACAATGTCGTTTGTTACAGATGTCAGAAAAAGGGACATTACGCCGCTACGTGCGGATACAAGGGAAAGAAGAAAGAAGGAAAGACTTACCGATCTGAGATTTTCTGTTTTAAATGTCGAGAGAAGGGACATTTCCCCAGTCGTTGTCTTAAGATAAAAAAGAAAAAGCCGGCCATCGCTGAGAAGCCCGATGAACCAATCGTTTGCTATCATTGTAAACAAGTTGGACATATAGCTCGAAACTGTTCCGAGAGACAACAAGGACAACAGGCAGTGTTGCGCGCCGCTAGGGAGAAAACTGTGAAGTACGTAGATAAAGATGGCTCCATATCGTATTATTGTAAGGACTGCAAGGAGTGGGGTCATGTGGATGAGGAATGCACTAATCCTTCCGTGAAGACTCCAGAACAATGAATATCGTGGAAGTAGTTTACGCAAAGATATGGATCATCGATCGAAAAGCAGACAAATATCGAAGTTTGTGAATCCTAATTAAGTTAACTCTGTTTCGTAGTACCATCGTGTGTAATCTTAAATTTCCTATGTACGTGTTTTGAATAGATAAAGACTATGTATAATTATTTAAATAGAATGGTATGAAAAATCTTGAACTCTTTGAAATTGCTATTAATGGTTTAATCTCATTTGTATGATGTTATTTGAAATCTTGAAAGTGAATTATTTCTAAGAAGAAATTATAATGATATTGTTATAATCAATATTTTTTTCATTAAAGAAGTAGATCTGTAAACTGAATTCGAGTATCACGTAAAATGATTTGGTAAGGAATTAAGAAAAATGAGGTCTAGAAAATTTAGAAACTGACTGGAAATTAGTTCAGTTGAATAAATTTCTGAGTGGTGATCTGATGTTGATTTCGGCCTTCGGGATTGATACCTAGGGAGTTGTTTGCTTGCTAATTTACGATCGAAGGGTGTAAATATGGAAGATTGATAATGTGCAAATGAGAGATTGGAAGGAAAATTGGGTTATAACCAATAGATTCATAAATTCGAGTTAAAGGGAATATTAGATATCTGAATTGGATAAGAGATCAAAGCTAAAATTTTGGGAATTTGAATAAGAATATGAGGATATTCAATTTTAGATGTTGAATATAAAAGTTTCCAAACTTATATGGAAAAATATATATGAAGATAGCGAATTCGGAAACCGCTAATTTGGAAGGTAATAAATTGAGATAAATGATAAATCTTATATAATAGAAATTATAAGAATGCAATGTTTGGAAATATGATTTGAAAGAAAATCTTATGTAAGTTGTCATAAGTATGATTTATGAGGATTTTGAAATAAAATACTATATGTATATAGTATAGTATGTTTTTCAAAGTAAAGATAAGGAAAGTACCTTCCTTCTCTTGAATTTCGAGCTTGGTTGAGATATGCTGCTGGTGGAAGTAGGTTGTCCGGACATAAAACTCATGAGTAGCCATTGAGCACGACTGCTAGCGTAATTCGCAGGGCTGTAGATAGCCTACGGCGGTCGGATGTTTCTTGAGAGAATCGGGCGTAACCATTGTGATCGCTGCGATCTAGAGTCGTTGGAATTCGACCGTGTAGCGAAATTCGCAGGGCTGCAGATAGCCTACGGCAGACGGATGTTTCTTGGGGGAACCAAGCGTAACCATTGTGACTGCTGCGATCTACAGTCGAATGTAAGGGCGTAATCCGCAGAGCTGTGAAAGCTTACGGGTATGGATGTTTCCTGGGGGACCCAGGCGTAACCATGATGTACCTGCGGTCCACAGTATATGAGATATCTTAGTGATAGTGAGCCACCTGTTGATGCAGCAGTTAGTCTTCGTGACTTGATTGGTCTTCGTGACCTGATTTGTCTTTGGGACTTGTTTTGTCCTCGTGACTTGTAGTGTCTTCATAATTCCTTGATTTGTTTCCGTGATTCTGAGACAGAGCAATCAACGCTCAGTGACCTTAGAATGTCTTTTGATTCTTAAAATATCTTCCGTTATCTGTCCATGACGAAATTCGCAGGGAAGTGAATTCCTACGGATACGGATGTTTTCTGGGGGATCCAGACGAAACCATTGTGTATCTGCGATTCATGAACGATCAACAAATCAATATCACATTGGTACTTTCCGTATCTGTTTTTAAATGAATTTTTAAATAATTTTCACTGGGAGTTGAAGCAAGGATATTTAGTACTTGGAGATTTTAGTTATGCGTCTGGCCAACGTATGCCTAACATCTGTGAGAACGACAATATACTTGTCAAACTTTGAGTTATCAAGTATTTTCGAAACAATGATTTAAATAAGCTAAGAAGAGAGGTTTTCGAGTTATTTTCAATTATATACAAATATTTTCTACATGAAATTCGTATTATAAAAGGTTTTTGATCTTGGAAAATTTTCAAGTAGACAATTGGTAACTTGAAGAAGAAATGATATTTACACTCTTCAATGAGTGTTTGTGAAAGAGAAAATGGATTGAATGTAAGACAATTGGGTTGACAAGCCTAGACCCATTGCAGTTACAACATTGGCAAATGATGCTTATAAAGAGATTTGGAATAATTTGAAAGGCGTAAATCCAACTTATGCGAATTTTGAAATTTAAGAAGATCGATGACTCGAATATCGATATTTAAATCAGTTGTGGAATAATTTCACACAAATATGGAAATTTGAAGTGTACAGCTGTATAACTCTAACGATTTCTCCTTTTCGAGGACGAAAAGTTTTAAGGGGGGAAGAATGTAACGACCCAGAAATTTCGACAATTGGAATATGAAATTTATTAAGATATTAACTATGAATAATCAATTTTTCATATTGATACTGGAGTTAGAAATTTAAAATTTCAAATATATTGTTTTGTGAATGGATTGAATTCGATATTTAATACAGAATGGTTGGTTGTGAATCAAATATTTTTTAGATATTTGAATTAAACTTGGTCAGATATTTGAGTTGGACATGAAAATCGATTGAAAAATATAAATAATTGAAATTGGAAATAAACGTTATTAACGTTAATTAAATTGGAGTTTTTACTTGTTAAATATATGGAGAAATTTTCTTGAACGAGTGTGTATTTGTACAGAGATTGGATTCAACATTCGAATTTGGAAACGAACGGAACAGTTGTTTAGCAAACAGAATAAATTTTGTGGACCGGTAAATAATTTTAGAGATTAAATATTTTTTTATACAAATGGAGCCAAAGAACGATCAAAATAATTTTATTGTTAAAACGTAGCAGCACGTCAAATTTTGTTACGATAGGAGTTCGTTGTGAAGGTACAAAACAAACAAAACATTAACATAGAAAACGGTAGGAAAGGAACCGTAAAATTTTATATATTAAATAAATGAGCGGTTCCTTCTCTCATACACTACCGAATGCCGTGCTCACCACGTTTTCTTGAGTACCACGGTTCTTCCTTTATATATTGAAACCCTTTTTCCCCAATTCCTTTATCCGAAATCAGTTTTTCCCAAAATCGTTCGTCTTCCTCCTCAAGTTAATCGCCGCCTCCTGCTTTAATTTGGCAACCCCCTCCAAATTAAAACACAAGATTTCCTTTTTGAAAACCTAATCGAACGACACAACCATCAACTCGAAGTCACAAACTCGCGAATCGCAAAGCCATCGTTGTGCCTTCTTCGTCACCTTCGAGCGCTGCAATCACCTTAAATCGCTCGAGCTGTTGGTCCACCGCTGATTCGTAAGCCCCTGCAACCCACTTCGGCAACCTTCAAGTCATCGTCTCCTTCAAGTCATCATCTTCTTCACCCTTGATAACGCGGCAGTAAAGGTGAGCATTTTGCTCACGATTGATTAATTGTTGTTCAAGTAGTTTAATTTCAGTTAATACTAAATACAATAGTTAAACCTGACTGTTTGGATTTTCCTTATCTGGAATTTACCTCATATACCTAAATCGTTGTTATTTTATTGCTACTTGATTGTTGATCACTGTGTTGTTACAATTTGGGTGACATTTCCCTGTTTCTTGCTTGCAAACCCCTGTCCCCTTTTTTCACCGTGACCTGTTCACCGTGACCTGTATATGCTTGCATCTGTCATGCTGGTATCTTATTTTTTTTGGGTTTCTGCCATGTCCCCTTGACTTGCTTAAGTCCCTGAGTTGCGAACTGTTTTGTCATGAATATTGAATATGTGAATATATATTCACATATGGTTAGACTGCACATGTATATGTGCAGGTTCATACATGTTTGTGAGTGCTTTGATGTTGTACATGACAATAAACTGAAGTATATGTGGAACTAGGTTGGAAATATCTTAGTTTATATCTATATCAGACCCTACTGTGAGAAAATGGAAATATACATACACTTTTCCCTCCTTGATCTGAAAAATGTATTGATGTCATATTGCACTGTAAAGAAAACCATGGCCTTATTATTATTTATTATTATTACACCCATTGAGCATTATATTGTCGAAATGTTAAATTATGATTCATGTATATACACAATACACCATTTTAGATATCTGAGTATTGCGGAAATAGCATGAAACTAATTATGTAGCCGAAATCTGAGAATTTAAAATCCGTATACCATGAAGTGGTGTCCAACCACATTTCGCTCATTCCATTTGTTGGACTTCCAGTTGAATATGGACTTTGGGCAATTGGGTAGTTTTGAGATAACATATACATGCTGTTTATATATATATATATATATTATATAAAAAAAAAAAAGAGAGAGAAGAAAAATTGCATGTGTAAACTGTCAAGGCTCTGCCTTGTTGTTGCATTTCATTTCTGTGTAGGCATACACATTGCTATATAAATATTCCCATCTTTTGAGCTGGTATATGTTTAGAAAACCTGCATACATATGCATACCCATTGCTATATGCCCAATGCCCTGTTTTATGTAAAATTCTAGAACATTAAATTGTATTTGTGTTGAGGTATACTCACTGATGTTTATATATATCATATTACATGCATGTTTTAAATTAATTTATCTCATTTTGATAAACTTATGATCTGAGGGTGAATGGCACGAAACAGAGTAAGAAACTAGTGACTAAATGTGTAAGTAAAACTATTTGATTTATCTTTACACACCCTGCCTATTTTCAATAATGCTCCATTGCCTACTTGTATTCTCATGACACTTGTATATGTTTATAAACTAAAAACTAGGGACTGTATGTACCCTATATTGTGTACCATTTCTGTTTTGACTATGAAATGTTAGTATTTAACATACATGTGAATTCAGTAAGCCTCACCATGTATTAGTCAGTTATGTTAAGTTGCCTCATTTTTATTTTTCCTGTTGCGGAAAACCTCCTTTCCATGCTGTTTTTCATTGCTTCTCCTTCTTAGTTCCTTTGATGTTTTTTTTATGTACCTTTGCTTTGTGAAAGTCATACATGAGTTTTGATAAGAGAACTGGTCTGAGGGAATACTTTATGGTTACTACTATCATTACGGAATTTTTTTCATTGTACTGACTCTATAGCGGATCTGTGAACTATGTGACTTTACATGTGCCAAAAACTGATGTTATATGTTGCAAAACCTGAGGATATATGTGTGCCAAAAACTAATCATATATGTTGCCCAAAACTGATCATATATACGCCCCAAAACTGATCATATATGTTGCTCCAAAACTGATCATATTTACGTATATATGTTTTCAATATACATATATATATGTGTGGTGGCCGATGTACACGTAGGTATATATATACCCCATTGTATGTGTATATGTATGTCGTCGGCATACATACAGACATATAAATCCACATGCTGTTCCAAATTGTTTCGTCCCAGGTTGCTGTGATATATTCCGATAGTTATCGCGAGTTCGATGTACTCGAAAGTTAGTGGATTATAGGATTAACTATGTATTTCAGCTTATATTGAAATTATTTTACTTGAACTATGATTAATCCTGACTCGAGTGTTTTTATGTTTTTGCATGGAATGCTCGGGTCAGATCCGAGCATTTCAGATTTAAAGATTACAGCTCAGAATTCAAAGACTGACAAGCCGGGGATTTTGAAGATGTGCGCGCTCTGAAGATTTTAAACTAGTAATCATTTTCCTTGTATTTCAAAGTGTATTTTACATTTCACTGTACAGAAAAGTTTTGTATTCAATTTTTTTGATTATAAATAAAGGTTCTATTCCGCTGTTCAATACCATGTTACTATTTATTTTGTATTTGGTTTTGTGTTGATTTTGTTTTAACTTGGTAAGCTAAATAACGAACCGTCGATTTGAACGTTTTAAGATGGTTTAATTACCAATTTGAAGCGGTCAAAAGGCGGGACGTTACAAATATGCATCCCATCATTTGCTCTTCCCACCCCGTTTAACCCAAAAATGCCCTTATTGCATATTATTTCAACGTTGATTTATTTGAACAATATCATCTATATTAATGATTTATTTATTTACTGTTTAGATCTTTGCAATTTCCGTTACTGCTAACATACTCGATCTCAAAATGCATAACGATACACATCGTTGATAGTACAGTTTTTAAATTTTTAATAATTGTTTAAAAAAATTTAATCAATATTTGTAATTTCAATTTTTTTATAAAGAACATGTACAATGTTGATTTTAAATTTAATTATAGTTTGCAATTTAGCATCGATCACTCATATATATAGTTGGAATTATTATTTTTTAATCATTTTGTAACATTCGACAAACTATCTAATCGGTTGTTAAAGGGCAAATTTGAAATTAAAAATTTAAAATTTTATTGGGGGGGTGAAGAACAAATAATGGGGTCCAAATAGCCGGCCCGTTCTCCATCAATCTTTTCAAAATGAAATCATGTAAGATCCTGCTACTATAGCTCCTCTTCAATTTCTTGTATTAATCTAACTCCTCTTATCAGATTATACTCACTGAATTTGCATCTCTACTTCAAGCCGAATTGGCATCACCTCTTCTATTTAGATTTGCACTAGATATAGAGAAATCACCTTACTTATAAATCGAAAGCAGCATGAATTGGTCCACCGTGGCCAAAGTCGAAGACGGGTTTTGTGGGTTTTGGATTTTTGGGTATTTGGTTATCGGGTTTTTTCTATTTGGATTTCGAGTTTGTTTTGCTGGGTTTCGATCGTTGAATCGGTTTTGTGTTTTTGATTTAGGATTTGGATTGGTTGCTACAATTTGGTAGCGTGAATGTGATGGGAGCTGAGATTCGTGGGATGTATTCTAAAAAAGAGTGTGAATAAGGGGATGGTGATGCAAGAAGCACTGGCTCGGTTGACAGTGCAACTACCCACGCTCTCTCTTCTGAACTTGTTCTTGCGATCCACAATTGTGTGGCTAAGGGATGTTAATGCTAGTGAATATAGATTCTGAACTTGTTCTCTGTTGATCCTTACCTTGCATTTGTAAACTGGCATGTCATTCATGTTAAAATAAGATTAATGAACATGTTAAAATCATTTGATGTCTCTGTTGAGCTTACAGGTTTGCATGTCACAAAGGAGTGCTTCCTCCATTGAATGGAAAGCTTACTGGCATGTCATTCAGGGTACCTACTATTGATGTCTATGCTGTTGATCTTACTGTTATATTGTAGAAGGCTGCTACTTATGCGCAGATCAAGGCTGTTATCAAGAAAGTTACAATATTTACAAGTAGGTTGAGCACTGTGTGATTACTGCAACAATTACCTACTGCACAAGCGGGTTGAGCACTGTGTGAGCGGAAAATGGCTGCAGTTGTTGGATAAATAGTTGCAGCTAAAATGTTTGATTGATGGCATTGACTCATGAACATGTAGTGGACGATATGGTGAACGCATGTGAGTTGACTGATAATGCACAGTCAGAACATGGTTATGTAGGCTGAAGGGAGCGCTTAGAGGAAATCAAAAAGATGGATTAGGATACACACAGTTTTGGATAAACTGATGATCAGTGGAATATGGTATTGCAATCCTTGAATCAAATTCCATCAAGGCTGGTGCAGTGGCAGACCGAAGGGGATCCAATGATAAGCTAAACTGAGAAGGACGCTAATGATGCTGCAATATGCAGGCCTGCATTAGATGGAATAAAGGGCGAAAGCCGGTGAAGCAACTGAGACCAGCTATCTTCAGAAGTGAAAGCTTATGATGGCTAAAAATCAGTGCTAGCTGGGAACACCCTTCCCTCAACTGAGATCATGAAAACTTGCTTATATCCTTTTATTATTATTATTATTATTATTATTATTATTATTTTCAACATGCCTTGCTTATATCCTTGATTTCACAGGGTGTGTATTTATATATGCTGTGTCTAAGCTTTTACGTGTATATATTTGTGTGTTGCTTTGTATGCAAGATGAAATATTATGGGTATATATATACATATATATGGCAAATTCTATTTCAACCCAGAATTTTAGTTAGTAGCCCCCCATTTCATCAAAAAAATATGATGACCAAAATACCTTTTTTCCGTTATAATTTTTTTCCAGCTTTTTGAATACCTCGTAGTTGTACTACGTGGTTTTTCGGTGAACCTCGTAGTAACCCTACGTGGTCCATGAATGAACCACGGAGATCATCTACGTGGTACTTTGACGAACCACGTTGAACAGCTACGAGGTACACCGAAAAACCATGTAGTTCCCCTACATGGAAGGGTATTTTTGGTTTTTTTTCTAAAAAACGGGGGCTACTTACTAAATTTGGGGGTTTACCAATTATTTCATGATTTGGGGGGCTACTAACTAAATTAGTGAGTTGAAATAGAATTTGCATATATATATATATATATATATATATATATATATATATATATATATATATATATATATATATTGTGATTTGGCTTATGAAAAAAGTTATAATATTTACATGCCTTACCCTTGTAAATTGCATTCGTACATCAGAATAGGATTTTTCATTTATGATTTGATCAAATAACTAGAGAGGAGTCCGTGACTACTTTTAAGGTTATCTTGGGGTACATGGAAGAGGATTTGGCATCTACGGACTTCATCGGCGTCAGCAGGTATATTTTACTAGTATGATTTTTTAGTATCTTTGACTTGGATTTCAAATATTTTTTAGTGATTTTTTTTTGTTCAATGATGAAGGTCGAGCATCTTTGATGCTAAGGCTGGAATTGCTTTATATTGGAGCATTGTTAATGACACCTCGATGCTGAATGCTGAATCTTTGATGCTGCGGCTGAAATTGCCTACCATGTACAAAAGTATCTTTGAAAATTCAAATAGCTGACCTTGAATGTTTATTAGTTTTGTTCGATCCATGTGCATGTAGAATTTTTATTCTTCCATTAGTTAGCATACTAACTTGTGCTTTGTTACTTCAAATATTGGATTTCAATCTTAGAGGATCATGGGTCAAAGCGTAGCTCAACCTGAACATGGATATGGTGCTTTTAACACAATTGTATGGATTACTCAATGCGGGCAGGAATTGTGCACAACATTTAGCATGCACGGACAGAAGTATTTTCTTAGGCAAATTTAATTATATATCAGTTTTGTAGTGACTTGTAATTTTATATAGTTTTATGTGGTATATAGTTCCTAATTTGTATTTTTTCGTGATATTTTATCTATAAATGGATTATGGTGCATTTGAATTTATATTAATTTTTTCTACTAGATATATGTTTATTACCATTTTTCTGTTAGATACTAGTGCGAACCCGTGCTACGCACACGGAATTCCCAGCATAATTTTTCTTTGTTTCTTAGTTTTTTAAATTTCAGTGATGAATATGTATGTTTACATATTTTATACTTTTGAAATAGATTACATTTTCTAAACACTATTGATAAATATCTACTGAAAATTATATTTAAGTAATCTCAAAGCATACAACATATAACACATTTTTGAAGCACATTAACTTCATACAACAAATGATAATGTTAGCCATTAATTATTCTTAACATGTTAAGAGTGCATTACTATGTTATGTTTTCCAATGTAAGAAACATATATGTAATATAGGTTTATTCTATAACACACACTCATATATGAAGACACATAGTTTGGTTAATAGAAGTTTTCCATACATAACCAAAAATAACACTTAAGTCAAATTATTGTTAAAATTTTGGTTTAAAAAATGCCATATAAGATTAGATCATGTCCACCTTTCGACATTTTCCGATACTAAATGCATTATAAAAATATTAAAGTAACTTTAGTTCATCATATTGCTTAACATCCATAGGATAATATGACATAAAAAATATGTGTAGAATATGAATCTACAATTAAAATTCTAGAACAACTTGATAATAGTCATCTTCTATTAGTTTAATTATTCATACATGAAACAACTAAACCAACATAGCAATTAACATAATTTAGTACAAAATTGTATATCATAAAATGAAATACATGTAACATGCATAAAGCTAATTTTGGATGATATTTCATTAAAAAGTAGAATAAGATAAATGGTGTAAAGAACAACAATTAACACGTTGAATTGTTAGAGATAAAGTCAAGGCCCTCTAGTATCAGTGGTTAGAATTTTGGCGTTTTAGATGATGGTTCTAGATGTATGGTTTGGATCCCTTGAGATATCATAATGAGAGCACAACTTAACTAAAGTATCAACCTTATTCCAAAAATATATATTAAATTTAGATTATTATCAAAATGATTTTTTAGGGGATTTTATTGTGAAGGATAAATTCCATAAAAAAATTTAAGTTCAAGAACAACCCATCAAAAATTTATTTTTAAGGACGATACAATGTAAAACTGATACCATACACAACGTAAAACTGATATTTAAATTTTGATACCATACACAATGTAAAACTAACACTTAAAAACTGGTAGTCAAATTATGATACCATGCACACTATAAACTGATACGTAAAACCTAATGCTTTGTCCTTTAGATTAAAATTTCAGCAGGTCGTCCTTATAATCGAAAAACTTGTAATTTTGTCTTTGACATTATTTTCCTTTTTTTATCGATAAGTGTACTTTAAACAACACAAATATGATATTATATTTGCACAAAAAGAAGATATTAAATAGAAGTTGGAATGTTATGTAGCAAAATGTCAATAGTTGTCCAAGTAATTTTGTTTTATTATGAAACTAATTTTGTAATAACTATAACTTATCTGGACACAAATTATGTGTTTCTTTGATGAAAAAATAGGATAAAACTTAAGCATCAACTAAATATGGTAAATCATCAATATTTCCAAGGCTATTGATAGAAGGGAAATATTTTAACTCCCCTCCTTGAGGAAATAAAAAACATCTTATATGCAACTCAAATTTTAAAATATAATTCATTTAAATTTAACTTTTTTGGTGATCATTTTTGAATTTCATTTTGTCTTCCCATGCAATCGTCCTTCATCTTTTTTACTGTATGAATGAAGTCAAAGCTCTAAACACAGGTTATTGGCTTTTCTTTGAGGTTCTAATTTGATGTTATCTACGAATTTTTTAGAGGCATTAATCCATTGCCAATATGAATGTTTGTAATATTTTGTTATACATCCAAAATACTTATAATTGTACTTAATTATTACAAATTAAGATAGAATGATAGTTTTATTATATATAGAATATGCATATACTGAATTTCTCGTATCATAAAGTAGATTTGAGGGAATAGACTGAAAATTGATACTCTATTATGGAATATATAATAGAAAATATATTTTGATAAATGAAAGCAACAAACAATTTTAATAAATTTTGCAAGATAAGTTCCGTTGTAAAAGAAACCTACCGTATGGAAGTTAAGAAAAAAAAGAGGGGGATATTAAATACAATATATTTAAGGATAGAAACTTAAAAAATGAACACCATGTTATTAATGATATTGGGTAACTATTGCACACAAGAACAACGTTAAGAAAACCATTGAATATTTGAAAGGTGCAAAATAAAATTATAAGTTGGAATTTAGAAGATTTAAGTTTTTAAGGTGAAAATGATAGAGGTGAGAGATAAATACTGGAACCATATTCAGTTTTATGTATAATAGAAATATTCCATGTGTAAACCAATCGTAATATTTGGATCAATAATTAGAAAAACATTGCATATCTAAACCATACTTCAAGTCTATCAAAACTATAGAAGAACCGCACATCAGAAACAATAAAAAAAATTCTCATTAATTAAATTTGGATTCATGCAACATTGTCATTTTGAAGAAAGTCTCACAATTCGAAGACATAATATTACAAGTTTAACCGTGCTAACAGCAAATTTGCATTCTAGTCTACGCACTATTGGCACATTTTTTTTCGAATTTCATGATTTTTGCTACAAAATAGGATCCACTTCCGTATCATGCTTCTATTTGCCTTTCAAACCATGAAATTTTCACAGTCTGCTATAGATCAATTGATTAGGCTTATCCACCCTTGGCACAATAAATCTTCTTTGAATAATTATGAAGCACAGAGAAAAATGGAAAGACACAAATTATGAAAGACAAAATGTTCAGAAAAAATGAAAGATACAACTTTACATTTAGTAGAAAAAAAATTCATGTACTGTACGCATGTGGAATAATCCCAAAAACATATGAACTTATTGGAACTTTTCTGGGAATATAAATGAGTAACCAATTCTTATTCAACATTATACGGCAAGTAGCTTTCAAATCTATAATATGTCTAAGTACAAACGTCGTTGGAAATATAAAGCCAATTTACTCATCACTTGCTACCTAAGCACCACTTAATCATACAATCAACCAAATTAGTAGCTTCAAGCAAACATGAATTATGAAAAAAAAAACATTGAATTCAAAATTTTAATAACACATCTATTTCAATACGTAATAGAGTTACAATAAATTAAGCAATTTCTAACATACCATTAGTTAAATGGAAAAGTCATTATAAATAATAACTGGAAATTTTAAATATCCTAATAACAAACAAATCATTATATAGAACACAAAAATTATGATGTTATTTGACAACTATTTGTATCATTTAAAATTCAAAAGTAGTAGATCTCAAAATCATAATGGACCTATTCTTAAGGAGGAATGTCGATGATAAATAAAACAAATATTTTTCCAGTTCATAACAATGTGGAGACATCGTGTACTTATAAAAAAATAGAGTGTTTTTTTTTGCAAATATAATTTATAGTCAGCTTACAAATAAATAAATAAATAGCAAAATAGTATTTTATGCGCATTAAAATGCATACGATTTTAAATCCCATATGCATATTCATTTAGTCTGATGTCGAACAAAATGATAATTTCTAAAATTAGAAGGTAATAATTACTTGAAAACAAAGTTATAACCCATAATAGGAATAAAGAAGGATGACATTTATCTATTTAAGATATAAAATGAATTAGCATAAACTGAAATATGACTGTTGAAGATACAAAAAGGATAAAATAACATAACATAATTGAAGGAAATACATACCTAAAATTGAGCAAGAGATCGACATATATTCAACATATATTTATTTTCTCATATACAAAGGTAGATTTGAAGAAAGGTATTGAAATTTTATCTTATAATATTGAAAACAGTAATTGAGAATGGAATTTTATAAATGAAAATGAAATAAATAAACAATTTAATAGATTCGAAGATAAATTTAGCTTAAGATGAAATCTAAAGCATTGAACATAAGATAGAAAATTTAAGTCAAGCATTTTTGAAGATAATTTTTGTATGTAAGGACAATGCTAAGGTAACTATTGAATACATGTTTGAAAGAGGTAAATGAAAATTATAAGTTTAAAATTAGGATAATTCTATTTTTAAGGTGAAAATGCCTAAAAATGGTTCGTAAAGAAAATCTTAAGGCATAAACCATTGGAACAACATACAGATCATCAAAAATTGTGAATGTCGTTAATTGTACATAAAATGAAAATTTATAAACTTAGAAAGCAAAAAAAAATTGGAAAACAAAGTTAAAACCCGAAAATAGAAATGAACACTACAACAAAATGACCCTATTACAACGGTGGAACACCGTTGTAATATACATTTTACAACGGTGGGCAAACCGTCGTGTATTAAGAAGTTGTAATAGACTCATATCTTTTACAACGTTTTTACACTGTTGCAACACCGTTGTAATATGTATATTTTACAACTTTTTTCCACTGTTGTAGGAATACATATTACAACATTTTTGCACTATTGTAGTAGTACATATTACAACTTTTTTTCACCGTTGTAGTAATTCCTGCAACAATTAATTATAACAATACGATTTTTGTTTCGTTATACATTACATTTCATATAAAAATAAATATTTATATTGAATAAAATGATACTACACTGATCTGAAATAATCAATTAAATATTTTATTTCAATATTTGAATTAGTACAACTTTCTGATCCACTATCGTACAACTCACTTTTACATAATATAGTCATAACAATACATACATTCCTCACTACAAACTGATCACTCAATACACTCAGTTACATACACACTTTCGTATAAATATACATACACACTGACATGCACCGAGTCTTTATGCTCCAGCATCCCCAATCGATCATCCATTTCAACATCATGCTCATCGTCAAATATCCTTATTACTCTGTGCATTCATTCATGAGTACAGTGATGCCCAAATGCATATATATTTTGCATTTCTTTTTTCTTTTTGTGTCGAAAAAAAATCTATTTTTTATAAGATGTATGTATAATATTATAACTTGTGTATTATAGCTGTTGTATTTGTTTTGAAAGAATCTGATGTGTCTTTTATTCCAGAGCAAACGACCCAATCACAAGTCTTATTCATAGCTAGGAAACTCTGTCATTTTTTTTTCAAACCAACAAAAAAATTAAAAGGAAAAAAAACCAACAATGCTTCGTAAATCCTCAACATAAGAAACATCCTTAGCACAAAACATACATGCGCTATTTTGTGATAGTAATCCAAAGACAAAGCAAAGGAATGCTTATCGAATATTAAATTTTGCTTCATGGTAATGATAGAAAGGTTTTTATATTTTAGACAGTTTCCTTTCATGGTTCCTAGCAGCAACTATTACTTTCTTTCAACTAAGCATGCACTTAAATATTTAAAAATAATATCTCTCCATAATTTTCATTTATTCCTAAGCACTTTTTTTGTCAAAATTGAGTTCCCTTCAGATTCAACAATTCAAATCTATATGTAAACGCTCTGCAAGGTTGAATTATTGGACACTGTGTTATTCTCCATCTGTGTTCATGTATCCTTACATTGATAAACTTATGTTCTACTACTTTTTTTTTAATTCAGACTGACTTTTTACGCAAAAGGTAAAGGATAGCGAAAGGTGTGAATAATTACTTAGCTCAAAGATACACGGTTACACACTGTAGCAGACAATGACAAGAGACATGGCATACCTGATAAGATAACTTCATCCTCCATAGATAGATTCTCAGACATGTACCAATAGAAACAAGATTTAACTGAACAGCAAAGCAAGAGAACCGAAACTGCCAATGAACAATAAGACTGCCAATGAACAATAAGACTGCCAATGAACAAAACTGCCAAGCATAGATGGCAGAAGCACATCCCAAAATTGCATTGCGTCTTTGACACCAATGAACAAAACTGCCAATGAACAATAAGACACATCAGAGACACCAATGAACAAAACTGCCACCATAACTTATAGCTATCGCTGTGGCAGTACGATGATAGGTAAGCTGAACCATGATGTACCCATACCAATGGCATAAGAATATTACATAAGCTCAATAAAAGCATGACTTAGAATCACAGACAAGTGCTCCAGAAGCAGCATCACTACCAGACACACTAACAGCAACAACCACCTTAAACCAAATGATAACAGATCCAAAGAACATAAACAAAAATGCTATTCACCCTCAAGGGGACGCAAACCACTGAACATCGACCTCACAGACAATTTTGAAACCCAAAAATTACTGCGAAAATCAACATTACCTCGCCAGCACGATGAAAAGAATCCACTGCAAACAACCACCAGACAAAGCGGAATCCAAAGAACAAGCAGTCGATCAAATTCGTTTGAAGATCTGGACCGCGCCGAGCCGCTCCAATAGATGGAGATCAAAGCCGCTCCGATAGATCTGGACCAAAACAGATCTAAGAGAAATCACGCTCGAGAAAGGAAGAAGAGCAACTAGGGTAGAGTGATAGGACCAGGAAAAGCTTGGAGAGGTTTGAAGAGAAGAATCGATTTAAGTAGAGGAGCAAAGCGGATAATGGAACTGAAGCGATGAGGGAGGAGGCGGCTAGAAGAAGATAGGGATCGATGTTAAGACGTGATTTTTTTCAGAGGAATGAAATTGGGGATCGATGTGAGAGAAGAGAAAGAGAGGTCGGCCCACGTGAGGAGAAATACAAAAGTGAGAAGCTTTGGAGCCAAAATTTCGGTCGCCCGCCCAAATTTCATCATTTGTGTTAAGTGGGCAATAGATTTTTGTTTTGTTTTTTTAATTGTTTTATTCTTTGCAAGGAAAAGCCAATTTTTTATTGGTTATAATTAAAGTTTCATCTAAATTTATAAAATCAAATGTAATAATTCAGAATTAACAGGTAGAAAATAGATCCGTCGGAAATAAGTTTTTATAATTTCTAATAAAAACATTTTAATTACTAATTATCAAGAATTAATTGCTAAATATTAGATATTTCTTCTTGATGATTACTTCTTAATTATTAATATTAATGGTTAGTTCTTAATTATTTATTATTAAAAATTAATTATTAAACTTGGAATGATCTTGACAAATAACGGAAAAAAAAACTTTCTAATTTAACTATAAGTTGTTATTAATATTTAATAGGTTTCTAATACATGAAATAGAAAAATTTGTTGTTATTAATATTATAAATTACATCATTAAATAGTGGATTATTTAGAAATTATAAATTATAACGAAAATTTCATCCAAATATATAAATTCAAATATAATAAGTCAGAACTAATAAGTAAAAATTATATTAAATAATTTGAACTTTTGAGAATTATATTTTATTTAAACATTAAATATTACTTATAATAAGAACTATTATTAGAGAGTACTTATTTCTTCTTAGTTATAATTGAATATCAATTATTAAAAATCAATTACTATGTACATGTTACTAGTTATTTTGTATTTAAAGTTATTAATACTATTAATTAGTTACTATTATTATATCTGTTATTAATTATTTAACGTTAGTTATTCCGTATTTAAAATTAATTATTAATTATTATTAAATATTAATATAATTAGTTATTAAATATAGATATTATAAACATGAAGTTTGTAATGGGCATTTATTACAACTAACAAAATAAAAAGTTGTTAAAAATACGTTTATTACAACTTTAGGGAATTGACAGTTGTAAAAAACCATTTATTACAACGGCGCTTTTACCACCGTTGTAAAAAACCTTTTATTACAACAGTGCTTTTACCACCGTTGTAAAAAACAATTTATTACAACGGTGCTTTTACCACCGTTGTAAAATTAAAGTTGTAATATGGTGTTTTTGTTGTAGTGGAAGAAGGACGAATCTCTATTTTAAGGTAGATAGTGAATTAATTAAGATAGAAATATATATTTTTTGTTAAAAACAAAAAGCACAATGTAATATTTAAACCTATACCTAAAATGAGTTGAATATTACATACCTAAAATTAAGCAGGGCATCGACAAATATTCAACCCATATTCAAATTTTCATATAATGAAGTAGATTTGAGGGAGGATATTGAAAATTAATACTTTAATATTGACTGAAAATGCGATTGGATAAATGAAAATGAAAAAAAAAACAAAAAACAAAATGAAAGATAAGCTTTCTCAAAAAAAAAAAAAAAAAAAAAAAAACAAAGAAAGAAAGAAACGAAAATAAGAAAATAAAAGAGGTTGACATTAAGTTAGAAAGGGATAGAAAATTAAAGAAAGAAATGATTACTATTAATAATATTGGGTAACTTTTGCATTTAGGGAAAATGTTAAGCAAACCATTAAATACATGTTTGAAAATGGTAAATGAAAACTATATGTTAAAAATTAAGAGAATTTAGTTTTAAGGTGAAAACAAATGAAATGAGATGAGAGATGATTACGGGGGCCATATTCAATCTTATATATAATACATTCTGAAAATTCTAATTGAAAATAAATCATAACATAAAACCAAAAATTATTTTTGTATAACATTTTCACTGCCAAATAAATTCTAATCAAAATCAATCGTTATTTTTGTGTACTTGGATAATTGGAACAAATAAACACAAATGGAGCATTATAATTTCAAACATAAATCCCAAAGGAACGATGAAACTTACGCTTTAAAATAATTTATAAAATAGATGTTATTAAGTCAACCACTGAAGCGATCAATAGATAATCAAACATCGTAAAATTTTGAAAGTCGTTGAAATCATTAATTATATTTAGGGCAACCTACATACCGAAGATCAATAAGTTTAAAAAGTAGGGAATACCAGGAAACAAAGCCGATGTCCGAAAATAGGAATGAAGAAAATTGACGTCTGCCTATTAAGAGTAGAAAGTCAATTAGACCATGATCGAGATATGAATTTTGGTGATGACCAAAAAGCATAATACAATGGAACATAACAAAAGGAAGAGCATACCTGAAGTTAGGCAAAAAATTAAGCAGATTAATATGAATAATATAAAGTTTATTAAAGAAACAAAAAGTATAAAGCAATAAAACTTAATCAAAGGAAGAAATACCTAAACTTGAGCTGGAAATCGATAACCAGTCAACCAATATTTGATTTCTTGTATTGTGAACTATATTTGAGAGGAGAAATTAGCAATTGATACTGGAAAATAGTAATTGGAAAATGATTTTAGTAAATGACAATAAAAGCAACCAATAATGCGAACATGTAAGAAATGAAAATAGAAGAGTGAGAATGAAAAGGCCACATTTAGGAATAGAATATAAAGAAAAGAAACAGTCATCATTAATGATCTTGGATAATTTTTGCAAATAAGGACAATGTGGAAACCATTGAATAAATGTTTAAAGCGAGTAAGTGAAAAGTGTGAGCTAGAAATCAAAAGAATTCTTGTATTTAAGAAGAAAAGTTAGAAATAAATATTAGAACCATAGTCAGTATTTTTTTATATTACTATAATAGGTATCTTGCCATGAAAAAGCCAAAATTGAAAGAAAATAAAATCTAAAATCCAAATTATTGGTAGAGATAGTAGTAAGCAAAGAGAAAAAACAAATAAGATGAATTTAATTGTATTTTAAAGATATGTTATCATGTTACATTGAAAAGTTACACATTAGTTTATTTTTTCTTCATGAAATTGAAAATTATAAAAGTATTAAAGTAGAAAAATAAATAAAACCTGATAATAATATTTGAATATTAATTGTGGAATTTATATTAGAATGGAGTAGTGCTAGATGGAAAAAATGTGCCAAAATCTGAACATAAAGTGTGTAGATTTTAAAGAATTAAAATTAATTCTAGTGAATTTTACGTGTATAATAACATCAATAATGAGAATGGTAAAGAAGAATTCAATTCATAATAATTTTTGCAAGTATGTGAAAAGAATATATGGATTGTACGTTTTTAACATGAATCAGAATCTCAATTTGTTAATGTTTGAAAGTGGGTAGAAGAAACAGTACTGTAGAAAACCAAGAGTTGCATATGTTTTAAACTCACTTAAAGAAGCATTCAATGGATAATAATAATTTTAGCAAGTCTATGAAAAGAATTTAGAGATTGTACGTTTTTAACATTAATAAGGGAATTCTCAAATTTTTAATGTCCAAAAGTGGGTGGAAGAAACATTACTGTAGTAAATCAAGAGTTGCATATGTTTTAAACTTACTTTTCCACTATTTATCAATTTCTCTGGACACAAGTTAGCGTTTTGAATTTTGACATATATAGTTGAATAGATACATGTAATTAACAACAATTTGAATTTGTAGATCTTAAAAATATAGAAGTGAAAACTTTTGAATATTAATAGCTTAATTTATATTTGAATGGTGCAAGGAGGCAAACCATGAAGAAATAATGCTTAGATATGAAAGAATTACAATCAATTCTATTGAACTTTATTTATATATAATAAAATTAACAATAAGAATGATAAAGAAGCATTCAATTGGAAATAATTTTAGCAAGTATGTCAAAAACAATTGGAATTGTAAGTTTAACATCAATGGGGGAAGTTTCAAATTGTGAATGTCAAATAATGAAGGAAGGAATGTTACTGTAGAAAACCAAGAGACACATATGTTTAAACTCATTTTCCACCATTGATTAATTTCTATGGACTCATGTCAGCATATTGATTTTTTGATAGAAATGGAACTGAAAGGACTTTGAAGGAAGATTGTGCTTTCATATAATATAATAGATTTGTTTATTGCGCATCTACATTTCATGTATAGATTTTAATTTATATCAGTTTATATCAACTATACACAAATTGCATTTTAATTTATATCAATTTATACGAAGTCACAACAATGCATAACAGTTGTAGTAGCTATTACTACAAGTGTTATCCAACAGTTGTAATATGATATATAACAACTGTTAGTTGCAACAGTAATACACAGTTGTAAAAGATTTTAGTTTATTACAACTTCTTACTATATGATGGTGCAACCACAGTTGTAAACAGTTTTTTACAGGTGATTTACCCCGTTGTAATATGGTGATTTTGTTGTAGTGCTTGAGTATCACCATGGACATTCAGATATGAAAAAACTAAACAGAAAGAGCAATCGTGTGCTACTTGAAATTTAAACATTAAAATTATTGCCAACCCACTGCTCTACAATCCAAATTCAAACATTAAACAGTTGTGAATGATAAAAAAGCTCATGATCACCAAGATGGTCTATAAAATAAAAAAAGATAATTTTTTTAATCTTATATGGCTCAATGGATTTAATTGATATGTTTTTTAATAGCGATAAATTCCGTTTTACTATTCTTCGGATTACATTTTCACATCTCTCTTTAACCTCTATGATTTGTGTTTTTTCACAAATCCAATAGTCCAAAATAGAAGTAAATATATTCACTTCCATTGTTAAATAATTTCAATGTATATTTTAAAAGTAATAATACATACCAACAAAATCATGGAGCATCCGGGCATGCTTCTTAGATCTCGTGAAAAAAATTCAACATTTTTTGGCACATGAGTATAAATAGATTTTGCCCAAGAGATTGAATTGATGTTTCTTAAATTCAACAACTTTGGAATAAAGCCCCCCATTGTAGATAAGATTGGTTGTCGGGGAAGAAGGATGTGATAATCAGTAAGAAAAGAAGCAATTTCACGAATCTTCGTCTCCATTTCTTTTTTTGATCATTATTTTAATTCTCTTAAAATTTTCTTATTTATTCTCTCATTACCCTCAAAATGTCAATCAAGAAAACCTAAATACTCCTCATCCAAGTTTTTTCTTCTAATAATTCTGATTGGGAATAGATCTTTTCCAACCAATGGAATTTCAAGAATTAAAGTAATGTCCTCTGTAGTTAATTTAAGACAAGTACCATATGTTTTAAATGCTTTCTCTTTTTTGTCATAAGATGTAATAATTTCATCCAAACTTCTGGCACTTTTTTTTAAAATCTTTCCTTTCTATTTTACCATCCAAAAATATTTGAAAGAAATTCTTGAAAGGTGTACTATCTATGTTGGACATTGCAACAAATGATAAAATGTTTTTTTTTCTTATCTTCGTAATCACCTTAATAAAAGCATCTACATTGCATCTATAAGTATCGCTATATTATTTCTCACCCCCTTGTTGCACTTCATATTGCTCTACATTCTCGTTAGACTCAGTCTCTGAATTGTCATCCAAGTTTGTTGTTAGGCAACCTTTTGTAGGAGAGTAGCTTGATTCTTCTAGTTCTTGTTGTGAATCTAACATCTTTTTTCAGCTTCGGTGTGTTGTGATTTGTGATAGTAAATCACATGGATCTTAAGATGGCATAAGATTTGGAGTTCGGTAACTCAAGATATTACAAGATGCAGCTGAAAGGGAAGAAGCAGCGGGCATAAAGGCAGTTCAGACGTCCGGGGAACAAATCCAGACGTCTGACCTGATGCAGAGAAAATTCCCGAAGGAATTTTAGATGTATGGTTCTCAGTTCAAGATATGTCTGATTGCAGTTTCAAACGTTTGGAATTGGAGATGGACATTTGAGTCGAAGTTGTTCCGTTTGGATTGGGCTTTCTGCATGTTATATTTTAGGGATGATTGAAGGGACAATTTGGGTACTTGCATAGGTCTTCTATTCTCCTATATATAGATCTTTCAGGATTGAATTGGGGTATGGACGAATTGACTTGAGAGGTTGAGAGGCTGTGTGCCCTGGAGAGGAAAATTACGAATTAGGGCTGAGTGAAGCTATTCATATTGTTGCCTCTAGATTGTCCAAGGGTTTGTCATCATTCTTTATTGCTCTCCTTCTCCAATAATAGTTGTGGTCATCTAGATATTCTTTCCCTTTCTCAAAAAGGTTATTTATTCAATTGTAGCTTGTACTTTTGATTTTTTATCCATTAAGTGTAAACAAAATTTGTTTTTGTGAATCAATAAAGAGGGTGGTTGGATGGAATATCTTGTGTTTGTGCATGTAATTTCATATCTGTGTTATTTTTCTATCAAATCATCTTTAAGTAATTGGGTAAATAAGATCCTGGCCGCTTCCGCAAAGACGCAATTTTCCCAACTCAGTGAACTCGGTGTTGAGTATAATAATATGATTTTTGTTTGATGATAACAAATATATATATATATATATATATATATGATTATATAAATGTGTTTGTAAACAGTACTATTCTATATATCACATCACATACAGAAATAAATATTTATATTGAATAAAATGCTACTACACAGAAATGAATGCACAAACAATATTTTTATTCAAATAAATATTTTATTTCAGTAATTGAAATAGTACATATTTTTGCCTCCACTATTTATAATTCACTTAAATATGTTTTGATATTTCTGACATGACACGCTTGAATATAATTGTACTATTAAAAGAATTCAAACAAAACACAAATTGAATTAAACAACAAAAATATATTTTATTTTAATCAATTTGTTTACTACAAATAATAGTACAATTTTTTCATGTCTATGATCGTTCTACATACAAAAGTTCCTCACTACATTTCACTTATATTACTCTGTTTACATATACAGACTCATACACATACAGACACAGACACACTGAATCTTCATATGCTTCTGTCCAGTCCAAGTCACCTCCATACCTGTCATAGAACCACACACAATAAACTGGAACAAAATTAGATTTAAATACAACCAAATATTAATTTATTTTAAATTTTATTTACCTCAGAATTTTGGTGTGTTTGTCATCATTTTTTTAGACTTGGTCTGATATAAACATATATATATATATATATATATATATATATATATATATATAAGAGTGTGTGTGTGTGTGTGTGAGTGAGTTTACACTACTTGTAATATTCACAGTGTTACACTGTAAATACTACAAGGCAGACTGTATCTCTAGTGCTTACAATTTAGCCTCAACACAACTACACTGGTTTGCTGATCAAAACCAACATTTGAAATTAGCTAATTCTGAACAGCCGCTTCGCAGATATAGTAGGTCTGCTGATAGAAAATTCATGTTTGTCATTCAAATAGCCTACAAATGTAAAAGTTGCACATACATGATACATGTATACACATATATGTGTATTTATATACACATATATTTTATAAATATGCAGCTGAACAAGTCGAACTTGTGCACTCAATGCATGGGGTCAAGTGCCAATATACAAAAGTATAGCATGGAATATATAGTGCAACAAAATAGACAAATGGGCATGCATGAATACAGGTGCCAACATACAACAATGGTCAAATGTCATGCATGTCAAACCAGGAGAAACCACAGGGTCAAGCCAAGGCTCAGCTACATCAGCAACTCAGCAAAAATACACGAGTGATTCAGCTCAAATACACGTGGCATGCACAAGTTTTTTTTTTACAAGACAGTACCAAAAAACAAGAGTGGCAAGTACATAAAATGGTCAAGTTAAGGACAAGCAAATATGGACAGTTCACATATATTAACCAGCCAAGCCAAGAAATAGGTAAACGACCTCAAATGAATATGGCAGGTTCAAGAATGCTAAAGGCATAAAGTCAGGAGGCATAGCCAAAGTGCAAAACAGTTTAGCACATCAGGGGAGTAAACATAACAGTGATTCATGGAGGGCAACCAAACAGAGACACACCAAACACAATATATACAAAAAAAACAGGTTCAAGTAAAAATTCATGATCAAGACTGTTTCAAGGTGTACAAATCCAAGTCAAGATAGGAATCTAGGGGCATTGTCACAATGGACCGAAGGATGGCAAACAATCGAGCAAAGGCAAGTTTAACTATGGCATAATGCACAAGTTTAACAGAGGAGCATAACATGTTATATATGGAGCAACAACATGAGCACATTACAAGTGAAACACAAATCTGGACATAGTTAAGTACAAAGGAGCTAGCAAGCTACATTGATAACCAAAAAATAGTGAAACACAAACTGGACACACATGTGTTAACATATACAAGAAATACATTAACAGGCTTAGCATGGCGCATGGTACATTCAGTAAAGACCAGTGTATAAGGGTATCTCAGTGTGATACAACTTTAAAAGTCCAACCAAGATGGAAACTCGAGTGACAAGATACCAAATGCAGAGTGGTGCAAACAAGCAAGCACAAGTCAACAGTGCACACCATGTAAAATGAGCATAGTTATGGAACATTTGACACGCAAGAATTTTGCTTTGGCAAATTCAAAGCTGCAGAAAATCACCAAGTCCTTATTTCTAGAAAAATGAATTTACGGGATTGTTTTTTAAATCGATATTTACAACAAGGAAGACTCGATCAAAGTTCCAGAAGCCACCAAGAATATTTCTAGAAAAAGAAAATATATGGGAAAACTCAAACCTATAATTTCGAAAGGAAAAATTCAAATGGTTAATCTAATTGCAAGATCAATTCAAAGCCGTGGGCTGCATCAGAAATCAAGCCCAATATTTTTGCAAAAATCAAAGACAAAATATAATGAAGAAATCAGAGGTAATATCGGGATTTTATCCATATTAATATCACACAATTCATCATTGGAAAGTGTGGATCGCAACAGAGAATTACAAAAGCAAAAGCAATCGAAATCATACCAGTTTATCTAAATCGATTCCCTCTCGATCCACAAGCAAACCGCAATAAAAGAAAGCAACAATTAGGGCAAAAGAGAGCATACAGAGAACCAGACTTAATCGCAAATTTCAGAGCACAAGGGGTTGCAATTTGAAGTTGATAACAAAACCCTAATTTGTTAAGAGGCCATTAATTTTAAAAAAGGAAGCCGACTATTCTTCGAAGTGACAAGGACAAACAAATAAGTGGGCCGACTTATTTTAAAAAGTGTCTAGGATATTTGTTTTAGGATTTTGAGATTACTTTTTATTTTTAGTGTTTTATTTGTAATCATTTAGAATGTTTTTTAGTTCCTAAACTAGGGAGACGAGTTACAGGTTTGTAATTCAGGGAAATCTGATCTTGGGGAGAGAGATCAGTGCAGGGTTTTGAGCATAGGAATAGAACTGTTAGGAGCGGGTGTCGCGTGTTAACAGGGGATTGTAAGCTTAGAAATTGTTTTAGTTCCTAGTAGAAACATTGGGGAATGCAGCAGTATGCAGGGTTTTGCTGAAGATGAGTATATTTGTGTGTTTTTTATTTTTTCGCATTTACTCTAATTATTATCTGTGTTGTTATTATTTATTACTCAGCAAAAAACTGCTATGAACCCTATTCACCCCCCTCTTGGGTTAATTTAGATCCTACACTCGGAAGTATAGACATGTTATACAAATAAATCAATTTATTTACTAGACAATTAAAATATACAAAAACATGTAGCTACATTTAGGTGTAATCATGTCACATAATTTGTAAATGATTGATAAATTTAGGGACAAAACATGTAATTTTAATTTCTTCTTCATTACTGCTCGTAATACGTAATTGCATACATAACTGGTATTCATTCAAATATTTAGTCATAGCTAGAGCAGTATAAGCAAATCCAATACGAGCTAAAAGTCTGAGGCTTATATAATTTGTGCGGCTTATAGTCTGGATAGAAATTTCAACCAGATTACTAGAAATATAGCAACCATAATTTAAATGATAACTAGCACTTAATTTGTCGTTTAACAACTAAGCATTCACTAGTTTTGTCTTTTCGTAATTTGATCTTTACTTAGACAATAGAATATATATCAAGTTATATTACATTCACTGTAAGCTGTGATATTCGGAAACTAATGTTTGTCTACAACTATGTCCAAAGAATCAATTATCTGTCATCACTTGGTACCAACATTTTTACCAGTTTTTACACACTGTTCGTCAACAAATAAAGACAATTTTGTAAGCATAATTCCACTATCACTACAAGAAAAGGTCAGTTTAGCGACGATAAAAAGTCGTCGTCAGCAATCGCCAATAGCCATCGCTATGTATCTGGACGCTAAGCAAATAACGACGGCGTTAGTGACGGCTGTGGTCTCCTATATAGCGATGGCTGGCTACGACACACTTGCCACGTGGACAAACCGTTGGACTTTCAACTCTCGTGACAAGCCATCACTAACGGTAAACAACAAAACCGTAACTAGCCATCGCTAAACCATGCCAATATGACATTGTAAGCCGTCACTAGCACCATCGCTAAACTGGGTAAGTAAGATGTAACGAACCGTCACCAGCCGTCGCTAAACTGGGTAAATAAGCCGTGACTATCCGTCGCCAGCCGTCGCTAAACTATGTACATTTTTCTGTTTTCCAGCAGTCATTAGGCCTTCAAGCCACACCAACTCAAATCCAACCAATTCACAATTCATATACTATCACTTTCACAATCCATCACCTCATATATACTCCAATTCACCTCATAAACCAACATATATGATATTAAACGTCGCATACACGACTAAATAGCTAGTAAAAAATAAATAAAAAAACCACGACGGTCCAAAAACCAATATCACATCCAACCATTATCGTCTCCAAAAAACAACATTATGTCCACATCACATTCAAAAAACAACTAGTTTATATATACAAACCAAGTCCAAAATCAAAGTAGAGGACAAGTACCTACTCATCCTCGTCGTCGTCGTCGTCCTCCTCCACCCCGGTAGCAGGCTCACTCGGCGGCATATGCCCACGCTCCTAGCGATATGCAACAATCCTCTCATCTAGCATGTTCACAAGCCTGCTCTTCTGGAAATCCTGTAAATCTTCCACCTGCTGTCGAAGCATGGCAATCTCCTCCTCGTCCTGACGCCTCGTATAGGAGGCCTGAGTCCCCATTATCTGTAATTATTATATTATAAGCATGACTTGATAAATGTATTATAAGTTAGTTATGTTTAAATATGTCAACACTTTAAACTTTTAATAGCGCTTGGATATGTTTAAATTCTTTAATAAAACGCTTTACCTCTATGTTTCCAAAACCGTAGCGTCTACCCCTGAGAGGCGGGTCGATGATGGTGTTCCAAATACGATTGCACTCCTCCACGTCCGGCTCTTGACCTAACTGCGAGGCTCGAGCATTTAACTTCGCGTTGTATTTCTCCTGGGAAAGCGAACAATTATGGAATACATTAAATATACAATTTCTAAATAACAATGTGAAATGCAGATTGTTACGAATGTTGACCATCACTCCACGGGACTTATTGTCCGTCCATGTATATGAGGTGTTACCCTCCTCTTCGGTCCGCTCAACAACATGAGTCTGTGTAAACATCTCAGCAAGTGTAGGCTTCCAATGGAGAGACGACATCTGAAATGATACAATATATATTTGGAATTTATCAATACGATTAAAAAAAATTAGGACTATCTGTAAATGTGATTTATCATTCGTACCAATTTGTGACGGTGCTGCGAGAAGGACTTAGATCCACCCCGATGCAAAGCTGGATTCTTGAGTCTGTTTGCCCGGTTTCGCTCTGAAAGCTCATGTATATTTAATTATACGATTAATTGATTGATATACAAAATAAAAATTAAAAATAAGCTTAATTAATTTTCCTTCGCTCTTTCCGTAGCCCACGGTTGCTGGAAACCGCCGTAGACCTCCTCGCGCATCCATGGAGGCCTCTTTCCCGCTTTTTTTGCCTTGTGTACGTTGCCTGAATAATTTTTCCTCATCTTTTGATTCCATGCTGTGAGGAAAAGATCCATATCTTCTTCCCTAACCCGTACAACAACCTATAAATTAACAAACAAATTGTATTACATATTTTATATAATTTTGTAAATGAGAAATATATTTATACTTACAAGAACCTCCGTGAGAATGACATTCCTAATATGCGCAGGAATATCATCCCAATGGGCCTACGCCTCTGTCCACCTGGCGATATATGCATTTCTAGACACAGATAAAACAAGTTCTGCAGGAATAATATCAAACCCCCCTGCAGAAAGTACGATATTAGCATTTAATAAGTTTTGAATACTAAACATTTAAGAAATTAAAAACTTACGCTGCGGTCTTGGGTACGAGCTCTACGACCGAACGTGTATCCAACGCTATACCGCTCGCACCTGCCTCCGAACTGTGGGCAGGTCGGCGTTTAGGAGGCATATATGTCA
Organism: Allium sativum; assembly: GCA_030737875.1. NCBI lineage: Eukaryota > Viridiplantae > Streptophyta > Magnoliopsida > Asparagales > Amaryllidaceae > Allium > Allium sativum. The sequence goes on from CM060910.1 coordinate 1,001,807,288, forward strand.
CAAACATATTATTTCGTATAATAATAACTCATATATCATTATGCACATCCATTATCAAATAAACTCATGCAACATATATTATCAAATGCAACTACAAGACCCATTTACATAAAAGAAGAAGAACCAAATAATAGATAACCGTAACACATCATATAAGTTCACATCATACCACATCACATAAAACATATCATTGTACATCATAACTCACAACATAGCACATCATATGAAACATATCATTGTACATCGTATGTAAACAACTAATGATACAAATAATAATCTTCTTCTTCATTTTCTGATTCAGTCTCGGTCTCATACTCTATATCATGTCCTCTGTACTCTCAAATGCTTCTATTAATTCATTTGATTCATCGTTCAAAGACCCTAAATTAACATCATTAGCAATTATTATTTCATCGTTTTGATTTGCATCCATTTGATACGTTGCATCATCTGGAATAGCAATTCCTTCAAATGTAAATCTTGCCTTTGTTTTAATTACAGCAGACCAATCTACTTTATCTCTTTTTAAGGACGGATATGGAGCAAAGTAAACTTGTAATGCTTGCTTTTCCAATACAAAAGGATCATACTTATAGTAATGTGATGTGCTTTATTTCTATAAGCTTATAATCTTTATGCATGTTGATTCCAGTATCAGGAACATTGCTGAACCAATTGCACTTGAATAGAACAACTTTTTCAATGGGTTGTATGTAATATGTCAACTCTAAAATCTGTGTCAAGACGCCATAAAAGTCTTTTATATGCTCTTCGGGATCATCACTACCTTTGACAAATACACCAATGTTATATGTTAATCTGTCAGTACCATGGTCTTTAGTGTTGAATTTAAATCCATTGACAAAGAATATTGGATAAGTCTTAACATTTATTTTTGGTCCAAGCACAAGATGTTGCAAACCCTCGTCATTGACGCAGTTTATTGGATCGTAAACGCACTTCGAGAACCATTTAGCAAAATCTTTACTGAGATTGCCATTTGGATTTTCTGATTCGTAAATGCTGCAAATATAAATGATTTTATTACTAACTAACAATTGATGTACACATAACTGTAATAAAGTTAAAAATTTAGTACCTAACAAATGGTGCAACTTCTGCACAATTTAGAAGAACATATGTGTGTACGACATGGTGATCTCTATCATCTAACCATATTTCTACACATTTTCCAGAAGATCGTCCATGTTGTCTAAAAACAGATAACATTGTCGGAAAAAAATTGGGTTCCACGGTTTCATCATTACGAGGACCACTTACAAATGATAGGTTCACTTGATCACTGAAGTAATGAGAAAAAAAGAACGAAGCTTCTTCTTCAAGATAAGATTTGCAAATCGAACCTTCAACTTGTGCTTTTTGTCGTACTTTTTTCTTCAGATGATTCAAATACCTAAAATAAAATTAATTCAATTTATATGCACTAATGTCACTTTGAATTGTAAGCATAAATTTTACCTTTCAAAAGGATACATCCATCCATATTGCACTGGACCTCGAAGAATTGCTTCGGATGGAAGATGAATAGGTAAATGCTCCATTACATTAAAAAAATCCTGGAGGGATGATTTTCTCCAATTTGCAAATCAATATCGGAATTTCTACTTCAAGTTTACAAAGATGGTCAATTTTTAACGTTGCCGAACAAAGTTGTTTATAGAATAAGCTTAACTCTATTAAAACACCCCACACTTTTACAGGCAATGATTCTTTGAACACCACTAGTAATAAATATTCCATCATGATATGACAATCATGACTTTTCATCCCACTCAATTTATTGTTTTATAGTCAACACATCTACGAAGATTAGAAGAAATCCCATCCGGACATTTCAGTCCCTCAACCTATTTCAGTACAAGTTTTATCTGTTTGTTGTCTTGTTCATAGCACGCTTTGGTTTTTTTTATTGTCATTAAGCTTCATATGAAGTTCTGGACGTTTACAATATTCTTCTATGTCACGTCTCGAATATGCATCATCCTTTGTTTTTCCTTTGACATTCAAAACAGTACTGAACATGTTATCAAATACATTTTTTCCATTGTGCATAACGTCGATATTATGTCGAAGTTTGAGATCTTTCCAATAAGGTAGCTCCCACAATATGCTTTGCTTACACCAATTGTGAATGTCAGATTTACTTGGAATTTCTGTATGTTCTCCAGTCTCATGGATCTTGGGATAATCCTTTACAATATCGTATATTTCTTCACTTGTCCAAATTTTGGGTGCTTGCACAGTCATTCCGCTGTTAGCTTTAAAGTTTTTTATCTCTTCTAAAAGTATGATTGATATGCAGAAAACAACGGCGACAATCAAACCACGAATGCTTCCTTCCATACCATAAGAAAAATGCTTGTGTTTGTTCCATGCATAAAGGACAAGGTAGACGACCGGCCGTACTCCAACCTGAAAGCATCCCATAAGCAGGAAAATCACTAATCGTTCATAACAAAGAAGCAAACATACGGATTTTTTTTGAAATGTCGTATGTTTCAACTCCTTCATCACATAGTTTTTTCAACTCTTCTATTAATGGTTGTAGATAAACATCGATGCCTTGTTTTGGATCATTAGGACCAGGAACGACAACAGTGAAAAACATATATGCAGTTTTCATACACATGCACAGAGGTAAATTATAAGGAGTAACGATAATAGGCCAAGATGAATATTTACTACCAAACTGAGAAAATGGTGAAAACCCATCTGTACATAAACCATGTCTGATGTTACGGCTCTCTGCGGCAAATGTAGGATACGTCCTATCAAAATGTTTCCATGCTTCTCCATCCGATGGATGTGTCAAAGTTCCATCTTCTTGTGTTCGCACACTATGCCATCGCATATGACATGCAGTGACTGAGGATGCATATAATCATTGTAGTCTAGGGATGTGTAACGACCCGGGGATTTCGCGACCTTGATTATCGACATAAACTCAATGTCGACTATCCAAGCATCGGAAATACCGGATAGTCCATGAAAGAAATTAGAGGGTGAGAATAGATAAGATAGAAACTTAGAATAGAAGAAGAAGAACGTACAACATCATCAGAGTAACATGAATCTCACAACGGAACGAACAATATATAATATATGCATAACTTTGAAATAAAACTAGTATATGTATATAGTAACATTATCAGAGTACACCACTTACAACACAACGAAAATAACAGTAGCTATATAATCCTGAAGCCTCCTGCTCCAAGCTCTCCAAGTATATCTGTAAAATCTTGACTACTTGACTGCCCGTACAAATTTGGACATCCAAGAGTTTAAGGAAAACAAAACAAAATAAACATCGGGTCAGTCATGGGACTGGTATGAGTAAACAATTTAAAACAGTTTGAGAAGATAAACGATATCTCATAAGACCACGCCGTATAACACGGAACGGGTTTTTTCCTTATGAGAATCCAAAACACTTGATTTATCAATCAAAAATCCTTTTGAAAGAAAACGATAATCTTTATATCAAAACTCTTTTGATATTATAATAATGTCTATCAATAACAATATAATAATCGTCTAGCAGAATGCTTTCATCTCACATTCCACATACATAATATATAATCAATAACCACAGGCGCTTATTGGGTAATGAATTCCAACTGGCAAGGCATGGGACCACCTTCCGACAGTGTATCTCTAGAGAGGAATACACCGGGTTCAACAAGAACATCTTGCAACCCAGGCTAAACATGACCGGTCACTCATTTCGCTTGAGTGTACCGAATGTATTATCACCAACGGTTGGGATCAGCAACCGTTTCCCGAATGGGACAACATCATAATAGGTTAAAGAAGTAAATGAAACTCTACATCGGGTGACAATACACCCTAATTGGCAGCCAACCACTTAGCCATGCGTCCTACCTGATTTTATACCATTTCCTGGTTGTGAGGCTAGAGGTCATAACGTACAAAGCATACCTTTATTTACTTTGAATGTCACATCGTCATACCCGCCAAATCACAAATTGATTTCTCCAAAAATACCACGGGTATACAGCTAAGAGAAACGAATTCCTCCGCCATCAAACGTAAATACGTTTGAAGAGATCAACTTACACGATCTATTAAATATACTCTGTCAAACATTCTTCCATATAGGTCGCCCTCGGACTGGACAAACTGAAGGCACTATTCTGTAAATCCATCTTAGGCAATTTCTACCTAGGATTTGACAGATCGACCCTTGCATAAACTCTGTCTTCAACTATCTTCATCATATTTGATTCGCAACGCTAATGCCCATACAGAATGATTTTCAGATAATGAATCTGACACCGGTCTCTCCGTATTGACAACGGAAAAATGGTCAAAAACTTTGATAGTCGGTGATTTAACTATCAAAGAAAAACATGTGTACGAACAACGATATTACTTCCAGATTGAAATTCTATCGATCAATCATCATTTATCTTTTAAATTAATTTATCATTAATTTATTCATTTACTCATTTCCCATTTCCATATATATACAGAAATTCTTATTTTCTAAATTTAGAAAATATACGATATTAACTGTAACAACCCGGAATTTTGGGGTCAATTTAAAAAATTTTATTTTTAGAAATTTTAATGAATTTTAATATTTAAAATAATTTAGTTTAAGTAATAACGACTAAAAATTTATTTTAAAAATGAATAAATTTAATTTAATTATAAAAGGAGTTTAAAACAGCGCTGCAGTTTGAAAATTTGAATTTGAACTTTGACTGAATATACATAATTCATTTTAAATTAGAATTGAGCGAAATAAGAAATATTTAAATCTGTTTAATCATATATTTCTAACGAATCTGAAAAATTAAAATTTCACTTTATAAGAAAGTTATGTCCATTTTAAAATTTAGAAAAGTCACTGTATAATTTATATATATTTTAATATAATATATAACCCTTAAAAATAGCCATTTTGCAAACGACCTCGGTTTTCGACGAAACCACTTTTGTTTGAACCGGAATGTCAAATTATTGTTAAGTTCAATTTTCCAGAATTTTTCGAATTAATATGTGAGCGTGGCAAAGGAAAATGTGTTTTGTCAGTTATATTCAAATCGGGTCGACCAGAAAATGACCATTTTTCAAAGAGTCTCAGAATTCGACGAAATTAGTCTTGTTAGAACCGTATCGTCAAAACATAACTAGAAATATTTTTTCTGTAATTTTTAGAGTTCGTATGTGGCCTCGGTAAATTTAAATGTACGTTTAAACTTAATATAAATTGATTTATATTTTAGTTTAAAGAAAAACATATCGTAACAGCCGAATTGGGCTACGAAACATGATCCATTGTGTCCGGGATAGGGGTTATTAGCTGGGGGCGACACTCGTTGGGTTTGAATTGGAGTTCGTATGGGCTAAAGGAAATTTCTTGAATTAAGTGGATTAAATAAATAAAATTAAAATAGAATACTAGTATAAATACGCTATACAGTACAAAACCCTAATATGATGAACACAGCCGCCCACTTTCGTATCAATGGCCAATAGGCACCGATCTTTAATCGACTTCCACTCCTAATTCCTTCAACAAATTTCGGAATTCACTAAATGATTATTCAAGAGTGTCTCATGCTCGTTAATCTCATACGGCCATGATCACGTTTCGATCACCGTTTGCTTCGGGATTCCATCGGAAAACGGCGGAGTTTGGAGGCGTTTTAAGCCCTCGTCAGACGTGCGAGTGGGATGGCGGTTGGAGGGCTGGTCGGCGACGCGAAGGGGTGTCGAGGGGGATGTTCTGATCGGAGACCGGTGGCAAAGGGATGGAGCGGTGGCGGGTTTGTCAAGGTCCAGAATGGGTTACGTGATTTACAGTTTTCACAGAAAGGGGGAAGAAAGGATTATAAAGGAATTAGTTAAGTAAATTTTAATTAATTAATTTAATTATAAATTTAAATTGTTCAAAGGTTAAAACGATGATAACTTCCTCATACCGCGACGAAATCGAGTGAAACGAAAAGCGTTGGACTCGTATGGATCAGATCTATGCTGTGAAGCTGGCTAGAGTTGAAACCGAGCATGTTGAAAATTCAGGAAATTTCAGTTTTGAATTAAAAGCAATGTGAGAAATCCTTTTCCTTTTTCTTTTATATAATTAAAATTTCTTAGTCATGGAATGTATCTTGAGTCGACGTTGTTCTGTGGATTCTCATATGTGATTTGGTCGATGGTTGTTGTGTTATTAGATTTGTTAAGTAATGATTGTGTTAATTAGAAAAATAGTGAAACCCTACCATCGTGTTGAGTTATTAGATTTGTAAATTATCATTTTGTGATTTGTCGATTAAAATGTTAACAATGGTGTTGATTTGAAAGTTAGTCAAAACGAAATTATCATTTATGTTAAACTTGAATTGACAACATATAATTGTTATTTATAGTTTAATTAGAACGGACAAATTATACATGTCATCTTTGTTTAATTAGAATCGATGAAATATGAAATATATTTTTATATGTCATTAGAATTAAAATCTCATTATTAGTGAAAAATGTACATTATAATTAAATTAACATTCTTGGTTATAAAATGTTACACTAGACATAAGAATAACATTTTTTTTGTCAAAAACATGATTAGTGATTAAAATGACATTTTTGTCAAAACATGATTATAGGAATAAAAATCCATTTTTGTCAGTTTAGAGAAATAAATTAGAAAACATTCATGTTTGTCAAATTTAAAGAATGAAACAAAATCGCATTTTTGTTTACATTAAAAGTTTACAAACAAATTCACATTTTTGTTTGCATTTAAAGTTTATAAACAAAATTCACATTTTTGTTCGCATTAAAAGTTTACAAACAAAATTCACATTTTGTTCGCATTAAAAGTTTACAGACAAAATTAACATTTTTGTTAATTAGATTATAAAGGACAAAATAACATTTTTTGTTATGAAATGTTACACTAGATATAAAATAACATTTTTGTTATAAAATGTTTATTGGATTAAAATCTGTTACTTTTGTGATGAATTAAGAATGTATATTTTTACACATTAAAAAGAATGAATTGAAAATGTATATATATATATATTTTATACATTTTAAAAGAATGAATTAAGAATGTATATTTTTATACATTAAGAAGAATGAGTTAGAAATGAACATTTTTGTTTACATTAAAGGAATTAGACAAATCGGTCATTTTGTTTACATTAGAAGAATTTAACAAAATTATCATATTTTGTACATTAAAGAAGAGTTAGACAAAATTATCATATTTTGTACATTAAAGAAGGGTTAGACAAAATTATCATATTTTGTTACATTGAAAAGTTTAGACAAAATAATCATATTTTGTTACATTGAAAAGATTAGACAAAAGTATCATATTTTGTACATTAAAAGGAAATAGACAAAATACGATTTTTTTTTTCACTTTAAAAGAATTAGAATAAAAGAGATATTTTTTTTGTCATTTTAAAAAGGATGAAGTAAAATATTCATTTTGTCATATAAAAATGAATGAGACCAAAAATATACATTTTGGTCAATAAATAAGAGTTAAGATTTTATTGTCATTCGTTAACAATAAAAAGAATAGAAATAAAAGACTAAAATATTATTGCCATTTGTTCATATTAAAGAGAATTGAAATATATGTTTGTGATGTTGAAATGTTTGATGTGTTAAATATAATGTTAGTATATTCAAACTGAATATTACACTTCCATTTACAAGTCATCCGACTTGTTTATGTGATTGGATCGATAATTTTTTTCACATCGCCCAAGTGCACATATAATTTATTATTTGATTGTTGGACGAAACCCCACACGGGTGTTGGGATGATATTTGATCTACACTAGTCCCAATATTTAGTGTAGAATCCACTTTGGGTGTTATTTGGATGCTTGATAATTATGTGTCATGATTATTTATTACGTGCAATATATGGTTGTTGATTGAGTCACATTCCAATAAGGAATATTCTAGAAAAAGTATATTTTAGAAAATATCTTAGAAAAAGAACATATTTTAGAAAAATATATTTTTATTGAAATGAACTAGTTATTAACTAGAATAAATCATTAAATTAAGATTTAATGAAGTTTCCAATATGTTAATATTTAATTGTAGTTAAATTAAATAAATTGGATTTTGGGTTTGTCGTGAATACTGTCTTAAATAACACTGTTCTTAAACCTCGTATGAAAAGAATAATCTTTTATTTAGATTATTAAAGTTTTCAGTTATATTTAGAAAGATGAAATGTGAGTTGGGTTTATTGTGAACTTTGTTTTTAAGTGACATGTGTTCTTTAAACCAACCGACAATAAAAATATGATTTGGAATTTGTAAATCTTTTATTAAGATTTAAAGGGGAATTTTCCAAAAGCCCAGTTTTCCAATTTAATATATTAAATTGGAGTTGAATGGGATTCGATTTAATAATAACCGAGACAAGCTTCTGTAAAAGAAGACCGATACTACATATGGAATTTAAGAGACTTTGTCGTTATTCCATTTATATTATTGGTCGGATACAGAAATTTATAACAATTATATTGATTTGATTTCTGTGAAGATTCCATATTTTATGGAAGATGATTATGGGTTTACCGTGAACTATGTTTTAAATGACATTAGTTCTTTAACCCAGTTAAAGATAAGGTTAATTTCATAAATTTAAATAATCATTGAAATCATTTTTGATATTTAAAACCAAATTGGGTTTTAATAAATCTTTAAAAGAAAGATTTAAGATAAATTTGAAGAATTTATCCTTGATAAGATAATGTGAATATTTTATTTAAAAGAATATTCTGAATTGGAATGAGACGTTGGATGTGCTTTTATAGTACTTAATTTTTAAATATAAAAATACGTGAATTATTCGGAAAGACCGGGTTTAACCCATTCCGAATAATTATTATGACGATGAAGAGTCGAAGATGAAGGCGGTGATTGAAGACCGATGATCTTCACATCGAATGGATGTGTTGCTACTGAGACCCATGATGGGAGTAGCTACCTTGAAGGGGCTTTAGTGGTAGCCGTCCGGACTATTGTTGATTGTTTCGGATATGCGAGGAATAAGGTGCCTCCGGTTTCGTTCAGACCCAGAACGGACTTGTAAATGGATGCGTGTCTGACATTGGATTTCGTTCCATGTAAATTAAATTGATTTTTATTAATGTATATCTGATTGGCGGTGGAGAATTTATTCTCTGCTTAACACCCTGGTATATATTAATAGTGATTAATCGCATGGCGTGAATTGTCAATGTGGCACGCCAAGATGCAATTGATCAAGGCTTTTGTTGAAAAGCAGGGCCTTGTGGGATGATCAAAGCATAGCCTATTTCGGCATAGCTTTGTGTATAGCGTGACTTCGCGAGCCTCACAACCTCGGTATGAGTCAAAAAAGGGATATGGACCGTAGGGAGTGCACACGTTTCTTTCTAGTTAGGGGTGGTGTCAGTGCTTAAACTGGATGACATTTTACTTATGTGGATGATGGATTTTGAGGCGCCTCGGGATTATAGGCCGGAAGTGGTCATATGGAGGTCCAAAGGGACCGGGAAGCGTGTGTTCAGGCATAACTAATCCACTACCGTTAGGTGGGGACCGGCCCTACCGATCCAAGGGTTCACTGCGGGGGATCCTGAGGCATTTGCTAGAGTGTATCGAATCGGAGAGGACGATCCCTAGCCTCGATTTCATGATGGAAATCCAATTTCCAATACGACACCATGCGGTTTTGATTGTAAAACTAGTATGGCGACATAGTAGGATGGGGTACTATGCCGTCTATGATTGATACATTATGATTGAAATTGTTTTTGAAACATATATATATGCTAGTAATAATAACACCAAATCCGTTTTTATCGTATCAAGCATCTTTTGACCATTATAAGGTAAAACTCTATCCTCCGGTTTGCGTTGCATTGTGTGATGGGACTTGAGTCTTATAATGGTTTCATTTTTCTAAAAAGCATTGCGTTGTTTAACAATTTACTTTATTTTATGCACTGGCAATCCAATGGAGTAAACCCGTTCCGCGTTAGCGGCGTGGTCCTGTGATTAGCCTCATTATTAGATAAGTTAAGTTAGATTCCTCATACCAGTCCCATGACTGACCTGTAGTTTGTTTCACTGGAAAACTCGGGTGCCCATAATTTCCACACAGGCAGTCGAGTAGCTTTTTACATATATATTTACAGGATCCTGGTTTACAGCTGAAGTGGTATTCGGAAAGCTCTGTATCTGTGTATTCCTTTCGGTTGTATATTTGTAATATTTTTCCGCTTCTATTTAAATGTAATTTAAATCTCTGATATTATTGTATTTCTTTTGTGTAATAAGTATTCGTACTCTGTTATATTCTTATACTCTGATGTAATTGTTGTAATCAGCAATAAAATGTTCTTCGGTTTGTGTTCTGATGTGTGTTGTTCCTAAAGCAATCCAGGCTTCTCTTTACGGGGAAGTTCGGGTCGTCACATCTGGTATCAGAGCTTTGGTTTACAGAGCTCGAGAATAAGACACATTAGAACCGAACGAAAGAATTCATCAGAGATTGGATTAGTAATATCCAACGAGAATAACTCGTTAGATATAGGATCAGTAGTATCCTAGAACGAGTGTAAAGAGTATTATTTTCTTTAAAAATAAAAGTAAAAACAAATTTTATTTTGAAAATTTTATCTTAATATACGTATTTGAGTATATTATTATATTTTAATTTGGACAATCGAGTATATAAAGATTTTGAATATACGAGTAATTAACGGATATTCGAAGTTTTAATATACTGGATAGATATAGAGTCACACTCTAGTCGCCCGGAGATGATTCTGATGATGGAGCTCCATCATCAGTATTTATGTTCGAGTTTCGAAAGTGGTATATCTATATATTTCCCTTGACTGGTATGAGAACCAAAACTTAGTTAGAACACATTGCTGTGATTAGCACTAAAAATATGATTTTTGGCTATATATAAAAGTTATATATTTGAAAAGTTAATCACCTAATTGATTGCTAGTGGTGATGTCTGATAATTAGTTTCACTAATTAAAATATTAGAATGATAATTAATTAAACCAATAAATAAAAATTTAAAGCTGAGTTGGTTAATTAAAAAACTGTTAGCTTCGTTCCTTTTCGAGGACGAAAAGATTTTTAAGTGGGGGCGATTGTAACAACCCGAAATTTTGGGGTCAATTTAAACATTTTTATTTTTAGAAATTTTAATGGATTTTAATATTTAAAATAATTTAGTTTAAGTAATAACGACTAAAAATTTATTTTAAAAACAAATAAATTTAATTTAATTATAAAAGGAGTTTAAAACAGCGCTGCAATTTGAAAATTTGAATTTGAACTTTGACTGAATATACATAATTCATTTTAAATCAGAATTGAGCGAAACAAGAAATATTTAAATCTGTTTAATCATATCTTTCTAACAAATCTGAAAAATTGAAATTTCACTTTATAAATAAAAAGTTATGTCCAGTTTAAAATTTAGAAAAGTCGCTGTATAATTTATATATATTTTAATATAATATATAACCCTTAAAAATAGCCATTTTGCAAACGACCTCGGTTTTCGACGAAACCACTTTTGTTGGAACCGGAATGTCAAATTATTGTTAAGTTTAATTTTCCAGAATTTTTCGAATTAATATGTGAGCATGGCAAAGGAAAATGTGTTTTGTCAGTTACAGTCAAATCGGGTCGACAAGAAAATGACCATTTTTCAAACAGTCTCAGAATTCGACGAAATTAGTCTTGTTAGAACCGTATCGTCAATACATAACTAGAATATATTTTTCTGTAATTTTTAGAGTTCGTATGTGGCCTCGGTAAATTTAAATGTACGTTTAAATTTAATATAAATTGATTTATATTTTAATTTAAAGAAAAACATATCTTAACAGCCGAATTGGGTTACGAAACATGTTCCATTGTGTCCGGGATGGGGGTTATTAGCTAGGGGCGACACTCGTTAGGTTTGAATTGGAGTTCGTATGGTCTAAAGGAAATTTCTTGAATTAAGTGGATTAAATAAATAAAATTAAAATAGAATACTAGTATAAATACGCTATACAGTACAAAACCCTAATATGATGAACACAGCCGCCCTCTTTCGTATCAATGGCCAATAGGCACCGATCTTTAATCGACTTCCACTCCTAATTCCTTCAACAAATTTCGGAATTCACTAAACGATTATTCAAGAGTGTCTCATGCTCGTTAATCTTGTACGGCCATGATCACCTTTTGATCACCGTTGGGGTCGGGATTCCATCATAAAATGGCGGAGTTTGGAGACGTTTTCATCCCTCGTCAGGCGTGCGAGTGGGACGGCGGTTGGAGGGCAGGTCGGCGACGCGAAGGGGTGTCGAGGGGGATGTTCTGATCGGAGTCCGGTGGCAAAGGGATGGAGCGGTGGCGGGTTTGTCAAGGTCCAGAATGGGTTACGTGATTTACAGTTTTCACAGAAAGGGGGAAGAAAGGATTATAAAGGAATTAGTTAAGTAAAGTTTAATTAATTAATTTAATTATAAATTTAAATTGTTCAAAGGTTAAAACGATGATAACTTCCTCATACAGCGACGAAATCGAATGAAACAAAAAGCGTTGGACTCGTATGGATCAGATCTACGCTGTGAAGCTGACTAGAGTTGAAACCGAGCATGTTGAAAATTCAGAAAATTTCAGTTTTGAATTAAAAGCTGTGTGAGAAATCCTTTTCCTTTTTCTTTTATATAATTAAAATTTCTTAGTCATGAAACGTATCTTGAGTCGATGTTGTTTTGTGGATTCTCATATGTGATTTGGTCGATGGTTGTTGTGTTATTAGATTTGTTAAGTAATGATTGTGTTAATTAGAAAAATAGTGAAACCCAACCATCGTGTTGAGTTATTAGATTTGTAAATTATCATTTTTTGATTTGTCGATTAAAATGTTAACAATGGTGTTGATTAGAAAGTTAGTCAAAACGAAATTATCATTTATGTTGAACTTGAATTGACAACATATAATTGTTATTCATAGTTTAATTAGAACGGACAAATTATACATGTCATCTTTGTTTAATTAGAATCGATGAAATATGAAATATATTTTTATATGTCATTAGAGTTAAAATCTCATTATTAGTGAAAAATGTACATTAGAATTAAATTAACATTCTTGGTTGTAAAATGTTACACTAGACATAAGAATAACATTTTTTTTTGTCAAAAACATGATTAATGATTAAAATGACATTTTTGTCAAAATATGATTATAGGAATAAAAATCCATTTTTGTCAGTTTAGAGAAATAAATTAGAAAACATTCAGGTTTGTCAAATTTAAAGAATGAAACAAAATCACATTTTTGTTTACATTAAAAGTTTACAAACAAATTCGGATTTTTGTTTGCATTTAAAGTTTATAAACAAAATTCACATTTTTGTTCGCATTAAAAGTTTACAAATTGTTAGCCCACTTTGTGAACTAGTGAACACAAAGTCGAGATGTAAAGCGTTGAAGAACTTAGAAAGCATCATAGCGGATCGGATCGGAGAGCTGCTGCTATTCGGATTGGAGAGCTGCTGCTGTTCGGATGGGAGAGCTGCTGCTATTCGGACCGGAGAGCTACTAACAGTCGATTCGGAGAGCTACTACCAGGTCGGAACGGAGTAGAGCGAAATGGATAAGGACTTAGTATCAGCTTAGTTCGGGTCGGATCGGATGCCCCGATCCGAACCCCCTCTGCACGCTCCTCCGAACCGAACCCATATTCCACGTCACTTCCCCCCACAACCGCCTGAATATTCGGAGCGGTTATGACCAGTTCCTACCCACGATAATCTCTACTCTGATGCGCTGTCAGCACTGGAGTCCATCCGAACCTGAGGACGATGGGATGGAAGACACGTGGCTCCGACCCGGATCGGATTCTGAGCAAATTTTCACCTATAAATACCTCGCCTAGAGACAATTAAAGGGATCTTCTTTTTGGCACTTTGAGAGTTCAAATACTTTCATAAACCGAATTCCAGCACTCCCAGATAATCCAAATCGTCTTTCAACCTTTGTTTGGAGACAATTGAGTGAATGTGTGTGAGTTGTGAGTGAAATTGAGTGAATATCTCATTGTAACTGCAACTATATCATCGAGAATAGTGATTACAAAGTGGACGTAGGCTTTTCAACGCTGAACCACTATAAATTCTGTGTCTCCATTTTACTTTTGATCTTATTTTATTTCAATTTTAGTCAATTTGGGTGTTAGAACCACTTTTTGGTCTAACATTTTGGTGCTTTCACTGAGAATCATCTGAATTCTCTGTTTTTCGGGATTATCGTTCTACTTTTTGGACCGTTGAGTTCAAAGAAGTTAATCCTCAAGTTTCGACGCTCTTGAATATTTGTTGGTTGATTGTTGAAGAACTATGGCCAAAGGAAAAGGAAAGGAAGTTCAAACCAGTCGAGGGAACGGAGTTGGTGAAGATCTGCAAAATGCGGTTGTGACAAGGTCTCGTGGGCAGAGCTCGGCAGTGGATCGGACCGATACAGGAAATCCGAACCACACTCAAGGGGAGAGCTCTGATCCGATCCGGGTAGGAGAATCTGAAGCAGTGCACTCCCCCAACCTGAATCGACCCGAACTAATCGCACTACACCGATCCGACTTGGCTTCCCAGCTTCGACCCGAACAAGCCTCTCAGCTCCGACCCGACCTGATTGCCCAGCTCCGATCCGATCCGTCGCTTGGTGATGTTGGAACCTCTACTCGAGCCCCTCCAAATGCTCCGACTCCAGCCACCAGGGTCAATGATCAGGTCAATCCATCTGCGCTTATTACTTAAGGAGATTTCTCACGCCTACTTGACATGCTTGAGAGTACTAAGGAGGCTATGAAAATCCACGAGCGCACCAATCTCATGATGCAAGAAAACATGAGACTCATGAGCAAGGAAATTAGCGAACTCCATAGACAAAGAACCCCATCCCCGGTTCTTCACACACCAATGGATCAGTCTTCTTCTTCCGAGGAAGAACGGCCCCGTGAAAGGAGGCCGCTCGAACGACCTCAGAATTTGGAGCAGCTGACGTTCGGATCTTTGGGGTCCCGCGAGGACGCTGCACGAGTACTAGGACCCAATGATCCAAGCTTGAGAGAGCCTATGTTGTTACCGATGCAGGGATCCCATGTATTACCTAGAGACCCTAACCTTACCAATCCCACTCAGGGACAAATGCTCCAGCCCCTTCCTCCCGAGATCGACCGGGAGCGTAGGGAACGAAGCAGAGCAGAAGCGGCTCGAAGAAGGAGGGCATCCCCTGATCAGGAGCCCAGAGGAAACCCAAACATCAGAAGGAGGGAATCTCCTGATCAAGAGCCCAGAGGGAACCCGGATACCAGAGCAAGGGAGCCTGAACGGCCCCTGACCAACGCTGACGTATGGGCAATGGTACGCCAGATCATGTCTGAAAGCCAGAACTACACCAATGAAGATTATGGCATTGAGCGAAGCCACACTCCCTTCACTGACAACATCCTCAACTTTCAATTTCCCCGACGTTTTAACTTGCCGCAGATGGACAAGTACAATGGGAGAACCGATCCGGGACAGCATTTGATGCGATACGCATGGCTCATGAATGCTGCTGCTGCCCCTGATGCAGTGAAGTGTAAAGCCTTCCCGATCTATTTAGAAGATGTGGCGCTGCTATGGTTCACCCGACTTCCCCCTCGGTCGATATCGAATTTTAGGGAATTGAGCGAACGTTTTATGAATCAGTTCCGACTCCATATCCGAAAGTCTAAGAGTGTTATTGAATTATCAAGAATTAAGAAGGCGCCGGGAGAGTCTTTGAGGTCATATCTCGACTGTTTCAACTTAGCTGTGACAGAAGTCAGTGACCCGCACGAGCCCACCATCTTGATGGCTTTGATGGAAGGAGTCGATCCTGATTCCGAGTTTGGAGATTATCTTTCTGGGAAGCCAACTCCCACGAGAGAGTTATTCTATGAAAAGGCCGATATTCAGTTAAGACGAGAGGAGGTAAGGGCAAACCAAAAGAGAAAGTCTGGAGCGGCTTCAAAAGAAAATGTTCAGAGTAATGTCGCCGTGAAGCAGTCTGGAGAAAGTTCCGGAAAGGTTGAGGTGAATGTGGGAAACAAGAGTGGAAACGACAATAATGGAAACGGGAGCAACAACAACAACCGTAACGCGAATGGTAATAGAAGAAATAGGAATAGAGGAAGTGATCCTAACAAAAGACCCCGGTTCCAGACTTATGAGAATTATACACCGTTGAATGACACTCTGGAGAACATTTACTTGGATACATACAATGTTTTGCAATATAAAAGACCACCACCTCGAGACTCAACGGAGAAAGAAATCACGACTGGAAAGTTTTGTCTGTTTCATGGAACTCATGGGCATTCAACAAATGAATGTCGACATTTGAGAGATTTGATTGAGAAGCTGTTGCGCGAACGAAAATTGGTTGAATATAAGGCTGCGCCAAGAGACAGGGGCAAGGAGAACAGGCTCCAAACCAGATCCAATCTGCTCCCAAGCCTACAGCTCAGCAGAAAGGCAAGGGAATTGTTATCAACACCATAGTGGGTGGACCCCACCCAGCGATCCATAGTTTTAGAGCAATGGATCAAAACGTAAATGCAGCTAAGCACGTAGATATGGATGAATGTGATGATTTGGAAGATATCGCCCCTGTGAAGCAACAGAGGACAATGTTAGATGACGTGGTATTCCGCAGCAGAGACAATACCGGAATCCAGTCACCCACCGACGATCCGTTGGTCATTACAACCACCATTGGACCGGCATTGGTTCATAAGGTGCTAGTAGACAACGGAAGCTCTGTTAATATTTTATTTAAAAAATCATTCGATCAGATGAAGCTTGAGTCTGAAGATTTGAAGCCATGCGAAGGTTGGATTCGAGGCTTCAACGGAGCATCGACAGCTCCGATGGGGTATATAGAATTGCCCGTAACATTGGGGCAAGGGGAACGCCAAAGAGTACGGATGCTTCAGTTCGTAGTATTGGACATAGATTCGCCTTACAACGCATTTTTGGGAAAGCCTGCCCTTGTAGAATTCAGGGCTTGCATCGCCTCTTGGTGTTTATTGCTTAAGTTCCCAACCGAAGCCGGAATAGGAGTAGTGAGAGGAGATCAAGTCTCCGGACGGGCTTGCTATGTTGTCGAATTAAAGATGTTGATGAAGGGACTCAACATTGAGAGTAAAGGTGTCGCGCCTCCTCCAAAGGAGGGTTCGGCGTAGCAATTAGAGGGATCGGCCTCGAAGGAGTTGCCAAAAGGAACGCCCGAAGACTTGGATCCCAGAAAAGATGAGGAACCAGAGGCTAGAAATGCAACTCCTAACGAAGCGACAGTGGACATACCCATTGACGAAGCTGATCCAACAAGAGTTTTGAAGATTGGATCCCAGTTGGATCCATGTCGAGCCAAAGAACTAACTAATTTCCTGAAGGCAAACTTGGACGTGTTTGCCTGGACCCACGCCGACATGTGTGGGATATCGTCATCCGTCATAAGTCATTCACTAAATATAAACCCGAAACACCCGCCTGTAAAGCAAAAGAGACGTATGCTGGGCCCAGAGAGGTCGGCAGCTCTGAAAGAAGAAGTGGAGAAGCTGAAACAGAACGGATTTATTAGAGATTCGACATATCCCGACTAGATATCGAATCCCGTCTTAGTAAAGAAGCCGAACGGAAAGTGGCGGACTTGCATTGATTTTTCAGATTTGAACAAAGCTTGCCCGAAAGATAGCTTCCCACTCCCCAGAATTGACCAGCTTGTAGATTCGACAGTGGGACATGAACTTCTTTCTTTCATGGATGCATATTCCGGGTACAACCAAATTCCTATGCACGTGCCAGATCAAGAACACACGAGCTTCATTACAAATTTGGGGTTATACTGTTATGTGGTCATGCCGTTCGGATTGAAAAACGCTGGAGCCACTTATCAGCGCTTGGTAAACATGATGTTTTATAATCAAATAGGGAAGACTATGGAAGTTTATGTGGATGATATGCTTGTCAAATCGAAACAGTCCTCCAGCCATACCAAGACTTGGCAGAAATGTTCGGTATCCTGCGAAAGTATCGGATGAAGTTGAATCCTTTGAAATGTTCATTTGGAGTGGCATCGGGAAAGTTTCTAGGCTTCATTGTGAGCTCCCGAGGGATTGAAATCAATCCCAGCCAAATAGCAGCGATTAGAAACATTGAAGAACCAAGGAGAATCAAAGATGTCCAAAGTCTTGCAGGGAAAGTAGCCGCGTTGAGTAGATTTATCTCCAAAGCAACGGACAAGTGCATCCCATTTTTTGATTTGATAAAAAGGGGAAAGAAGAACTTCGAATGGACTCCGGACTGTGTCGAGGCCTTTCGAAATTTATTGGAATTGCTAGAAAAACCACCGATTTTGTCAAAGCCAGTGGATCATGAAGAGTTATTTGTTTACTTAGCAGTTTCGGCTCACGCTGTTAGCACAACCTTGGTCCGAGAAGAAGACAAAGTGCAAAGGCCAGTATATTATGTAAGCAAGAAATTGGCAGCGGCAGAACACAAATACCCAAAGATTGAGAAGCTCGCTTACAGCCTCCTAATCGCCTCCCGAAAACTTCGTCACTATTTCCAAGCTCACCCAATAACCATATACACTGACCAGCCTCTGAGGCAGGTGTTGCAGAGACCCGAAGCATCGGGACGATTGATCAAATGGAATATTGAATTAACTCGGTTTGATTTAAATTTTCAACCGCGGAGGTCGATCAGGGGGCAAGCTCTGGCAGACTTTATAGCAGAGTTCACAATCCCAGAGGAGGAAATAATCGATGACAGAGTGGTCAAGTCCGAAGATGAGTTAAAATTAGATCCATGGAAGTTGTACACAGACGGAGCCAAGAACGACCGAAGGTCCGGAGCTGGAATCGTCTTAGTCACTCCTGAAGGACGGTCGTTATATTACGCTCTACGATTAGAATTTTCAGCGACTAATAATGACTCTGAATATGAAGCCCTAATTGCCGGGCTGAAGCTTGCTAAAGACCTCGGAGTAAAGACATTGGACATATTCTGCGACTCCAAAATAGTTGTTAGCCAAGTGCGAAAGGAGTTTGTGGCTCGGGGACCCCGACTTATCGCCTACCTCGGGAAAGTGGAAAAGCTGTTGAGCAACCTGGAGCGGTACAATATAACACATATCCCAAGAGCCGAAAACCAGAAGGCAGACAGGCTGGCAAAGCTAGCTAGTTCCGACAACCCGGAAGAAACTGAAATAATTCCAATTGAAACGTTGGAATCGCCAAGCTTTGAGTCGATGGAAATTGAGTTCGCTTTCGAAGCAGAACCGGAGAAGGAGTCGTGGATGATCCCAATTAAGAATTTCCTTAAGAATGGAATACTCCCATCAAAGAAGAGTGAGAGACGGGCTATAGTTCGCAAGGCTACCAGATACGTCCTTCAAGATGATACCCTTTATAGACAAGGATTTTCTATGCCCCTGTTACGATGTATAGCACACGACGACATCAAACGTGTACTAAGAGAAGTACACGAAGGTGAGTGTGGAGATCATACAGGAGGTCAGACTTAAGCGAAAAAGATATTGCGGTATGGATACTTCTGGCCCTCAATTAATAAAGATGCAGCTGATTATTCACGATGCTGCGACAAGTGCCAAAGATTCGCCAAAATCCCCAGAGCACCGTCGACCCAACTCAAATCGATGGTGAGTCCTTGGCCTTTTGCCACGTGGGGAATTGATATCATCGGAGTTCTACCAATTGCTAAAGGAGGAGCGAAATATGCAATAGTCGTTGTGGACTATTTTACGAAGTGGGTGGAAGCTGAGCCCCTAACCAAAATCACGGCGAGAAAGGTGATAAGTTTCGTGGTTAGAAATATTATATGCCGATTCGGGATCCCAAGGACTATTATAACTGATAACGGAACCCAGTTCGATGGTGCTGAATTCAGAAATTTCTGCCAGAAATATAAGATCGACAAACGGTACACTGCGGTTGCCTATCCGCAGTCGAACGGGCAAGTAGAAGCAATAAACAAAGTCATAAAATCCATCCTCAAGAAACGATTAGAACGCACAAAGGCAAAATGGGTTGACGAATTGCCCTTAGCTTTGTGGGCATATCGGACAACGTTTAAGACAGCTACCGGTCATACCCCTTTCTCTCTCCCATTTGGTTCAGAAGCAGTAATTCTAGTAGAGCTTGAGGTTCCCTCCCACAGGGTGACGTATTATGACCCGATGACGAATCGGGCACTCTTACTCGAGTCTCTTGATGAAATCGAAGAAAAAAGGGACGAAGCAGATTTGCATGCGTCAAGACATCGACGTCAGATGGCACGCTATTATGACAAAAAAGTTCGTCTTAGGACTTTTGAACCAGGAGATTTGGTGCTAAAGAGAGTCTTTCCATCCCTTCCTCACCTCGGTCCAAAGTGGGAAGGACCCTTTGTCATCCAACGGAAACTTGAAACGGGAACCTTCAAGTTAACGACCGTAGATGGCGAAGAGGTACCTAGGGCATGGAATGCCTAACACTTGATGCGATATTTGAATTAGAAATGTTGTACTCTTTGCTGTTTTTCTTATGAACTCTGTAAAAAGGCACGACTTGCCTTAGGAAAGTCTGATGATATGAACAAAGAACTATAAAGTGGATGTAGGCTACGACTTAGCCGAACCACTATAAAAATATCGTGTGTCATTTACTTTCCTGCATTATATATACCTTCACCTACTATTCTGTTGCGATTATGGAATATAAGATGATTTAAAACCTGAAAGGTTGAAAACAGTTTATACGCAGGAAAAAGAACAGCGACTGTTTGTGCGATAAGACATAAAAGAATGGGATAACGACATTCTTAACTCTAACTCTCGAGAATTGAGAGAGAGTATAAAGGACGGGAAGACGACGTCCTCTGAGGCGTGAAGGTGCACCCAGACAAGAGACCGCCTCAGTAAGAACTCTAACCTGAGTATAAGACAGGAGAGTATAAAAAATGCCAGAAAAAACGACAGGCATTGACGACATAGAGAATGCAATCCCGTCGGAAAATCGGGGACATTCAGACTGCTTGACTAAATCTTGAATAGTTTTTCGAGATTGACTGGGGGCATATATGTATACACATATTTCCCCCCATCATAACTTCATTACACAACTATAATAGGACATGCATTCTTACATAAGTGCAAAACTAATGACTAACAGATATTGCAGAAAAAAATTATTTTTTATTTACAAATGAATGAATTTGTACAGGGAAACAGACAAAAAGAAGGTGTAAGGGCCACCCTTGCAGCAACAATTTTGGGTCAATCAAAGGCTAAATTAACGCAAGACATCCCACTATTTGGACTTCGAAGAGGGCTTGGACTTCTTAGCAGCCTTCTCCACATCCCTCGCCTCTTTCTCGGCCTCCGTCAAGATGCGCTTTGACTTTTTCTTCTCTGAAGCTGAAGTGCTGGAATCGGTTGACTTCTTCCCGGAAGGCGGAGCGCTGGAATCAAGAGAAGACTTTTTAGCAAGTTCCTCTGTAATGGATCTAGTCGAAAGCTTAACAACTAACCTTGATCCCGCGTCCACTACTGCGAGGGGCTTAAGGCTTTCAGGGTCTAAGTCTTCAGCTTTTAGTTGCAAGCGTTTATCTTGGTCAGCTTTCGGTGCAGCTAAGGTAACATCATCGGCGCTCTTCGACTCCCCGACTATAGACACCTCAGGATCTTCCTCATGTCCCCCATTGCCGCCATCATTCTTTAAGGCGTCTATCATTTCGTCATCATGAGGAGTGTCAGCCTTGGACGGTTCAATTCCTACCCCTGAATCTATGGGGGCAGCCTTGTCTTTTTCCCCTTTAGCCTTCTCCGTAGGCTCTGCTTCAGAGGTGGTTCCCTGGGACACACCTGTCTTTTCGGACGGTTCAATACCTACAGAGTGAGAAGCAACAGTTATCAACTCAGGAGAAAATAATGGGTTCTTCATCGATTGCTCAATCACGTGACGAAAGGTAGAGATAGCTTTAACAAATTGAGGTGAAAATGTAGAGATACCTTCCGAAGACTTCTCGGCTGGAGTAACTGCTGTCTCCGATGCCGCTTCGGGTATAGGGGATAAAAGAGTTGTCCGAGGGATCCCCGGGTTTTCAGGATCATATCCCTCTACTTCAGAAGTTGCAGAGGCAGTAGAGGAAGAACCAGCCTCAGGAATTTTCTTTTGCTCAGCCCTCCGCCTCTCTTCGTCCATAACAGCAGCAATGAGGCGGCGCCCTTCAGCTAGGCGTTCTGGCTCATCATCTCGTAAATATTTCTCCATCAACTTGTCCTCGTCAATGGAATCAACCTTGAGCTCCTCTTTCTCCCACTCAACGATCTGACTCCATACTTTGACTAGAGTAGATGGATAATCTTCAATCCAAGAAATGTTCCGACGACGGATGATATGCGCAAAGAATTCAATCATTAATTCGCCGAAACCCTGAACCTCTCCCTCAGCCTCTGACAGTTGTTTGCGGGCCTCCTCAGTGGACTTGATAACACATTCAACGTTACCCTCCACTAGGGCAGCCCTGTTCTCCGCCTCCGCTAACTTAGAAGCCAAGTCAACGTTTTTCTTTTCCAATTCAGCATTCCTCCTTGCTAACTCGGCATTCTTCCGCTCAAGGTCAGCGTAAGCAAGTCGCGTTTTGGCAGCATCTGACTTGGCATCTTCGGCTTGCTTTTTTAATTCAGAACGCTCTTGGGTATGGGACTCAAGCAAATCATGGTAACGTTTTTGCAGATCTTCAAATTGTTGTTTGAAGCTAGTAGCATCTCGTTGAGCAACATCAAGCTGGGCCTGAGTATCCTCCAAGTCTTTTCCTAGATTTTTTAAGGCCTTTGCATCATCTTCTGCGGTTTTTTGCATTGAGTCAGCATTCGTGATTAAAGTGCGGATGATTCTGGAAAGGCTGCGCGAATACTTGAACATTTCTGAATACTGTTTCTCGACCGCATCTATCTTTGCTTTGGCCTCATCTGCCCACCTTGAAGAAATAGGCTCAAGAGCAGGTAAAAAAGTCAAGTTTTCGAAGTAATGATCAGGAAATTGCTCCTCCAGATACGCCCACTTAACTGCAGTTTCCGCATCTAGCGGTGGAGGGGCGGGGAATGTCAGCTCAGTATCCCTGTGCGTGGAGGACTCAATAGCCTCTTTATCCGTTCTAGGCCGTTTAGCAGGGACCTTACGCTTGCTTCGTGATTCGGTATCTTTTGGCGGACTCCTCTCCCTACGGTGCTTTTCTTGAGAAGAGGTTGAGTCTTTTGATTGCGGCTTGTCCTCTTCCCGACGACCTTGGGAACCTTTATATCGCTCTGGGTCTGTCCGGACAGGAGAGCGAGAACGCGAGGTTCGCGAGCGATAAGGTTCATAGGGCCTTCTCTCCTTCCTACTGCGATCGTCGCGACGATCATACTCAGTATCATAGGGTGGATTAGGCATGCTGCGGCGGAGTTTCCTGATATCATAGTAAGATCGGGACATCGTTCCTGCACAACAAGACAAATGAAATTCAGAATCAATATTTTCACAAAGAGAAAGATGCAGTGAGTTGTGATGTTATTGTGTAAAGTGTGTCCTAAGTGGTGTTTTCCCCCCGACCAACCCGAGTCCGAAGCTAGACTAGTACGAGCGGGCTCTTTGGCCTTAGCAGGAGTGGTCTCTTCGGAAGAAGTGAAAACTAAAGGATTCTTCCTAAAATCCTCTGAAGTGTAAATAGTTTCAGGTAAGGGGAGATCCCCCAAACCCTGAAATAGTGGGTCATCAGTGCTAGGGACATCTCCCTCAGAAGCATCGATCGTGACTCTTTGGAAGACGTTGACCTTTCCGGAGAAATGGCATCTTCAGGAACAGTATACCCTTCGCGATGCTTTTCGGCCATGTTAGCCAATTCATCATCTTGGGTAGAAGAAGGAGAGGGTGAAGCCTAAAGAGGCACTGTAGGAGCTCTCGAACCTTCGCCCGTTTCAGGGATTACGTCCACTGGGGGAATATATACATATGGAGCCGTCCCATGACCAATGCTACGGGTAATGGATAGTAACCCATGAAGATGAAGATATTCGTCCTTAAGGACTTCATCAATAGTTAAAAACTTCTGATCACCATTAAGGAGCTGGTGCATCTGATCAAAGAATACTTGGTCTGATATTTGTTTCGGGTTATCAACTGCAAACAAAAAGAAAAGAGAATTAATGCGGTGGTTTGTATGTACAGAGTTGGGATTTAGAAAACCAGTGCTTTACTTGATTTCGTCCACCTCCTAGCACACCCTGGTTGTTGCTTTACATAAAACCATTCCAGCCTGGAGTCCCCAGCTTTACTACTGAATGGTGCTGGAATTATCTTCCTCTTAGGGACAGACTCGAAGTAACAGAAAGAAGGGGTTTCTCGAGTCCGGTGCTTGAAGTTATAGAAGAAGTGAACGTCGTCAAAAGTGAGCTCTATACCTAAGATCTCACGATACGCTACATATAGGGTGTACAAGTAAGCATAAGAATTGGGATGCAGCTGCATGGGGGCAATCCGCATTTGTCTTAGAAAATCGACGACGAAAGGAGAAAATGGAGGGATAGCCCCGACCATGCACATCAACCGAGTAATTGCCATATACCCCTCTGGAGGGT
Source organism: Allium sativum (assembly GCA_030737875.1). Taxonomy (NCBI): domain Eukaryota; kingdom Viridiplantae; phylum Streptophyta; class Magnoliopsida; order Asparagales; family Amaryllidaceae; genus Allium; species Allium sativum. The sequence goes on from CM060910.1 coordinate 1,001,832,044, forward strand.
TGTGGGGACGGTCAGATTTGGATGGCAAAAAGGTATCCCCTTTGAGTATCCCGTACTTTAGTCGTATTCGGACAAGTCTGTCATTGTCGATCGTCGATGCAACGGAATCTTGAGGTGATTCCAATATGACGGCAGACTCGAATTCATCAGGAGCTCGGTTATCACCAATCCCCCCTTCCTCTTCACAACCCAGAGAAACTCCACCCTCAGAAGACACATTGTCGCTTTCGCGAGTTTCAACCCTGTAGTCTGAGCCCTTATCATCCCACTCTGGATTCGAAGAAGAAGATATGTCTTCAAGAGTAATTTTGTTGGATGTCTCTGTGACCTCCTTCTTCTCTACTAGTCTAGAGGAGCGTCTAGATGTCATGGTCACAAAACTATTGAAGAAGCAATAGCACAAGTTAGAGTAAATTAGCCCATATCCCCCCGTGCATGTGTACAAACTAAAGTGTGAATAGTGTATGCAGAAAGTGTAAAGTTAACGTTTGAAAGTGCGACGCAAAATCTTGACAAAGTAATAAGGATCAAGGCAGTTCTTGATGTCCATTTATGTACACAGGGCACTATCCTAACTGTCCATTAAGTTGACGATTGTGCCAAGAGTTGATTAGGCCAGTTAAACAATTTTTTATGCATTAAGCTGGACTGCTCTTCGGTTCGGTTCGGGTGCATTCATTGGGATCGGACCGGAGGCGTAGCCCTGCCTTGGACTCGGATAAACATTGAAGCCCAGGAATCAAAATCAGATCGGTTCGGAAGTAGATTCCCCGAACAGTTCGGGTCGGATTAGGCAGTCATGCCTCTCTCCTCCTTTATTCTACAGTCCGACCCGATCCGGTTAGATGCTCTATTCCCCTCTTCAATTGTTTGCCCCGACCCGATCCGGCCTTCTGGATCTCTTTTCCTTTTCTTTTCCTCCATTTTCCATACTTCTCCACCCGAACCGACCCCTTATGTTTTATATCTTCTTCTTCATCCTCAATCACAGTCGAACCCGATCTGATTTCCAAAACTCCATAGGAGAATGAGCATATATCCTTTCCAACCTCCCAGCGCCTCGAGGTGGTGGCGGAGCCAGCGATGACGATGGCGAGGAAGGAGGAAACCACGACGTCGAAGCCATGTGATGGATATGCTCGATATGCTCGATTTGCTCGAATTAACCATAAAATTTTGATTAAAGACGGTTACAGCAATAGGATTCAAAGTTTCGAGACTACCTATGTGTTTGTTTCAAGAATTGAAGTAAGAATTTCGAGATTCTTGGAAGATTAGGGTTCGGTATGAAAATTAGAAAACAAGAATAATGAAGGAGGAAGAAGGAAGCTGGCGAATGACAGGGTTATATATAGGTATTAGTGTTGACCCCTCATATTACTACCCTGTTTTCTCGCTTGGACCGGATCAAGAATCCAGCATCGCAGCTTGGCCCACTAGTCCAATGTGAAATAGAACAAGAAGAGAATCCGTTCGGGTCAGAACCCGAACCGAATAAAATGTCGTATCTCAACTTGGCAATTGAATTAAGCAAAAATTCGAAGAGAAAGATGAAAGCACAAGGAAAATCAAAAGGAAGATTGCCAGGAAGGCACTGTGCAACGACAATCAAAGCATGCTCCGTTTCCAACAGAAGCATCCTTTGAGGGGGCAAAATGTTAGCCTACTTTGTGAACTCGGCAACACAAAGTCGAGATGTAAAGCGTTGAAGAACTTAGAAAGCATCATAGCGGATCGTATCGGAGAGCTGCTGCTATTCGGATCGGAGAGCTGCTGCTATTCGGATCGGAGAGCTGCTGCTATACGGACCGGAGAGCTACTAACAGTCGAATCGGAGAGCTACTACCAGGTCGGAACGGAGCAGAGCGAAATGGATAAGGACTTAGTATTAGCTTAGTTCGGGTCGGATCGGATGCCCCGATTCGAAACCCCTCTGCACGCTCCTCCGAACCGAACCCATATTCCATGTCACTTCCCCCCACAACCGCCTGAATATTCGGAGCGGTTATGACCAGTTCCTACCCACGATAATCTCTACTCTGATGCGCTGTCAGAACTGGAGTCCATCCGAACCCGAGGACGATGGGATGGAAGACACGTGGCTCCGACCCGGATCGGATTCTGAGCAAATTTTCACCTATAAATACCTCGCCTAGAGACAATTAAAGGGATCTTCTTTTTGGCACTTTGAGAGTTCAAATACTTTCATAAACCGAATTCCAGCACTCCCAGATAATCCAAATCGTCTTTCAACCTTTGTTTGGAGACAATTGAGTGAATGTGTGTGAGTTGTGAGTGAAATTGAGTGAATATCTCATTGTAACTGCAACTATATCATCGAGAATAGTGATTACAAAGTGGACGTAGGCTTTTCAACGCCGAACCACTATAAATTATGTGTCTCCATTTTACTTTTGATCTTATTTTATTTCAATTTTAGTCAATTTGGGTGTTAAAACCACTTTTTGGTCTAACACAAACAAAATTCACATTTTGTTCGCATTAAAAGTTTACAGACAAAATTAACATTTTTGTTAACTAGATTATGAAGGACAAAATAACATTTTTTGTTATGAAATGTTACACTAGACATAAAATAACATTTTTGATATAAAATGTTTATTGGATTAAAATCTGTTACTTTTGTGATGAATTAAGAATGTATATTTTTACACATTAAAAAGAAAGAATTGAAAATGTGTATATATATTTTATACATTTTAAAAGAATGAATTACGAATGTATATTTTTATACATTAAGAAGAATGAGTTAGAAATGAACATTTTTGTTTACATTAAAGGAATTAGACAAATCGGTCATTTTGTTTACATTAGAAGAATTTAACAAAATTATCATAATTTGTACATTAAAGAAGAGTTAGACAAAATTATCATATTTTGTACATTAAAGAAGGGTTATACAAAATTATCATATTTTGTTACATTGAAAAGATTAGACAAAATAATCATATTTTGTTACATTGAAAAGATTAGACAAAAGTATCATATTTTGTACATTAAAAGGAATTAGACAAAATACGATTTTTTTCACTTTAAAAGAATTAGAATAAAAGAGATATTTTTGTCATTTTAAAAAGGATGAAGTAAAATATTCATTTTGTCATATAAAAATGAATGAGACCAAAAATATACCATTTGGTCAATAAATAAGAGTGAAGATTTTATTGTCATTCGTTAACAATAAAAAGAACAGAAATAAAAGACTAGAATTTTATTGCCATTTGTTCACAATAAAGAGAATTGAAATATATGTCTGTGATGTTGAAATGTTTGATGTGTTAAATATAAAGTTAATATATTCAAACTGAATATTACACTTCCATTTACAAGTCATCCGACTTGTTTATGTGATTGGGTCGATAAATTTTTTCACATCGCCCAAGTGCACAGATAATTTATTATTTGATTGTTGGACGAAACCCCACACGGGTGTTGGGATGATATTTGATCTACACTAGTCCCAATATTTAGTGTAGAATCCACTTTGGGTGTTATTTGAATGCTTGATAATTATGTGTCATGGTTATTTATTACATGCAATATATGGTCGTTGATTGAGCCACATTCCAATAAAGAATATTCTAGAAAAGGTATATTTTAGAAAATATCTTAGAAAAAGAATATATTTTAGAAAAATATATTTTTATTGAAATGAACTAGTTATTAACTAGAATAAATCATTAAATTAAGATTTAATGAAGTTTCCAATATGTTAATATTTAATTGTAGTTAAACTAAATAAATTGGATTTTGGGTTTGTCGTGAATAGTGTCTTAAATAACACTGTTCTTAAACCCCGTATGAAAAGAATAATCTTTTATTTAGATTATTAAAGTTTTCAGTTATATTTAGAAAGATGAAATGTGAGTTGGGTTTATTGTGAACTGTGTTTTTAAGTGATATGTGTTCTTTAACCCAACTGATAGTAAAAATATGATTTGGAATTTATAAATCTTTTATTAAGATTTAAAGGGGAATTTTCCAAAAGCCCAGTTTTCCAATTTAATATATTAAATTGGAGTTGAATGGGATTCGATTGAATAATAACCGAGATAAGCTTCTGTAAAAGAAGACCGACACTACATATGGAATTTAAGAGACTTTGTCGTTATTCCATTTATATTATTGGTCGGATACAGAAATTTATAACGATTATATATTGATTTGATTTCTGTGAAGATTCCATATTTTATGGAAGATGATTATGGGTTTACCGTGAACTATGTTTTAAATGACATTAGTTCTTTAATCCAGTTAAAGATAAGATTAATTTCTTAAATTTAAATAATCATTGAATAATGATTTTTGATATTTAAAACCAAATTGGGTTTTAATAAATCTTTAAAAGAAAGATTTAAGATAAATTTGAAGAATTCATCCTTGATAAGATAATGTGAATATTTTATTTAAAAGAATATTCTGAATTGGAATGAGACGTTGGATGTGCTTTTATAGTACTTGATTTTTAATTATAAAAATACGTGAATTATTCGGAAAGACCGGGTTTAACCCATTCCGAATAATTATTACGACGATGAAGAGTCGAAGATGAAGGTGGTGATTGAAGACCGACGATCTTCACATCGAAGGGATGTGTTGCTACTGAGACCCATGATGGGAGTAACTACCTTGAAGGGGCTTCAGTGGTAGCCGTCCGGACTATTGTTGATTGTTTCGGATATGCGAGGAATAAGGTGCCTCCGGTTTCGTTCAGACCCAGAACGGACTTGTAAATGGATGCGTTTCTGACATTGGATTTCGTTCCATGTAAATTAAATTGATTTTTATTAATGTATATCTGATTGGTGGTGGAAAATTTATTCTCTGCTTAACACCCTGGTATATATTAATAGTGATTAATCGCATGGCGTGAATTGTCAATGTGGCACGCCAAGATGCAATTGATCAAGGCTTTTGTTAAAAAGCAGGGCCTTGTGGGATGATCAAAGCATAGCCTATTTCGGCATAGCTTTGTGTATAGCGTGACTTCGCGAGCCTCACAACCCCGGTATGAGTCAAAAACGGGATATGGACCGTAGGGAGTGCACACGTTTCTTTCTAGCTAGGGGTGGTGTCAGTGCTTAAACTGGCTGACATTTTACTTATATGGATGACAGATTTTGAGGCGCCTCGGGATTATAGGCCGGAAGTGGTCATATGGAGGTCCAAAGGGACCGAGAAGCGTGTGTTTAGGCATAACTAATCCACTACCGTTAGGTGGGGACCGGCCCTACCGCTCCAAGGGTTCACTGCGGGGGATCCTGAGGCATTTGCTAGAGTGTCTCGAATCGGAGAGGACGATCCCTAGCCTTGATTTCATGATGGAAATCCAATTTCCAATACGACACCATGTGGTTTTGATTGTAGAACTAGTATGGCGACATAGTAGGATGGGGTACTATGCCGTCTATGATTGATACATTATGATTGAAATTGTTTTTGAAACATATATATACACTAGTAATAATAACACCAAATCCGTTTTTATCGTATCAAGCATCTTTTGACCATTATAAGGTAAAACTCTATCCTCCGGTTTGCGTTGCATTGTTTGATTGGACTTGAGTCTTATAATGGTTTCATTTTTCTAAAAAGCATTGCGTTGTTTAACGATTTACTTTATTTTATGCACTGGCAATCCAATGGAGTAAACCCGTTCCGCGTTAGCGGCGTGGTCCTGTGATTAGCCTCATTATTAGATAAGTTAAGTTAGATTTCTCGTACAAGTCCCATGACTGACCTTTAGTTCGTTTCACTGGCAAACTCGGGTGCCCATAATTTCCACACGGGCAGTCGAGTAGCTTTTTGTAGATATATTTACAGGATCCTGGTTTACAGCTGAAGCGGTATTCGGAAAGCTCTGTATCCGTGTATTCCTTTCGGTTGTATATTTGTAATATTTTCCCGCTGCTATTTAAATGTAATTTAAATCTCTGATATTATTGTATTTCTTTTGTGTAATAAGTATTCGTACTCTGTTATATTCTTGTACTCTGATGTAATTGTTGTAATCAGCAATAAAATGTTCTTCAGTTTGTGTTCTGATGTGTGTTGTTCCCAAAGCAATCCAGGCTTCTCTTTACGGGGAAGTTCGGGTCGTCACATTAACATTGGAAAACCTTTCCATTTCTACTCTCATTTCTTATTTTCTATATTAGAAAACATTTTTGATTCTTATTTGGAAAACATTTCCAAAACTCCTTCATTGGATTTAAACAGATGTTTAAATAAAACATCGCTATGCCAACTCAAACTATTACACTCATTAACTAAATTTACTTAACCAACCTTCACTATCGAACCTTAACCATCCCTTAGTTAAAAATGAAGTCAATCAAGTTGGGGTATAACTATCTCTCAGACCTTAACTGAACAACATTTCTAGCCTCGAAATAGACAAGGTACCCTTTTATGTCTTTAACAAACTTCCTTAAGTAACTCTCTTTCGAATAATCTCTATTCGATAACTCTTTCCTTCGAATAAACTATATTCGATAATCTTTCTTTCGAATAAACTATATTAGTTAACCTTTCTTCGAATAAACTATATTCGGTAATATCTCCTTCGAATAGACTATATTCGATAACTCTAATCAATTAACTCTATTTGATTAACTTTAATTCGATTAGCTCTAATCCATTAACTCTATTCAATTAACTCTATTTGATTAACTCTAATCGATTAACTCTATTCAATTAACTCTAATTAATTAACTCTATTCAATTAACTCTAATCAATTACCTCTAATCAATTAACTCTATTTGGTTAACTCTATTTGATTAACTAATATTCGATTTAACTCTATTCGAATAACTCTATATTCGATTAACTCCTTTCGAATAAACTATATTCGATTAACTCCTTTCAAATAAACTATATTCGATTAACTCCATTTCCTATCTTAGTCAAATTCCCATCTAAATTCCTATTTCAAAACCCAATTTCGCTTATAAATGTTTTACTTTAAAAAAATAACTATTTTAATCCATTATTCACATCGAATGTGAATAATATTTCTTTTATATATCAATTCAATTTGATTATGTATTTTAAAATAATATTCCATTTCCAAATTCTATTTATACTTCTATTTATAAAGTTATTCATCCGAAATCTCCTTTTTATTTCTAACAACTAAATCTCAATTATAATTCCCTTTATAAATGTTGATTACACATTCTACTTAACATATCGGTGTCAAAACTGATTTTCTACTCCTCTATATAATTCAGACTTATATATCCAATTTATCCAAGGATAAAATAATTTGCTTAATTTATAAAACATATTTATAAATTAATCTTCCCAATCTATCTGTTAAAGCAGATTTCTATTAAATTCCAGTTTAAATAAATCTTTTCCATTTCTTTTATATCCTGCCAATTTTCCTTTTTATTCTATTTGTTTTCCAAATATTCCCTTTATATAATTCTATTTATTTTCCAAATAAATATTCCTTTTATATAATTCTATTTATTCCATAAATAAATATTTCCTTTTATAACTCTATTTATTTCATAAAAATATATTTCCTTTTACAATCTATTTATTCCATAAATAAATATTTCCTTTTATAACTCTATTTATTTCATAAATAAATATTTCCTTTTTATAAAGTCCTTTGATTTTATAAATAATTTCTTCTATAAAATCCTTTGATTTTATAAATATAATATTTCCAATATACACTTTGAAAATTTCCTTTATACATTCCAATATTTCTTATGGTATTTAAAATACCAAATAACCATGATCAATATCATCTAAACACACATAATCAACAACAAATTATATATCACATCATATATCACAATATATAAAAAAACAGTATTTTTAATATTGAGGAATCCAGTTGGATCCCTCCAATCTGTTTCCCTGCATTCACAGATGTTAAACAATATAAATAACATTGATTTCATTTCAATATGAAATATTCTGATAAACAAAATCAATATTTGATTAATGATATATATATATATATCGTTATCTAGAATTTCAACCAATAAATCAGCAATTCAACCAAACAATCAACACACAACAATCAATCATCATTTATCAATACTAGATTATATTTATAAAAATATAAACCATACAGAGTTAGTGAGATTTACTCACATTGGACGATCAACGTTAAATAACGATAATTGTCGGTTGATTCAGACAGACAATTTATTTCGCTATAACAAGCTCCAATTCACTCCAAGTCAGTTCCATTGTGTAGCCCTCGTCCCTACGATCCCAACGGATCCGGTTTCATAAAATTCTGATAATATATATCAAAGATATCGAATTTATAAGTTTGAACTATTTAACATAAAAACATACTAAATTTATTTCAACTGGGCCTCACCCCTAATTTTCCACCGGCCTAATTACCCAAGAAAATCCGCTCCCTTATAATTCCTTCTTCCCAAATGAAACTGGCGATCCTTGCTCCTCCATCTACAGACATTTCCGAAAACTCAAACTCCACTCTCACTCTTGTTTCCTCACGATTGTACAAACCGACAACACCATAAGACTTCTCTTCCAAAACAGTCCTTCCCAAACCAATTTCATGAAACTCGGTTACCACCTCAAGATGCGACGATCAGCTTATGATGTACGAACACAATATTCAGTTCGACATTTTTAATTTTGATAAAATCCCAAATATTCTCACGAGATGCTACAAATCATCAAGAACTCAACTACGAAATCGAAAACAACCAACTCGTCCTCAATCGACAGCAATTTGTAACCCAAGATAACGTTGGGTATCTTCCTGCGAGAAAAATTGCTCTTGAGCTCACTGAGACCTATATAGAACTGAAGAGATTCTCCATCGGAACTCCAATACTTTATTTTTGGAATTTATAAGAATTTATATGAATTTAAATCAATTTCCAAAGATCATACTTTTTCTGGAGATGGAAAATTTCGGCGGCTCATGTTTTGACCGCTGTAAAGAAAATGACTTAGGTTTAGAAATGTTAGGGTTATTTATAGATAGTTTTAAATATTATTATATTGATTATTATATTAATTATAATCAATCGTTGCTTGTATTTGTCTTTTTAAAATCCGTACGATCACATACGAAATCCTAATCTGATGAAAAACGACATACAGCTACAGTTCAACATTACGGACCCAGCGAAATTGGTTTCAACGAATTCCGACTCCATTTGCTTACACGGCGTATTTTTAAAGTCAGATTATTGACTATTTTTCACATTAAAAATCCGTACGGCCACACACTGACTCAAAAATCACAAAAATTGAAATTTAACAATAATTTAGTATTCCGTATCCAACAAAATTAATTTCGTCGAAAACGGAGGTTGTCTGAAAAAATGGCTATTTTCTAAGGCTCTAAATAAACCAATTTAAATATAAATATATTTAAAAATAATTAAATTTAATAATAAATTAATATTATCGTATATATTCACATAGAATATCATACAGCTCCGAAATAAATATATATGGATTTATAACTCCATATTTCAAATCCAGGTTAAATCAGTATTCAATTTATATTAAAAATCCATTTATAATATAAATAAATCGTTATAATTATAAAGGAATTCCATAGCGACTTTTCGAAAATTTGATTTGGACATAAATCAAAATCTACACGATGAAATCCCGATTTTTCTCTTCCATTAGAAAAATATACTTCACCAGCTCCGAACGTTTCTTGTTTCAGAGAAATCTGATTAAAACAGATTTTGTATATTCGTTTAAAGTTCGAATCGCCAAATTACGAACTACCGCGCCATTTCGAGCTCGATTAAAATTATAATATAAATTACAAGTTCAACTGTCATTTATATAATATATTCGTTAATATAATTCAACTCTAAACTGAATTATATATTATAAATGATCCAATTCACACAATATTGTGTATTCCACTATTTTCGACTATTTCGAAAATTAAATATATTATTCTATTATTTATATTAATTAAATATTCAATATTATTTAATTCTGCTCATTTCAAATTACCAAACCATTATTTAAATAATTAAATAAATTATTTATAATCCATCAAAAAATACGGGTCGTTACAGGATGATTGGTAAATAATGCATTCTCGTATACGGAACTTCCTTACCTTTCTTTTTTCTAGGTTTATACCTTTCCCCGCCACATTTTTTACAGTTTCTAAGATTAGTATCATCTTTCCAATGCAACATGCAACCTTTAACACAAGTATCTAATTTTTGGTACGGCAAACCGAAAGCCAAGTTTTCACTTTGTAATGACTATCGCACATCAGATTATTGGGTGGCATATGTCTTTTTGCAGCTTGTACAACCACTGTAAATGCAGGTTCTGTAAGTTAAATTTTGATTTCGTGGTGGTGTACTCAGCGGTTACCGATGATTCAGTTCCACTTTCATAACCATTCCACAATGGCCTCTTAGCTGAAGTCAATAAATCATATATTTTTTTGGCTTCCATGTTCGGTTCTTTTATATTGACGTCATCGTCATCAACCTGACCGGTAGGGAACATTGACCGTGCTGCATCTTCCACCATATCTTCTATTGGATTTGTCAGAACTAATTCAATCTCCGACGCTACAGGATTTACTGTAGGCGCAAAAGTTCTCCATGACGATCTCATAAATAATAATTTGGCACAAAACCTGATTTATACAAATGTACATTAACGATGTCTGGTTTATGAAACCTCATCAGTTTACACTTACTACACGGATAACAAAGCTCCTCGTAATTACGATTATTAGATACTGCAAATCTAATAAATTCATTTACACCATTATAGAAATGTTCTTTCATTGAGCCTTTCATTCCAATTCTAACTTCATACATCCAACTACGGTCAATGTAATAATCGAACATTTTTCCTGATTCAAAAATATACGTCAGTGATTTTGATAACACATACGTATATTATTATAAAGCCTTTTGGGACTAAAGCTTTTACGCACCACACTGTTATATCTCGATAGTATTTCATTTCGGATTTCTCAACTAAACGATAAACTTCAAAACTTATCTCTCTGAAAATTCCTATGCATTACCAAACTGTTTTAAAATTTTTTACCATTACAACTGTGCCATTTTGTAGCACCGGAGTAACGTCTATGCATTACCCCTCTCCTTAACTTGGCTTGCACCATTAACAAAAATTTATCCAACAACTCCTTTAATAGGATTACCAAACCCATATATAACAATTTTAGAACCATATCTTTTAAATAGCTATGTCCAACACGTATATACCAATCCCATATCCAACAATTACAAAACCCATATCCAACAACGTATGTATACCAATCAACTTTAAAACTTATCTTTCTAAAAATTCCTATGCATTACCAAACTATTTTAAAAAAAATTGCCATTACAATGGCGCCATTTTGTAGCACCAGAGTAACGTCTGTGCATTACCCCTCTCCTTACTTGGCTTGCACCATTAACAACAATTTTATCCAACAGCGTATATACCAACAACTCATTTAATAGGATTACCAAACCCATATACAACAAATTCAGAACCATCGCTTTTAAATAGCTATATCCAACAACATGTATACCAATCCCATATCCAACAATTACAAAACCTAGAAACAACGAATATACCAATCAAATAATTCACAAAATTTATTAATCGATTTCTAATCGATAATCACCTAAATAGCTTTTAAATTTAAAATCTAATTGGCTATATTATAAATTCAATATCAATAATTGATTATTATCTATAAAGTAATGGTTCATTAACACATACATACGCACAAAATCAACTAAATCCACATTTTCATCGATAAACAACTAAATCCACATTTTAGGGTTTCCAATCATTACTAAATCAACAATAATTCAATAATCATAATCTAATCACATAACATATACATTTAAATAACTACACCATTCAAACCAAGCAAAGTAATCAAACCGATCATCTTGTAAGTCCCAAAAGAGAGAATCATTCTGGGTCAGAAGATGGGAACGCATCAAGCTAGAAAAGCTATGCTTTTCGTTACAAAAAGCACAATTCCTAGCAAACGTCCAATTCAGAAATCCTAGACGAAAGGGGGTACAAAAACAATTCAGAAATCATAACTGAAAGGGGGTAACAGAAATCCTAGCCGAAAGGAGGTATCCAATTTAGGTATCTGTTTGAACTTAATAAACCAAATCAAACGGGACCAAGATTGGGTCGAAAACTTGAAACCCAAGTCCTCCCATGGGGTCACGTACTCAAAACCAGTCTCTAAAGTGGGGTTGAGTACACATAATATATATATATATACGAGTATACGTCTAATTAAGTTTCAGAAAGATCTGGGATGCCAGGTCAGTCCGAAACACGATTAGACGCATTATAGGATACACACACCTTTCCAAGGAGTGGGCATGTTTTCAAACGCAAACTTCGAAGGGTTTGAATTACCAGAGTATTGCGAAATATAAATTAGTGCGCAATAAAATAAGACCCCTTAAGGGGAAGCGAAGAACTGAACTGAGATTCTAAGATCGCAGTGTACCTCGTTATGGGGGCATAACTATGACGTTAAAACGAACCCGCAATACTAGCATAACACACCACGAGAACATAACTATCGTACGACGAATAAAGTATAATCTGATATGAATAAACTGCGATGAGAATATATTATGCAACGTACCCGCGGTAAAGTTGACTAAGCAAAACACAAATTCATCGCACAATCATAGATCAGATGCAGGGTCATAAAGTAGGCAACGCAAGTATAAAGTAGCGGGCGAGGACTGGCACTCGCATATACAACTAGCCAGAAGATCATCATTCCTCTTCACCATCGCCAGTACATCGCTTGGAGCTGCCATCCCGAACAACGTGATCGTCAGTGAGTAGAGCCTCAGAAGCATTTTCGTTAATAATGGGGGCATTTGTAGGATGGATCTAAGGACATGAAGCTTCGACATCAGCAGGACAAGGGGTGTAAGCGGAGACAGTATTTAGAGCCCCCTTCCCTAAAGACTGAGCTCGTTCGCCTGCTAGTATTTTTCTGCCTTTATCTAAAGCAGCATGATCTATTGCATCTAGGAAGGTCTTTTGGAGAGCACTGTCTTCTTTATCCTTGGAATATTTAAGTACTTGTTCCCAAACAAGAGCCAGCGTTCGAGGTAAATCCTTGTTCAGAAAACTCAGATTTCTGCGGTTAATAACATTGAAAACGTAAAATTGGAACAGGGTTTCGTCAGTTTTAACTTTAGCTTGCTCAAGATCATTGGTTAGCTTTGCCTTTTCTTCTTCCAAAGTTTTGAGGGCTGTGGTCCGGGAAGCAACCTCCTCTTCCAGAGCTATCCTCTCCCGTTGGCAAGAAGTTATAGTTTGTGGTTACAGAGCCAACTGAGATTCAGCAGATTCTTTGCCAGATTGAATATCTTGAACTTGTTTCTTGATAGCCTCAATCTCCCCCTGAAGTCTCTCATTTTCAACTTACAAACTGTTTATCCTATGATATCCACTCTTCAAAGATATAATTTCATATTCCTGAGATTTAATCATATGGGTCAGCTCGGACTTATCACTTTCAAGAAGTTCAATACAGTCGAGATGTTGAGTGTTTAATTTCTGGAACTCAAAGCAAAGTTTTTTCCATGACTCAAATCGGCTTCTGCTAGTATCCTCGGCTTCATTTAATTGCGCCTCTAGTTGATTCTTAACAATATCAAGTTGGGCGGTCATATAATGTTTTATAGCACTCAGCTCTCCAACGACATTTTGATCATCATACGGGAGCAAGTCCAAGCCGAGATTTATTCCTCTTAAATCCCATCCTTCGAGTTGATCCTTCAACTTTGGATTGCCGGGGACAATCTCGTAAGGAGGCCTGTCAAGGATCGTTTGGATCTGATAGGAAGTGAAACACCCCACCTCAGTTAAGGTCACTCACAAAGGGAATGCCTTAACTTTGGTGGAGGGTTATAGGTACAAGACATAGAAAAATTTACAAGACAGATAAATATAAGCAGCAGAAATCAAACATTTATTGCATACATGGTTCAATACAAAAGGCATTACAGCAAATTGTCTCAAAATAACCTCCAAAACATTACATCATAATATATGTCTTGATTATTTAATAAAGAAGCATAAACTGTAAATAAAACTGCATAAATCCCCAAGGGTAGTGTCCAAAAGCCATAGCCAAGGTAAGAGAGTCCCAATCATACATCTACTTTCTTGAAGCTTGCAAAGAGTCTGACTAAGCTGGAGTATTCCCTCCCTGTGGACCTGGGTGGGTGGGTGGGGGGGGGGGGGGGGGACGGAAGAAAAGAGGACGAAAGAAAATGGGTCAGACAATAAGTCTGGTAAGTTCAGTGATTACTAATATTTAAACAAGGAAAAGGATCGTGACAATAATAACAGGACATAGGACAACACCCTAATATAAGATAAGATGAACATGTGATCACACCCATGATTATAGTCTCTGCACCTACTAACCATTGGTTCAACCAGCCTCACGTGTTCATAACGAACGATCCACTTAATGATCGGATCCTACTCGAATGCATTCATATCCTGTGTCATTCGGCCCCGCTTGACTGTAGATACCTGTGTTGGTCCCACCATGGGGTGTATCAGTCCCTCTGGTGGAAACCCGACATGATTCAAGATGCACAGTGTATACTACTGATGCCCAGTGCCTGCTTTTTCCACTCCGGAGTACGTGCACGCCCGTACTCCATCGGAACCTACACCGACGCACCAACCGCCGACGTTTTGACCGCTTATAATCAGCCCAGTAATCGTGCCCCACCCTGCCTAGTTCAGGGTACCATGATACATCTATGTGGGTTACTGCTTAAATGGGTCCCCGTTACTAGGGTTTTCTAATCAACATGTTTATTTGGTTAAGTGTCCAAGTTTACCTAACCCCACCCATTAGTTTAGTTAACATGTTGAATCGGTTAAGTGTTTCCTTAATTGACTTAACCCTACCAATCTTGATTTAGCTTTAATTTATTTATTAAAGCACCAACCACTCACATTAGACAAGTCTTGTTGTGGTCACTGGATGTGCCGATCGGTTCCGGGCAGTTTTACACCACAACTCAGTCTAACCTCGGGTCCTTTTTGGGCTTGATGCACTAACCACCCACATTAGATAGGTCTTGTTGTGGTCACTGGATGTGCCGGTCGGTTCCGGGCAGTTTTACACGACAACTCAGTCTAACCTCGGGTTAGGCATATTCGTCTTTTCTAAATTCACATATTTTCTATATATGTCTAATTTTATACATTAAATTAATCTTAATTTAATCATGCGATAATTATCATTTTGATTATGCTCACAATAAATGGTATACCAAATATACCATTTCATGAACAAATCTATGCCATAATTTTCATGTTTTCCCAACGCTACCCCCGTGGTAAGTTCGCATAAATTACATAAAATGTTGGGCTAGTAAATTAGCCCAAACCTATAAACAAAAAGGGTGACAAACAAGGGACATGAAATAAGCATACAATAACATACTTTTAACTTATCATGTGTAACTTGGCATAGAAGCATCACTAACTAAATTAAACAGGTAAGGGTGAACTTGTGACTAAGTTGGATCTAATTATCATGTGAACTTGATATATGTCTAACATGGAGGTTTAACATATTAACACAATTTTAAACCACAACTTAGCATATTAACTTATATATGTGAAAACATAAGAAAGCTACTATACACATATTTAAATCACAGCTTAGCATGATAACTTATGTGTGTCAAAACATAAGAGAACTACTATAAACATATTTAGATCACAACTTAGCATGATAACTTATGTGTGTTAAAACATAAGAGGGCCACAAATCCAACTTGCAATATAAATAGATTTAACTTAAAAAAGTCCTAAATATTCATAAATGTTGATCTAAACATGTAGGCATGTGAATTAGATCATAAACTTACAAGTAACCACCAAATTATAACATGACATGTTCATCACTAAGTTGGAATAATAAGTTCATCGTCCAATAGATTCCAATAATACCATACAATTTGGTATATTCATCACCACAACATATGTAGGCATAATCAATCGCAACAGTAATTTTGGATAAATGGGAATCAAACTTCATTTATCTTATACATAAGCATCATTCTATATTCGAGTTACCACATTTCATGATTTCATTTAAGAGAACGTTTAAATCTACATAATAACCAACTTACAAACTAAAAGGAATTCTAGATTTCTGGAATCTGAATTCTGAAGTTGAAATGCTCGCCATTGATGTAGATCGTTGAATTAGACTAGTTTGAATTTGATTTTGATGTAGGCTATTATCTCGTCTTTGAATTAAAATCGGTGACGGCTACTCCAAGTTCTCTATTGACGGCATGACAGTTCCAAGATTATTTTTGTGTGATTTTAGGTTGAGCAATAGGTTGTTTATATAGAATTTCAATTTAATTAGAGCCGTCAGATGAACCTAGAGTTAACCAGAACCATTCAGATCAGATCAGAACTTTCCAGAAACCCTAGTGACTCAGCAACAAGTCATAAGTCATAAAAATTCAGTAAGCCATAAAAATTCAGATCTGGCCGGGGGGGGGGGGGGGAGGGGGCAGGTCGACCCCTAAGTCAACTCCCAGGTCGACCTGTAGGTGGGAGGTCGACACTAGTGTCGACCCCCTGGTCGACCTGGGTCCTGGACGGGAATTTTCCCGCCCAGCCCGTTTCTGACTTCTTTTTTGAATTTTGAATCCGGTTTCGAGCTGTTTGAATTTATTTGAATTTCTGAAACTTCTAAAGGCCATAACTTCTTCATACGAAGTCCAATTCACGCAAACTCGGACTCTATCTCAAGCAGAATTCCAAGACGAACGCAATGGCGTAACCCGTTTCCCTTAATTCTCACATTTGAAATTAAGTATTGTTTAATTCATTATTATAACGTTAACAGAAAATACGGGGTGTTACATTCTACCCTCCTTTTAGGATTTCGTCCCCGAAATCTTCAAGTTGAGAAGAACTTATATCCTACCATCCAATCACCCATCTACTCAACCATCAAACATAGGCGTCCATTGTCCTTAAAAGATTTCTAATGCTTTATGATCATATGCATAGTGTGTGTACATGTCCTTATCTAATACAAAATCAGGCGGTCTACTGATTCAGTTGACCTCCTTAATGCAAATTATATCAGTGTCATGAGTCCATTATGTATGCAATTTTTCCTACTCAAAATTTCATATCTGAGTGCACAATCATTCATAAAAATGCAACGTCCATATGACAACACATCAAGTTTCAATCCATATACAAATACATATATGCATATGCAATATGAAAGTGACTGAGCCGATCTAATACCTAATGTGTGTGTATATGCATCCACGAGCAACCACTAGCAACCACTTGCAACCACTTGCAACCATCAACCATAACATGTTTCAATTACATGTTTACATCCAAATGGGTTTCTACCTAAGGATAAAGGATAGGATCGAGGAGATATACCTAAAAAGATAGATACAAGCATAAACTTAAGGAAAAAGAGATCAAGGATGTACCCTCAAAAAGAAAAGGGTAGCTGCGCGTATTCTGTCCTCAGTTTCCCAAGTCGCGTCTTCCTCGGCGTCGCTCCATTGAACTTTGACGAGCTTAACTTCACGGTTGCGTAGCTTTTTCACTTATGTTCCCAAGATACGGGTTGGAACTCTCCTCATAGTTGCTTCTCGTTCAACTTCCACTTCCTCTAGCATGATTGGTTCCACCACTTCCATAGACTCATGTAAGCACTTCCGCAGGTGAGAGACATGAAAGACATTATGAACCCCAGCCAATCTTTCGGGCAGCTGTACCCTATAAGCCATCTTCCCAATTTTCTCAATGATAGGAAACAACCCCACAAATCTTGGTGCTAATTTTCCCGTGGATCCAAAGCGAACAACGTTTCTCAAAGGAGATACTTTAAGGAACACCTTGTCTCTAACTTCGAACTCAAGGTCGGTTCTTCTTTTGTCTGCGTAGGACTTCTGTCTATCTTGGGCATTCTTCATTCTTCTTCGTATCAAGTCCACTTTCTCTGAAGTTTCTCTAATCATGTCTGGTCCAAGTATGAGCTTGTCTGTGGACTCCCACCAGCAAGTTGGTGACCAGCACGGTCTTCCATATAAAGCCTCGAAGGGTTCCATGCCTATGGTGGCTTGGTAACTATTGTTGTAAGTGAACTCTACCAAAGGAAGATGATCCTCCCATGTACCTCCAAAGTCAAGAATGCACAGTCTCAAGAGGTCTTCTAGTACTATGTTCACCCTTTCCATCTGACCATCGATTTGGGGGTGATAGGCCGTGCTTAAACATAGCTGGGTGCCTACAGCCTCTTGCAAACTTCTCCAGAACTCGCTCGTAAAGATAGGGTCTCGATCACTCACTATGCTGGAGGGTATTCCATGGAGTCGAACTATCTCGTTAAGATATGTGGATGCTAGAGATGAGGTAGTCCTTCTACTCTTGATGGGTATGAAGTGGGCTCTTTTTGTGAGCCTGTCCACTATTACCCAAATACTGGTATTTCCCCTCCTTGACGTAGGTAACCCATCAACAAAGTCCATCGAAATGCTATCCCATTTCCACTGTGGGACCTCAAGGGGATGAAGCAAATCTCCAGGCTTTTTCTGTTCCGCCTTGACTTGCTGGCATATCATGCACTTGGAGACGAATTTAACTACATCTCTTTTCATGCCACTCCAAAAGAAAACCCTTTTATGTCTTTGTACATTTTATCTCTACCGGGGTGTATGGTCAACTTGGAATGGTGTGCTTCTTCAAGAACCTTCTTCACCAAATCCCTTGCTTGTGGGACGCATAGTCTTCCATCCCGTCTCAACCATCCCTTATCATCGATGGAGTATCTATTGAGGTGACTCGAAGTCTCACCCCTAATCAGCTTATCTATTATATCAACTAGCTGAGGGTATTCACGTTGCGCGGTCCCTATTGAGTCCAAAAGCGTAGGCCGCACTTCCAATGTTGCTAATAAGCCAGGTACAAATTCAGAGGAGGGCCTAAAGTCAAAGTTGGCTATGTACTCCAAGCTTTGCCTTTCTATAAAGAGAGGGCTTAAGGTCAGATTCTTTCTACTCAAGGCATTGGCTACTGCATTGCCCTTGCCAGGAGTGTAGGAAATCTCAAAATCATACAAGGCAAGAAACTCCATCCATCTTTGCTGCCTAAAGTTGAGATCTTTTTGCGAGAAAAGGCGTTTCAACGATTTATGGTCAGTAAACAATTCAAACTTCTCACCTAGGAGATAATGGCGCCAAGACTTAAGCGCAAAAACGATGGCTGCCAACTCTAGATCGTGGGTTGGGTAGTTTTTCTCATGTACTTTCAACTGCCTTCCACCATAAGCCAATACCTTCCCTTCTTGCATCAGAACAGCGCCTAGTCGCGTGACGTATGCATCTGTGTATACTGTAAACATCTTGCTTCCATCAGGCAATGTCAGAACTGGGGATGTTGTTAGAGCCATTTTCAAACGTTGGAAAGCAATATCGCAATCCAAATCCCAAGCAAAAACTACTTTCTTCTTTATCAACCTTGTAAGTAGAGCTGAGATTTTCGCAAAATCTTTAATGAATTTTCGATAAAAGCCTGCCAGCCTGAGAAAGCTTCGGACTTCGGTTGCATTCCGCGGAACCTTCCAATCTTGCACAGCAACCACTTTTGCGGGGTCCACAACTAACCCCTCTTTGGACACCACATGTCCAAGGAACCTAACTTCTTCTCTCCAGAAATGGCATTTGGAGAATTTAGCTTTCAATTGATGTGCACGGAGAGTATCCATGGCTTCCTTTAGATGTTGAGCATGCTCTTCCTCATTCTTTGAGAAGATCAAAATATCGTCCATGAAGACCACCACGAACTTATTGAGGAACTCCCTAAACACCCTACTCATCAAATCAACGAAGTAAGCGGGTGCATTTGTCAAGCCGAAAGGCATGACAAGCCACTCGAAGAAACCATCTGGAGTTCTGAACGCAGTCTTATCAATACTGTCTTCAGTCGCTCTTAGCCGATGAAACCCGGTAGCTAGATCTAATTGGGAGAAAACCGATGCACCTACAAGCTAATCGAACAAACCGTCTATTCTGGGGAGTGGGTGCCTATTCTTCTTGGTCAGCTTGTTTAGTTCCCTATAATCAACGCACAGGCGAAGTGAACCGTCCGCCTTAGTTGCGAACACTACTGGAGCACTCCATTCAGAAATACTCCGCCTTATAAACCCCTTTTCTAGGAGCTCTTTAACTTGCTTGCTGAGTTCTTTCCGTTCCCTTGGAGCCATGTGCCTATTGGGTAAGGCAACGGGTTTTGCATTGTCAACGAGGTAGATGCGGAAGTCTATCTCCTGCTTCGTAGGTAAGCCTTTTACCTCTTCAAACACATCCGAGTATTCACGGACTACCTTTACAGAATGCAAGTTCTCAACAGATGCATCAAGAGATTCTAGATAACTAAGCATAACAGAGTTCATGGGATTACAAGAGATTTCGAGAGTGTTACCGAGGCGAGTCATGAGTCTAACCACTCTCTTTTCATAATCAAGGACGGCACCATTACTGGATAGCCAGTCCATGCCTAGAATCAACCCATAGCCCGTGAAGCCCAAAACATAGGCATTGCATCTAAACCCCACACTTAGTATAGAAATTTTCAAATCCAAACAAATCATTGACAAATAAGTTGAGCCCCTAATTGGATTTGAAACAACCAAGGGATCCTCTACTAAACTAGTGTTTAGGTGCAGAGATTCAACTAAAGCAGCAGATACAAATGAGTGCGATGCGCCAGAATCAAACAGTGTACGAAATGGATGATCAAACAAATAAACTAAACTCTCGACAGAAATATTTCTACCTCGTTCTTGCGGAGGTGCCATGAGAGCGTGAACTTGTCCCCCAGAAGAAGGTCCAGCTCTCTGCCCTTGCTTCCTTGGGCAGTCCTTAGCCATGTGTCCTGTTTCTCCACAATGGAAGCAACCACCCATCTTCCTTTTCTTCTTCCTGCAGTCTTTGACCAGATGTCCAGGAATGCCACAAAAATTACACTTTCTCTTGTCACGGGGTTTGTTGTTCTTCCCACCTTTCTTTGAATCAGCCTTCTTGTTCTGTGACCCCTCCACCTTCTTATCTTGAGGCACTTCCACTTTTGCCTCTTTCTTGCCCTTGTCTTCCTCATGTAAGAGTGCCATGTCCACTAACCTCTCGTAAGTAGCCCCCATAGGTACATGGGTCATAGCCAAGCTATGAAGTGGCTCATTCAATCCCTTGACAAAACGGAGAGCCTTCTTATGAGGAGTATTCACTAAGTCCAGTCCAAATCGGGCCAGCTGATTGAATTGGTTGACATACTCCTTGACCGTCATACTTCCTTGCTTAAGAGATAAGAACTTCTCCACTTGTAAGCTTCGTTCAGCTTGTGAGAGGAATTTCATCTCAAACCTTATTCTGAAGTCCATCCATGTTTCAACTGGTCTTTCAGCATTAGTGACTTCCCACCAATAGGAAGCTTCGTCTTTGAGTAACCATACTGCTAACTGTATCTTCTGTCTATCGTCCACCTCGAAGATAATGAATAGATCCTCAGTTTCTTTGAGCCAGTTCCTTGCTTCTACGAATGATTCGGTTCCCTTGAAATCCTTTCCTCCCATGGCCCTAAAGTCTCTATAAATCTTTGAGAAAGCATTTACACGAGGAGGAGGAGGAATCGCTGCAGTTGGAGGAGGAGGAATATCTGCTGGGCCCGCATCGTTGGCCCTAGCCTTTAAGTACCTCCTGAACCAACCAGGTATCGGCACACCCTCTGGAAGGTTAAGATACCCAGGCATGCTGAAACGAAAAAGAAAAGATTCAAAACAAAGGATAGAAAGATAGGGCATATGGCTTTGGGGGATTATGCCTTTAAAATAAAGTAACACTTTTTCTTGTAAAATGCTTCTTTATATTTCTTTTGAAAATAGTTTTCAAAAACTCTTATCTGATCTGGTAAACCTTTGCTCTAATACCAAGTGAAACACCCCACCTCCGTTAAGGTCACTCACAAAGGGAATGCCTTAACTTTGGTGGAGGGTTATAGGTACAAGACAAAAAAAAATTACCAGACACATAAATATAAGCAGCGGAAATCAAACATTTATTGCATATGTGGTTCAATACAAAGGGCATTACAACAAATTGTCTCAAAATAACCTCCAAAACATTACATCATAATATCTGTCTTGATTATTTAATAAAGAAGCATAAACTGTAAATAAAACTGCATAAATCCCCAAGGGTAGTGTCCAAAAGCCATAGCCAAGGTAAGAGAGTCCCAATCATACATCTACTTTCTTGAAGCTTGCAAAGAGTCTGACTAAGCGGGAGTATTCCCTTCCTGTGGACCTATGGGGGGGAACGGAAAAAAAGAGGACGAAAGAAAATGGGTCAGATAATAAGTCTGGTAAGTTCAGTGATTACTAGTATTTAAACAAGGAAAGGGATCATGACAGTAATAACAGGACATAGGACAACACCCTAATATAAGATAAGATGAACATGTGATCGCACCCATGACTATAGTCTCTGCACCTACTAACAATTGGTTCAACCAGCCTCACGTGTTCATAACGAACGATCCCCTTAACGATCGACTCCTACTTGCATGCATTCATATCCTGTGTCATTCGGCCCCGCTTGACTGTAGATACCTGTGTTGGTCCCACCATGGGGTGTATCATTCCCTCTGGTGGCAACCCGACATGATTCAAGATGCACAGTGTATACTACTGATGCCCAGTGCCTGCTTTTTCGACTTCGGAGTACGTGCACGCCCGTACTCCGTCAGAACCTACACTGACGCACCAACCGCCGACGTTTTGACCGCTTATAATCAGCCGAGTAATCATGTCCCACCCTGCCTAGTTCAGGGTACCATGATACATCTATGTGGGTTACTGCTGAAATGGGTCCTCATTACTATGGTTTTCTAATCAACATGTTTATTTGGTTAAGTGTCCAAGTTTACCTAACCCCACCCATTAGTTTAGTATACATGTTGAATCGGTTAAGTGTTTCCTTAATTGAATTAACCCTACCAATCTTGATTTAGCTTTAATTTATTTATTAAAGCACCAACCACTCACATTAATAGGTCTTGTTGTGGTCACTGGATGTGTCGGTCGGTTCCAGGCAGTTTTACACCACAACTCAGTCTAACCTCGGGTCCTTTTTGGGCTTGATGCACTAACCTCCCACATTAGACAAGTCTTGTGATGGTCACTGGATGTGTCGGTCGGTTCCGGGCAGTTTTACACCACAACTCAGTCTAACCTCGGTTAGGCATATTCGTCTTTTCTAAATTCACATATTTTTTATATATGTCTAATTTTATATATTAAATTATTCTTAATTTAATCATGCGGTAATTATCATTTTGATTATGCTCACAATAAATGGTATACCAAATATACCATTTCATGAACAAATCTATGCCATAATTTTCATGTTTTCCCAACGCTACCCCCGTGGTAAGTTTGCATAAATTACATAAAATGTTGGGCTAGTAAATTAGCCCAAACCCATAAACAAAAAGAGTGACAAACAAGGGACATGAAATAAGCATACAATAACATACTTTTAACTTATCATGTGTAACTTGGCATAGAAGCATCACTAACTAAATTAAACAGGTAAGGGTGAACTTGTGACTAAGTTGGATCTAATTATCATGTGAACTTGATATATGTCTAACATGGAGGTTTAACATATTAACACAATTTTAAACCACAACTTAGCATATTAACTTATGTATGCGAAAACATAAGAAAACTACTATACACATATTTAAATCACAGCTTAGCATGATAACTTATGTGTGTCAAAACATAAGAGAGCTACTATAAACATATTTAGATCACAACTTAGTATGATAACTTATGTGTGTTAAAACATAAGAGGGCCACAAATCCAACTTGCAACATAAATAGATTTAACTTAATAAAGTCCTAAATATACATAAATGTTGATCTAAACATGTAGGCATGTGAATTAGATCATAAACTGACAAGTAACCACCAAATTATAACATGATATGTTCATCACTAAGTTGGCATAATAAGTTAATCGTCCAATAGATTCCAATAATACCATACAATTTGGTATGTTCATCACCACAACATATATAGGCATAATCAATCGCAACAGTAATTTTGGATAAATGGGAATCAAACTTCATTTATCTTATACATAAGCATCATTCTAAATTCGAGTTACAACATGTCATGATTTCATGTAAGAGAACGTTTAAATCTACGTAATAACCAACTTACAAACTAAAAGGAATTCTTGATTTCTAGAATCTGAATTCTGAAGTTGAAATGCTCGCCTTTGATGTAGATTGTTGAATTAGACTAGTTTTAATTTGATTTTGATGTAGGCTATTATCTCGTCTTTGAATTGAAAGGGTTGACGGCTACTCCAAGTTCTCTATTGGCGGCATGACAGTTCCAAGATTATTTTTGTATGATTTTAGGTTGAGTATTAGGTTGTTTATATAGAATTTCAATTTAATTAGAGCCGTCGGATGAACCTAGAGTTAACCACAACCATTCAGACCAGATCAGAACTATCCAGAAACCTTAGTGACTCAGCAACAAGTCAAAAGTCATAAAAATTCAGATCTGGCCGGGGAGGGGGGGGGGGGCAGGTCGACCCCTAGGTCGACCTGTAGGGGAGAGGTCGACACTAGGGTCGACCCCCTGGTCGACCTGGGTCCTGGGCGGGAATTTTCCCGCCCAACCCGCTTCTGACTTCTGTTTTGAATTTTGAATCCGGTTTCGAGCTGTTTGAATTTATTTGAATTTCTGAAACTTCCGAAGGCCATTACTTCTTCGTACAAGTCCAATTCACGTAAACTCGGACTTTATCTCAAGCAAAATTCCGAGATGAACGCAATGGCGTAACCCGTTTCCCTTAATTATCACATTTGAAATTAAGTATTGTTTAATTCGTTATTATAACGTTAACAAAAAATACGTGGTGTTACAGGAAATGGAGACAATAAGTTGAGAAGTTGCAGAAGATGGTTCCAGGGGAACCAGAAAACTGGAGCCTAAGAGTTCGATCGGTTTATGAGTTTTCCTGGGCTCATCCTCACCTAGTTCATCATTGTCTCCCTTCTCCTTAGCACTCTCACTACTCGTAGCCTCTTTTTCGGATATTTGCAAATAATCATGCTTCCTCTTCTTCCGCTGATTCGCCAAAGATGGCTCGGAAGCTTGTTAATCTGAGGAGTCTGAAGGTAATCGAGGACGCTTGGAACAGCGATAAAGACGAGACTGTAGAAGTTTTTGTGGATTAAAGAGACCAGCTTGTTGGGAGAAACTGTCTAACAAAGATGATCCCATTCCTGATTCGTAAAGGAAAGAAAAAAAAGAAAAACATTAGTACTGGTATCGTAAAATACTGGGGCAAAATGAGAAAGAAGATATGCTAGATATATAAGGAGGAATTGAAGCGATCCCTAATTCTGCGAGAATACTTTCTTAAGGACAAGAGCTTTGGGAATTCTTGTGTTTAAGACTTGGAGGCTAAATATTTGAGCGACCACATTACCTTGGACAAAGCCTTCAGCCAAGTCAGGAACATCAAAATCGTTAAAAGTCACCGAACCACCTTCTTCTTGGTTATCCCGAACATGAGAACTTTCATCAACGTTTAAAATTTCCTTAGAAGTCGCCCCAATATCATCGGGTCGTTCACTATTTTCCACTAGATCCGAGGCAGTCTTGGAGGAAGCTTCACTTACATTCTCCTGGTCAGCCACCCCAAAGGAAAGACCCTCCCTCTCAGTCTGGTCCGAAGAAATCATGAGCTCTTTACCCTTACGGCGCTTGGACACCGCCACTTTGGCGGAAGCCGATTTAGGCCTAAGAGTTGCATTGCTGCTTTTCGCGGGGCTAGAACACTTCTTCTTCGAGACCCTCTTAACTGGAGATTTGCCGGCAGCACCCTTTTTATCAAAAGCATCCACTGCAAGAGTACGCAAAGGAGAAAGCAAGCCGTAGTGACGAAGAAAGTCTTCAGCAATCAAAAATTTCCTACTCCTCTCATCTTCCCCAACAGTCAGTAAAGAGTCATAGAGATCTTGATTAAATGCGACATTCTGATCAGGAAGTACTGAAACATAATTAGGGACTTGAGTAATGGGATTTTAAAAATAAAATAAAAGAAGAAGGATCTAGGAAGAAAATATGCTCACCGCCTTCCACCCATAAGCCACAGAAATTATCAGGGCATCAAACAAAAAAGTATTGATTAGGGAATCCTCGAACACTGTCCACCAGGCCAGTAATAATTCTGGGACCCCGGCTTTCTACAAAAATGATGGAGGGATGCTGATTCCTCTTCCTGAAAGAATATAAGGAGCATATATCTTCAAATGAAGGAGCACGTTGCTTTTTCCTTATAAAAAGAACATAAAGGCTTGTTAAAATCGCATAGCCATTTGGTTGTTGTTGGTATGGGGCAATGGCTAAGCTCCGAATAACCATTTCCAGATAAGGATTAAAGGGAGGAATCGCTCCACTTAACAGCATACCACGAGCGGCGGCAACATATCTAGTTGGTGGAATATCTGCAAACTCTTTCTCACCGGGCAGCTTGGCTTCATCCTTTTCCAAAATTCCAAACTGGTTGCACTATTGTTGAAACGAGCTAATAGAAAGCTTTGTCAGATGCCTTTCACAAAAAGCAATATAAAGAGTCCGGGGCTTTGGGAAACGTCGAGCAGTATCTACACCAGGGGCAACGTTTAGCATGATTGCAGCAGTTTAGTCAGAACTCCCAGTTTGGCCAGACATGATTTGGTTTCAGGACTCTGAGGTGAATAATAACGAGTTAGCATGCCACCAAAGAATTAATTTTATCAAAAGGACAGAAGAAGAACAAGTTCAAACCAAAATGAAACCATGTATGGCCAATCCTTATAAGACAAATGGAAATAGCTCGGCCGAATTTAATTCATTAAGGGATAACACAACCCAGATAATTTACTATTCGCCCAACATCTGCTTGATTAGTCGCAGCGGGTTCTGATCACCTACGTGTGAACAACCAGGTTCCATATCTGAGTTCATACCATTTTCAGCATAAGCACGCATAATTATGTCAGGTCAACTACTTAAGTTAAAATCAAGGTGGTCGCACATATTTAGACACGATAAGTCATTCATAACCGACTTCATAGAGAAGCCAAGCTAGAGCGACCCATATCAAACTAAAGGTGGGCGACCATAGAACTCAAGCATACGTATGCACGATAGAGGAAAATAAAATTTTCCAAAATCAAGACAGATGCAAAAACGAATAGTTTTTACAAATTCCTCAATTCCGTGATACAAAGACAAAAACCATTGATAATTCGGATAGCAATCAACAGAATTGTACAAACATGCAATATGACAAGCGCACTATTGAAAGATTGGAAAAGGCTATACATTTTTGACAAACAAAAATTCGCTCGTATAACCCTATAAAAACCTAATTGGAATCACAAGAATCTTCGAGAAATCTATAGGGGATAATCTTGGTTAAAGTTTGGGGATTTCGGTTTATCAAGTTCATGCTCTAGATTCAATCAAAATAAAGATTAAGAGAAAAAGAAATCTACTTACAAGCGAACGAACAATCTCAATTCCGGGCAAGGAGACCGCCTAAATCGATGTTGAAGTTGCAGGATTTCAATAGGAGGACCACAATTGACTGAAATTCAAAATGTTGAAAAGGCCAAAGTAATCAGAGATTTCAATGATGAGCAAGTGATTAGAACAATGCCTCCATTAAAGGTTCCTTTGGAAGAAAGGAAATAAGAAACGGAAAAGAAAGGAGGTGAAATATAAAGTAAAAGGAAGGTTAAAAGAACCAATAGACCGAAACAACACATCAGTTCGCTTGCTCGTACATAACACGCGAACGAGTTTAGGTTCAAACAAGTGGGACAGCGAGCGCACAACCGTAAACCTAATCAGGTATACATATACATGTAAACCTTAAAAGCGCGATCATCACACAGGAGACCAGACTTAATCCATCAAATGATATTACATTTCATTATTTCTAAGCATGTAATCTTCGCAAGCTGAAAATTACAAACTTCGAGGGGCAAATTTTTATCCCTTAAGGATCATATGTGCATTAGAGACCATCCATCTATTAAATCCATGTTATGGGTTGAACGTCATTGAACTCGGTCGTGCAAAATGTTATCCAGTACACTCAACCAGTCTGTAAAGGTCAGGGGAGACTACACACGACACGACAACAGTAAAGCTCGCGTATCTTGGAAGGTCTCTCCACTCATCCCCATGTCAAGAAAATTTGATTGAATGGAACAAGGAGAAGAATTGTCCCGGTGGCACATTCCACTCCCAAGTAGTCAGATGAAAGTCCAAAATACTAGGGGTTGCGCATGCACTATATGTCCACTTACAAATTATAGCCCTAGTCGCTTGCTCCTCAATCCATCATCATTATTTCAATCAGGCACTCTCCTTCAATTGTGGTAACGATCGCCCACTCATCAACAGTCAAACACAACCCGCTCGCCTTCATGGAATCATTCGTCTAGATTGTTTGAACCGAGCGGTCGCTCACTCTCAGAAGGTCGTTCGCTAATGTAAAGTCATCTACGCTGGAAGGCCAGAAACGGTTACTGACAGCTAGCTACAACGAGGCAATGTCATTTTAGCAATTAATGGGACAACCGACTCAGATGAATTTTGTAACAACCCGTATTTTCAATAACCTGTAATAACATAAATCGAGGCAGAATTTAATTCTAAAATGGGAATCAAGGGAAACGGGCTATGCCATTGTGTTCGTCTCGGAAAAATACGCGAAATAGAGTCCGAGTTTTCGAAAATCGGAGTCAGTATGACCAAGATATGGCCTCGCGAAGTTTCACGAAAATTCCCAAATTAAAGTATACTTAATTAAGTGAAATGGGTTGTGTAGATATATATATATATATATTGATATATATATATATATATATATAATTGAAAATTTAATAAATAAATATGCAAAAATGCTCAAAACAGCGAATTGGGAGAGGGGAATAACCGAACCGGCCGATTTTTGAAGTCGACCCGAGCCCGCTGGGTCGACTAGGGGTTAATCCAGGGTGTTTGGCTGTCAACCCGTGGGCCGATTCGCTCAAGTGCAGATTTTGCATTTGAATGGTTCTCATGGTCCATCTTTAATCTAAAGGCCCTAGATGGTTCCTACACTTGACTTCTTCCCCAAGACATGCTTTGATGGCTTGGATTGAATCTAGGGTTAATCCTATGGCCTAAAACACTTGCCTAATCTATAAATAAGACCCTAACCTACCCTAATTCATTCATAATTAAACCTAGTGACTAAACTATGGCAAAATGCTAGCTCTCATGGCCTCCACTAATTTTATGAAGAGGGTTGCATACTAATCACTCTCTAATCAACTTCTAATCCCTTCTTAGCATCTTAATCTTCTTCATTTGGTGTTCAAAGTTGCTAGTTGTGAGTTTCTATCACTTTGATGATCTTTTGGTAAACTAATTAGATGAGATGTGATGAGATTTATGGTTTTGTATGTGGGTTAATGAGCTTTGAATCATATGATATGATGTTAGCATTAATCTTATGTTTATGCATGTTGAGTATGTAAGCTTATGCAAGTTTAATATGATGTATGTTATGTTTGCATGATGCTAAATATGCAAGTTGTGGGCTATGTAATCATATGCATGTTATGCAAGTTCATGGTAATATGCTATGCAAGTTACATGTTTGTTAATATGCAAGTTACATGTTTGTTAATATGCAAGTTACATGTATGTAAATATGCAAGTTACATGTTTGTTAATATGCAAGTTACATGTTTGTTAATATGCAAGTTACATGTATGTAAATATGCAAGTTACATGTTTCTTTATATGCAAGTTACATGTTTGTTAATATGCGAGTTACATGTATGTAAATATGCAAGTTACATGTTTATTAATATGCAAGTTCATGATGACACATTATGCAAGTCTATAAGCTAATATGCAAGTTTGTTATGCAAAATGAATATGTAAGTTATGTGACATATTATATGCAAGTTATGTGACATGTTATGCAAGTTCATATGCAAGTTATGTGTTTGTTAATATGCAAGATGGCACCTTTGAAACATGTTCATTCATATGCAAGTTGACACCTTTTATATGTGTTATATCATGAACGAAATTACGTGGGAACGATGGGGTAATTAAATGCATAAGTTAATAAGATTGTGTGAAATTAATATAATTATGCATAACACAAAATAAATAAACATAGTATGGGAATTTGCCTATTTGGTTAGGTGTACCCATACTATGTGTTGGGAATTTACCTATTGAGTTAGGTCTACCCCATGGGAATTTACCTATTAAGTTAGGTCTACCCATGTTAAGAAAACTTGATTAATTAGGGATAATTAATATAAAATTATGAGGGTGATTAATTAGGTGTAATTAATTGACTAAGACACGAGGTTGGACTCAGTTGTAGCGTAAAACTGCCCGGACCCAACCGGCTTAACCAGTTGCTACAAATGTTAGCCCAATGTGAGAGGTCTTAGGCACAAACTAAATACGTAATTAATGTAAAGACACGAGGTTAGACTCTGTTATGACATAAGGCTGCCCGGACCCAACCGGCTTAACCAGCGGTCATAAAAGACAGTCTAATGTGAGAGGTCTTTACAAAGGTTACGTTCTTAATTAATTAATTAAGAAACACTTAACCACATTAGCATGTAGAGGGACATGAGGGGTTAAGTGGGTGCCTCGGGTGGCATGAGAAAATCTAGTGGTTGCCTTGGGTGGCAATAGAAAATACGATTAGAATACTTAACCAAAATAGAACATGTAATTAAAACATGATTAAAGGGTTAAGTGGGATATACTAGAAAAAGGGACAAGCTTAGGTGGGTAGCTTGTGGAGGCCCATTTCAACCAGTAACCCATACGTATCTTTGTGGGCTCGACCCATGTCGAGGACGGGACACGCATACTGGGCTTGACTGTAAGAGGCAAACGGGTTAGCGGTGGCAACGCAAGTCCAACGGGCTTCATATGCGTGAGTGGGCCCGGGCTGGTAGGTAAGCCGTTGTTGCATCGAGTAGATATAAGCCGTGCACCTTTAGTTTCATCAGGTTGCCACATTGGGGAATGATACATCCCACGGTGGGGCCAGCACGGGTATCTACGTTAGGGAGCCGATCGAATGGGAAGTAGTGTGTACACCTAGTGGATTGTAGGGCCCCGTGGCGCCTACTTGGTCACCTAGGGGTACGCAGGTACTAATTAGTAAATTTTATAAGTCCTTGGGTGGGATCAACCTTTAAGTTAGGAACGACTGGTGTGGTGCAGTTTAGTAATTTACCTTAGGGAGGGTAGATGCGTCTTTATCCTTTATCTTCGTTTAGTTGACTGCTTAGGGTAGCCATTCATCCCTATATGTTACCGTATATCAGTTTATGTCTTCTCTGGTTACTTTAACGATTGTATTGTTAAAGTTATAGGACTCGCTCAGACTTATGTCTGACCCTGTTGTTTTTATCTTTTTCCCAACCCTCAGGTCCTACGGTGGATCCTAGCAGTAGTGGAGCTTGATCGGATTGTTGTTCCAGTCTTTAGGAGCTTGGATAGATGTAAAGCTCCAGTTATCCAGTTATCTTTTCTTTTGTTTGGCTATTGTATGAGAGTGGGATTATGTACTTCTTTATTTTGATGGATATTGTACTTGACCTTTATTGTGGTTTTATGATGTAACCAGACATGTTTTACTTCCGCTGTTATGAGATGATGTTTTAAAATTTCAAGTACTATTTATATCTGTCTTGTTGTAATTTTTCTGTTCTATATTCACTAAAATACTCCACCGATGCTATGGCATTCCCTTAGTGAGTGATCATAGCGGGAGTGGGGTGTTACACGTGGTATCAGAGCTTAAGGTTACCAGAACAGATAAAATTTTTGAGAAAAACTACTTTCTAAGAGTATTTTCGAAGAAAGTATTTTTAAAAGCATGTCTTCTAAGAGAAAAAGTTTTTGAAAAAGAAAAGCATAATCCCCAATAGCCATATCTTTATCTTTCGGAATCTCCTTTTTGAATCTTTCCTCTTTCGTTTCAGCATGGCTGAAGATCTTAACATCCCGGAGGGTTTAGTTATACCACTATGGTATAGGAGGTTGCAAGAGGCTAGGGCCGCGGCTGCGGGTCCGGCCAATGCTACTACACCAGAGACAACCGCTCCTCCTCCTCAGCCTAGAGTGGATAATTTTGCTAAGGTTTGCAAGGAGTTCAAGGCTATAGGAGGAAAACCTTTTCTTGGTTCAGAGACTTTCGTAGAGGCTAGAGATTGGCTTAAGGAAGTGGAAGAGTTGCTAGATATCTTTGAAGTGGAAGAGGGAAAGAAAGTCAAGTTGGCGGCTTGGTTAATGAAGGGAGAGGCCTCATTCTGGTGGGAGGTCACTAATGGAGAACGCCCTGTTGACTCTTGGGCAGATTTTAAGCAAAGGTTTGGGGCTAAGTTTCTCTCAAGGGCGGAAGAGAATCTGTTTATGGAGAAGTTCTTGAATTTGAAGCAAGGGAATCTCACGGTGAAAGAATATGTCAACAAATTCAATCAATTAGCAAGGTTTGGCATAGAGTTGGTGAATACACCGGAGAAGAAGGCTTTGAGGTTCGTTAGAGGCTTGAACGAACCATTGCAAGGAATAGCTATGACTCACATTCCTATGGGGGCCACTTTTGAGAAGCTTGTCTACATGGCACTTATGCATGAGGATGATAAGAATTCTAAGGCACCAGAGAAAAAGGGGGATCAGAAGAAACCGCAACAGCAACAACAAGGCAAGGGCGGAAAAGGCAATGGTGACAAAAAGAAGACGAAGAAGAAGTGCTTCAATTGTGGAACACCAGGACACCTCAGTAAGGATTGTCGCAAAAAGAAGAAGACCGGTTGCTTTCATTGTGGTGAAGCAGGGCATCTTGTGAAAAACTGCCCAAAGAAGGGGCAGAAGACGGGGTCTACCTCAGGAGGCCAGGTGCAAGCTCTTATAGCACCACCTCAGTCAGGGGGGCAAGTTCAGGTTCTCTCAGTTCCACCGATTCAGCAGAGAGGTAGAACTATTTCCGTTGAAAGTCTGGTTTTTCTGTTTGATCATCCAGTTCGTACTTTGTTTGACTCTGGCGCATCGCATTCTTTTATCTCATCATCGTTAGTTGAGTCACTGCACTTAGACACCAGTCTAGTTGATGATCCCTTGGTTGTCTCAAACCCAATTGGGGGCTCCATATATCTGTCTATGATATGTTTGGGTTTGAAGATTTCTATACTTAGCGTTGAGTTTAGATGTGATGCTTTTGTATTGGGCTTCACGGGCTATGGGTTGATCTTGGGCATGGACTGGTTATCCAGTAATGGTGCCGTTCTTGATTGCGAAAGGAGAGTTGTCAGGCTCATGACCCGCTTGGGTAACACTCTCGAGATCTCTTGCAATCCCATGGAATCTGTTTTGCTAAGTTATCTTGAATCGCTCGATGCTTCGGTCGAAAGTTTGTGTTCTGTCAGAGTAGTCCGGGAATATCCGGATGTGTTTGAAGAAGTAAAGGGTTTGCCTCCGAAGCGGGAGATAGATTTCCGAATTTATTTGGTGGATAATGCCAAACCAGTGTCTTTGCCAGTACGCCACATGGCTCCTCGTGAGAGAAGAGAACTTCATAAGCAAGTAGGGGAGTTGCTTGAGAAGGGGTTCATAAGGCGAAGTATATCGGAGTGGGGAGCTCCAGTAGTGTTTGCCACGAAGGCGGATGGGTCCCTCAGACTTTGTGTGGATTATAGGGAACTTAATAAGCTCACGAAGAAGAATAGACACCCATTACCGAGGATAGATGATCTCTTTGATCAGTTGGTTGGCGCGTCAGTATTTTCGCAGATGGACTTAGCTACAGGGTTTCATCAGTTAAGAGTGGCGGAGGACAGTATAGAGAAGACTGCTTTCCGGACTCCGGATGGTTTTTATGAGTGGCTAGTGATGCCATTTGGGTTGACAAACGCCCCCGCATACTTTGTTGATCTCATGAGTAGAGTGTTCAGAGAGTATCTGAATAAGTTTGTAGTAGTTTTTGTGGATGACATCTTGGTCTTTTCCAAGAATGAAGAAGAGCATGCCTTACATCTCAAGGAAGTGTTGGAGACTCTTCGAGCGCATAGTCTTAAAGCTAAATTCTCTAAATGCCATTTTTGGAGAAGAGAAGTGCGATTCTTAGGGCATGTGGTCTCTAAGGAAGGGATAGCTGTGGATCCCGCAAAGATAGTATCTATCCAGGATTGGAAAGTTCCTAGAAATGCTACCGAGGTAAGAAGTTTCTTGGGGTTGGCAGGATATTATAGGAAGTTCATCAAAGACTTCGCGAAGATATCAGCCCCATTAACCCGCTTGACGAAGAAAAATCTGGTTTTCTCATGGGATGTAGATTGTGATGATGCTTTCCGACGGTTAAAGAGAGCTTTGACCACTGCTCCAGTTTTAGTGCTTCCAGATGGGAGTAAGCCGTTTGTTGTTTATACCGATGCTTGTGGAACAGGATTAGGCGCAGTCTTGATGCAGGAGGGAAGGGTAATAGCCTATGGAGGGAGACAATTGAGAGTGCATGAGAAGAATTACCCTACCCATGATCTAGAGTTGGCCGCGATTGTTTTCGCACTTAAGTCTTGGCGCCATTATCTTCTTGGTGAGAGATTCGAGTTGTTCACCGACCATAAATCATGGAAGTACTTATTCTCTCAGAAGGATTTAAACTTAAGACAGCAAAGGTGGATGGAGTTCTTAGCATCCTATGATTTCGAGATAGCGTATACCCCTGGTAAGGGTAACGTGGTGGCAGACGCCTTAAGTAGAAAAAGGCTATCTTTGAGTCCATTGTTCGTGGAACGACGAAGCTTGGAGTTTCTTTCTTTGTTTGACTTCAGACCTTCTGTTGATTTTGTACCTGGTTTGTTGGCATCCTTGGAGGTTAGACCTACTCTTTTGAGACGGATTGGCGAGGCTCAGCGAGACGACCCACAGTTGGTTGTGTTGGTAGAGAAGCTTATAAGAGGGGAGTCGTCCAGCCATTTGGGTAGATACACCATAGATGATAAGGGATGGTTGCATAGAGACGGTAGACTTTGTGTACCGCAAGATGAGGGTTTGAAGAAGGCTATTTTGGATGATGCACATCGTTCAAGAATGACTATTCATCCCGGTGGAGACAAAATGTACCAAGACATGAAGAGAGTTTTCTTTTGGGCCGGTATGAAGAAAGATGTGGCCGAGTATGTGGCTAGATGCTTAGTGTGCCAACAAGTTAAAGTGGAGCAAAGGAAACCCGGTGGGTTGCTACACCCATTGGAAGTTCCACAGTGGAAGTGGGATAGTGTCTCGATGGATTTCATCGACGGGTTACCGAGATCGAGGAAGGGCAATACGGGAATTTGGGTTGTGGTAGACAGACTTACAAAGAGTGCCCATTTTATACCCGTAAAGAGTAAGAGGACCGCTCCATGGCTTGCTTCAGTCTATGTTAGAGAGATTGTTAGATTGCATGGCGTACCATCCAGCATTGTGAGTGATCGAGATCCTATTTTCACTAGTGAGTTTTGGAGAAGTTTGCAAGAGGCGGTAGGGACTCAGTTGTGTTTGAGCACCGCATATCATCCTCAGACGGACGGTCAGACCGAGAGGGTGAACCGTATCTTAGAAGATCTTTTGAGGCTTTGTATCTTGGATTTTGGAGGTACATGGGAAGAACATCTTCCTTTGGTGGAGTTCGCATATAATAACAGCTTTCAGTCCAGTATTGGTATGGCTCCTTTCGAAGCTCTTTATGGAAGGCCTTGTCGATCTCCTACATGTTGGTGGGAATCTACGGATAAGATCTTGCTTGGGCCGGATATGGTTAGAGAGACTTCAGAGAAGATTGATTTAATTCGAAAAAGGATGAAAGCAGCGCAAGATAGACAGAAATCTTATGCGGATCGGAGAAGGACGGATCTTGAGTTTGAGGTTGGGGACATGGTTTTTGTCAAAGTATCTCCATTGAGAAATGTTGTTCGCTTTGGGTCCGTAGGGAAGTTAGCACCGAGATTTGTTGGGCCGTTTCCTATTAAGGAAAGGATTGGACGGATGGCATATAGGGTGGAGTTGCCCGACAGACTTAGTGGTGTTCATGATGTATTCCATGTATCACATTTGAGGAAGTGCTTACATGAGACCGCGGAGGTGGTAGAGCCGAGCTTGCTTAGAGATGTAGAGGTAGAGCGTGATGCGACGATTCGACGAGCTCCTACTCGCATCCTTGGGTCAGAAACTAGGAAGTTGAGGAACAGAGAGGTTCGGCTAGTTAAAGTGCAATGGGGAGATGACGAAAGCAATGCTACTTGGGAGACGGAAGCAAAGATGCGTTCTTTGTATCCATTTCTTTTTGAGAGTATGTCTTTTAACTTCTCCTTTATTGCTTGTCTAGTACTTATCTTATCTTTAGTATATCCTCTCGCTAATACCTATGACCTTTAGATAGGGTAAAACCTATGGTTGAGACATGTGTTTGAAACATGTTATGGTTGATGGATGCATATGGATGCAATTGTTTGCTAGTGGTTGCTCGTGGATGCATATACACACACATTAGGCACTAGATCGGCTCAGTCACTTCATGTTGCATATTGCATAAATGGATGTGGTAGTTAGATTGATGGATGTATCATGGCTGTGTTATCATATGGATGATGCATTTTTGTGTATGGTTGTGCACGCATGTAGAAATTTGTATGTGTCAATAGGGTTTCGCATACATATTGGATGCATGGCACTATCATGGTTTGCATTAAGGAGGTTTACTGTATCAGTAACCGCCTGATTTTCGCATTAGGTAAGTACATATACACACACTTTTGCATATATCCATCCAGCATTTAGAATCTTGTAAGGACAATGATTGCTCGTGGATGATGCTTTGAGTAGATGGATGATTGGATGGTAGGATACGTTCTTCCTAACTTGAAGATTTCGGGGACGAAATCCTTTAAGGAGGGGAGAATGTAACAACCCGTATTTTCAATAACCTGTAATAACATAAATCGAGGCAGAATTTAATTCTAAAATGGGAATCAAGGGAAACGGGCTATGCCATTGTGTTCGTCTCGGAAAAATACGCGAAATAGAGTCCGAGTTTTCGAAAATCGGAGTCCGTATGACCAAGATATGGCCTCGCGAAGTTTCACGAAAATTCCCAAATTAAAGTATACTTAATTAAGTGAAATGGGTTGTGTAGATATATATATATATATATATATTGATATATATATATATATATATATAATTGAAAATTTAATAAATAAATATGCAAAAATGCTCAAAACAGCGAATTGGGAGAGGGGAATAACCGAACCGGCCGATTTTTGAAGTCGACCCGAGCCCGCTGGGTCGACTAGGGGTTAATCCAGGGTGTTTGGCTGTCAACCCGTGGGCCGATTCGCTCAAGTGCAGATTTTGCATTTGAATGGTTCTCATGGTCCATCTTTAATCTAAAGGCCCTAGATGGTTCCTACACTTGACTTCTTCCCCAAGACATGCTTTGATGGCTTGGATTGAATCTAGGGTTAATCCTATGGCCTAAAACACTTGCCTAATCTATAAATAAGACCCTAACCTACCCTAATTCATTCATAATTAAACCTAGTGACTAAACTATGGCAAAATGCTAGCTCTCATGGCCTCCACTAATTTTATGAAGAGGGTTGCATACTAATCACTCTCTAATCAACTTCTAATCCCTTCTTAGCATCTTAATCTTCTTCATTTGGTGTTCAAAGTTGCTAGTTGTGAGTTTCTATCACTTTGATGATCTTTTGGTAAACTAATTAGATGAGATGTGATGAGATTTATGGTTTTGTATGTGGGTTAATGAGCTTTGAATCATATGATATGATGTTAGCATTAATCTTATGTTTATGCATGTTGAGTATGTAAGCTTATGCAAGTTTAATATGATGTATGTTATGTTTGCATGATGCTAAATATGCAAGTTGTGGGCTATGTAATCATATGCATGTTATGCAAGTTCATGGTAATATGCTATGCAAGTTACATGTTTGTTAATATGCAAGTTACATGTTTGTTAATATGCAAGTTACATGTATGTAAATATGCAAGTTACATGTTTGTTAATATGCAAGTTACATGTTTGTTAATATGCAAGTTACATGTATGTAAATATGCAAGTTACATGTTTCTTTATATGCAAGTTACATGTTTGTTAATATGCGAGTTACATGTATGTAAATATGCAAGTTACATGTTTATTAATATGCAAGTTCATGATGACACATTATGCAAGTCTATAAGCTAATATGCAAGTTTGTTATGCAAAATGAATATGTAAGTTATGTGACATATTATATGCAAGTTATGTGACATGTTATGCAAGTTCATATGCAAGTTATGTGTTTGTTAATATGCAAGATGGCACCTTTGAAACATGTTCATTCATATGCAAGTTGACACCTTTTATATGTGTTATATCATGAACGAAATTACGTGGGAACGATGGGGTAATTAAATGCATAAGTTAATAAGATTGTGTGAAATTAATATAATTATGCATAACACAAAATAAATAAACATAGTATGGGAATTTGCCTATTTGGTTAGGTGTACCCATACTATGTGTTGGGAATTTACCTATTGAGTTAGGTCTACCCCATGGGAATTTAACTATTAAGTTAGGTCTACCCATGTTAAGAAAACTTGATTAATTAGGGATAATTAATATAAAATTATGAGGGTGATTAATTAGGTGTAATTAATTGACTAAGACACGAGGTTGGACTCAGTTGTAGCGTAAAACTGCCCGGACCCAACCGGCTTAACCAGTTGCTACAAATGTTAGCCCAATGTGAGAGGTCTTAGGCACAAACTAAATACGTAATTAATGTAAAGACACGAGGTTAGACTCTGTTATGACATAAGGCTGCCCGGACCCAACCGGCTTAACCAGCGGTCATAAAAGACAGTCTAATGTGAGAGGTCTTTACAAAGGTTACGTTCTTAATTAATTAATTAAGAAACACTTAACCACATTAGCATGTAGAGGGACATGAGGGGTTAAGTGGGTGCCTCGGGTGGCATGAGAAAATCTAGTGGTTGCCTTGGGTGGCAATAGAAAATACGATTAGAATACTTAACCAAAATAGAACATGTAATTAAAACATGATTAAAGGGTTAAGTGGGATATACTAGAAAAAGGGACAAGCTTAGGTGGGTAGCTTGTGGAGGCCCATTTCAACCAGTAACCCATACGTATCTTTGTGGGCTCGACCCATGTCGAGGACGGGACACGCATACTGGGCTTGACTGTAAGAGGCAAACGGGTTAGCGGTGGCAACGCAAGTCCAACGGGCTTCATATGCGTGAGTGGGCCCGGGCTGGTAGGTAAGCCGTTGTTGCATCGAGTAGATATAAGCCGTGCACCTTTAGTTTCATCAGGTTGCCACATTGGGGAATGATACATCCCACGGTGGGGCCAGCACGGGTATCTACGTTAGGGAGCCGATCGAATGGGAAGTAGTGTGTACACCTAGTGGATTGTAGGGCCCCGTGGCGCCTACTTGGTCACCTAGGGGTACGCAGGTACTAATTAGTAAATTTTATAAGTCCTTGGGTGGGATCAACCTTTAAGTTAGGAACGACTGGTGTGGTGCAGTTTAGTAATTTACCTTAGGGAGGGTAGATGCGTCTTTATCCTTTATCTTCGTTTAGTTGACTGCTTAGGGTAGCCATTCATCCCTATATGTTACCGTATATCAGTTTATGTCTTCTCTGGTTACTTTAACGATTGTATTGTTAAAGTTATAGGACTCGCTCAGACTTATGTCTGACCCTGTTGTTTTTATCTTTTTCCCAACCCTCAGGTCCTACGGTGGATCCTAGCAGTAGTGGAGCTTGATCGGATTGCTGTTCCAGTCTTTAGGAGCTTGGATAGATGTAAAGCTCCAGTTATCCAGTTATCTTTTCTTTTGTTTGGCTATTGTATGAGAGTGGGATTATGTACTTCTTTATTTTGATGGATATTGTACTTGACCTTTATTGTGGTTTTATGATGTAACCAGACATGTTTTACTTCCGCTGTTATGAGATGATGTTTTAAAATTTCAAGTACTATTTATATCTGTCTTGTTGTAATTTTTCTGTTCTATATTCACTAAAATACTCCACCGATGCTATGGCATTCCCTTAGTGAGTGATCATAGCGGGAGTGGGGTGTTACAAATTTAAGTTCAAATCTCCATAGGGGCTCACCTATAAAGAGGACAGACCCTCCACCAAGAAGGGGGGAAGGAGCCGCCACGAAGTGCTGCTAAATTCCATCCTTAGCCATTCCTTAGACATTTTTCGGCCATGATCATCATCATCCAAAGATCCTTCATCCATTTAGCCATGGCGTCCGTCAAAATCTGAAAAGTGTGCAAAATCCAAGACATCCTCCTCCGTCGCCTATCCGTTCTTCTTTATTACTGATTCTGCCATTCTTCCATCGAATCTCATGAATCTCAGCGGAATTTGTATGTAAATTTGAAATTATATTGAGTGGATAAAAGGATGTATAAAGATCAAGAACTGATATGTCTTGTAATCATCATCATGATAATACAAACTCTATTCACAGTGGATGTAGGCCTAACACAAGGCTGAACCACTATAAAACATCGTCTTTATTTTGTTTCTTTTGCATTTTTTCTTTCAATTGTTGTTGAGTGCGGCTCCACTTATCTTATAACCATATTGGTGAAGTATATTCATTGTACCCTTGGTGTTTGAACCATTTTTGGTGAAAACATCTATCAACCCAAATATGGAGTTATGGTTATTTATCTCAACCCGATCTGTAGCAATTAAGTCCAGAAAATCAGATATGGAATCTAAATTAGTGGAAAGAGCAATACCTTGATTCGTGTTACCCATCCTCTTTGCATGTTATATAGAAGGGTTAGGATCAGGCGGATGAACTAACCGATGATCGGAATCGAGATATAAAACTTCTCCTTTGACTTCGGATTCGGATTTGAATTAAAAGAAGATAAGGTCGCCGTTTTTTCTCCAGATCGGTTGTAACTCTTTATTCATATACAAACACTAAAAGGAACCCAGCAAAACCTAGTTTTTGATTGGCATGTTTTTTCTCAAGGGAAAAAGAAAGAGAAGCAAAAGGAAAAAGAAAGAAAAAGAAGCAAAGGGAAAAAGAAACAGAAGCAAATAGTCGTGAATTAGGTTACAGCGGGAAAATGAAAATTTGGAGGCAAAGGATCGTGAATTTGGTTACAGTGGGAAAATTAAAATTTAGGGGCAAAGGGGATGAGAGGACAAGGAAAATCAGATTGCGGATTGATAACATAAACCATTGGATCGTTATCACATGGATTGGTAATTTTATTAATTTTTTTAATTTGAATAAATCTATATCTACTGCAACATAATTTGATATCTATGCTAACACATTGAAGCTTTCGTTGCAATAGACAAAAAACAACATAGCAATGGCAACAATGTAGCTAGCAACACCATGGGTATTCGTTGCGATAGGCTATCTATGGCGTAGTGTTTGACTCGATGTTGTGTGGGTCATTGTATAGGGAGTGTATCGTTTTGTATGTGTCGGTCTTTGGGTGGTCGGGTTCTTTGAATCATCATGAGGCCTTATACATGTCGTCGGTGATTCAAGAGATTTGGTTTTGTTTTTTGGCTTTTGGCGGAAACTGTTGGCGGTTATATTGGACTTTGTATATTTGGGATGGGTGGTCTCCCTGCAGTAAACGTATAGCTGATCTTGTTTTGATCCACTTACGGTTTATCAGGGAGGTGGCCTCCCTATGTTGTCTTGCCCATCTGCTGCCTATCAGAGTGTCGGCTTGAGTGCTTTACCTTTTAGGCGGGATTGTCAACCTGATAATGTTTTAGCGATGGTAAAGTACACACAACAACTGGTTTTGATTCCTATGAGTAACCCTACATTTCTCTCTTTTTTGTGTCTATCTCGGATGTCCCATTGTTTGTTTCCATTACCACATCACACCCTATGTCCTCATTTTCTGTCTCGCCTCCGCTCCTTAGTAAGGAAGAGATAGCGACCATTAATGGCCGCTTATCTCAACTTACTAAGAATTCTTATCCCTCACGGTCTGATATGTTTGTGCGCTCGTCTTCTCGCCCCTCACGTTGTAGCTTATGAGCGACTCCTCGCACTCCCCGCACCATTCGCACACGCTCT
The DNA here is from genome assembly GCA_030737875.1 of Allium sativum. Lineage (NCBI taxonomy): Eukaryota > Viridiplantae > Streptophyta > Magnoliopsida > Asparagales > Amaryllidaceae > Allium > Allium sativum. The sequence continues at coordinate 1,001,874,452 of CM060910.1, forward strand.
ATAGTGGCGCCCTAGCTGATCGTTAGGTCTACTCGACACATGCTTTATCTTATCTGAGCAGTGTGCAGCTATTTTGTTCCGTGCGTCTGTTTTGATGTTGTTTCTTCTAGATGGTGAGTTTCCTTTTCTCGAACGTTCGCGGCATAGGTAACGATGCATCTGTGGTTAGACTCAAGCGCATTGTTAAGAAGCATTCTATTTGCTTGGTGGCGCTCATGGAACCTTTTGTGGGTCCGGAGGAGATCACCGAAACAGTCATGTCTCTTGGCTTTGGTGGTGCCTCGGCCAATGTGTCCAACAGAATTTGGGTTTTTTGGTCCAAAGACGTTGTCGTACACCCTATCTTCGATTTCGAACAGCAACTTTCGGTAGCCTGCTCGGTTCCCTCTTTTCCTCTTCTTTCCTGTTCTCCGCTATCTACGCTTGGTGTGATCAGATTGAGCGATTGGGCCTTTGGTCTGACATTCTCGCTCTTTCTGACTTGGGTTTTTTGGCTGGGGTTTTGGGAGGCAACTAGAATGATGTCGCCTGCCAAGATGATAAATGAAAAGGAAATGCCGTTAAACGTGCGGCGGTAGCGGATTTCAATGCCTTCCTTGTCAGTTTGGGTCTTTATGAAGTATCGTTCGTCGGTTCATCTTTCACTTGGTGTAATAACCAGGAGGGGCCAAATTGAATTCTCTCCAGGCTAAACAGAGTTCTCAGAACAGAAGGTTGGTCCAACCTTCTGTACGCTTTCTCCATCACACATCTGCATCGTACCTTCTTTGATCATGCTTTTATTATTCTGCATTGTTCTCCCCTTTCACTTTGTGGTTCGTCTTCGTTTCGGTTGTAGAGTGTGTGGAAATCTCACCACACCTTCCATAGCGTTGTGGAAGATTGTTGGAAGTCCCCTGCACTTGGTTCTCCGTGTGTTGTGTATTTCGTAAGCTGAAGCGCCTAAAGGCTTGCCTTAAGGCATGGAATGTTCTTGTATTCAAGGATGTCTTCGACAACGTCAGGGCGGCCGAAGAAGCTCTCGTTCTTGCAGAGTCTTCTTTCGATGAGAATCCCTCTTCTGATAACAAGGAGGCTTGGACGATTTTCCAGTTGGCCTTCTCATCGGAGCTTCGTATTGTGCATGACTATCTTCGTTAGAAGGCCAGGATCAAGTGGATTGTTGAAATTGATACGAACTTCAAAATTTTCCATTCCTCTATCCATTAGAAGAATAGTCTTCTCACGATTCATCAAATCCAGCGCTTAGATCTTTCTTGGGCTTCCACGCCGGGTGAAGTCAAAGAAACTATCTTGTCCTATTTCCAAGCTTTTCTTGGTTCTCCATCTATGTCGGTCTCTGACCCGACCCTGCTGGCTTTTATTCCAAGGCTGGTCCTTCCATCGGACGACTCAAATCTTGCGGCACCTGCGTCCATGGAGGAAATATGTGCTTGTGTATTTTCTCTAAGTAAGGACAATGCGAGTGGCCCCGACGGCTTCAACGGGGTCTTTTTCCGGAGTGTCTGACCGATTATCAAGACAGACTTTTGTCTTGCCATTCAGACTTTCTTTTCTGGTGGAGATCTCCCCTCGAACTGGACTTCCACCAATTTGGTTCTTATTCTCAAATGCGAAAATCCTCTCACTTGCGCGGATTTTCAGCCAATTAGTTTGTGCAACTTCTCTAATAAGGTTATCTCTAAGGTACTAGACTCTAGGCTAGCACCGTATCTCGAGCGTATTACCTCTTCATATCAAGTGGGTTTTGTTAAAGGATGCTTGATCATGGACAACGTCCTTTTAGCCCAGAAGCTACCGTCTCAGATCGACATAAAGGTCTGAGGTTCTAATGTGGTAGTTAAGAAGGATATGGCTAAGGCCTACGATCACATGTCTTGGTTTTTCGTCATCAAGGTTCTGAGGGCTTTCGGCTTTCCGGAATCCCTTATCGATCTTATTTGGAGTCTTATCTCCAACTACTGGTTTTTCATTCTCATTAGCGGATCAGCCAACGGCTATTTCAAGGTGGGAAGGGGTCTGCATCAGGGAGACCACCTCTCACCTTCGATCTTCGTGATTGCTGTTAAGGTTTTCATTTGCAGTCTGCACTCACTCACGATAGCTAGGAAGATTCATCGACTTGGCATTCTAAGTGGCTTCCCTCTTATATCTTCGTTATCTTTCGCTGACAACATCATCATTTTCACTAATGATAGTCATCGCTCTATCCGTCGCCTTATTAGCCTAATTCAACAGTACGAGAGATGCTCGGGGAAGCTAGTTAACTATAATAAAAATTGTTTTGTCCCCATGAAAGATCTTTCCACTGTTAGATCTAACTGGATTGAAACCTTCAGTGGGTTCAAGGCCGCTACCCTTCCATTTCCTTATCTCCGTATTGTTCTATACCATGGAAGGAAGCTTAACACCATTTTTGATCCCTTGACAGACAAAGCCAAGGGTACGATCATCAATTGGAATGCGAATCTTCTTCTCAGGTAGGTAAACTTATTCTTGTAGAGTCTATTTTAGACTCTATAGGATCACATGTCTTTGCTGTTATGACTCCCACTTCTTCCTTCTTTCTATCTTATCGATCTTTGGCGTCATCCTTTTTCTGGGGAAATAAGGACAACGCGAATCGTCACCATTGGATTTCGCGTGACACCATATGTTGCCCTAAGAGTGAGGGAGGTCTGGGCCTCTGTAACCCAAAGTACATTTGTTCAACTTTCGCTTGTAAGCTGTGAGCGAGGTTTGGAGCGAATGAATCCTTCTGGGCGACTTCCTCCACGCTAAGTACCATAAGCTTTCGGTCGCAAATTACACCGATGTCCCATCCTATGCTAGTGAGACATGGAAATAAATGCAATCTATGAAGGCCATTTTGGATTCACATGGTGGTGGAACTGTTTAGGATGGAAATCCCCTCTCGATTAAGGAAGTGTGGAATTCGATTAGGGCACCAGCTCCACGTCTTCCTCTTTTCTCCTTTAGTTAGGACATCATACATCCCCCGAAGGTTTCGACTTTTATGTCGAAAACCCTACATGATGGGTTACAACTAGACAAGAACCTCCAGAGGATTGGCATCCAAATAGTCCCCCATTGCAGGTGCTGCAGTTCTAGTTCTTTGGAATCCAGAACTCATTTTTTTCCCTTGGCTCTTATGCGCACTCAGTTTGGAATTAATTTGGGAATTTGGTTAGTTGTCGAGGTAATTCCACGATGCTTATAGATTTACTGAGAATCTGGTGGACCGGCATCTCGGATAAATCTATTCGCTAGATTCTCTTTCGTCTGATTCGTTGTCTAATCTGCTAGTATGTCTAGTGCTCGTGAAATAAAGCTATTTTTGATGAAGTTCCAATGGATCCTCCCACCATCATCTGAAGGGTTAGGAATGATGTATTCCTAGCATTTCGAGGTAGGCCTTTCAAGGGAGTTATTGGCTCCCGCTCACGGAGGTTGGCGAGTACCTTTGATATTACTTTGGTACCGTCTATTCCTAGGGCGGGAATCAGTTGATTCCTTTGTTTTTGGCATATTCCTTGTTGTCATTACTTACTCCACACTCTCCCCCTCCCCCCAATTTTATCTCATGATGTTTGCTAGTTCTGCAGAGCCTAGATTTTTAGGTTTTGGAGTTCTTTTGGATTGATTCTGGGTTTCATTAGGGTCATAGATGCTACGTCTTAGCTGGTCTTGTTGGAGCTTGTGGAGTGCGAGCTACCAAAGACTCTAGAGTGTCTGTATGGAGATTCCAGCTAGTGCATATGCTATGCTCCAGTGGGCTCGTCTATTGCTCTGGCTCATTGTACCTCATGCGTGGAGCTGTGGAGCATTTCGCTAGGGCCTTGACTTTGGCGTCAGCCTCATGGGTTTCGTCTGATTCGCTTGTATCTTTGTTTTCTTTTTTCAGTTAGCCAACTTTTGTTTTGGAGCGGTCATTTGTTATGTGGTTATCTGTATCTATTGTTTGTGTGCGTGCACAATTTTTGTAGTCATCTCTATGGAAACTGTTTTTGTGAACCGTTGGAGAATGGCTAGATTCTCCCTTTTGTTATATTTTATTTTCATGTTTGAAAAAAAAGTTTACATAATAAGCCTTTTATATCTCTTTTTCTTTTCATAACCTCTTTCAATTATGTTACGCATCTTTCTCCTCTTTACAATTTTTTTCTTTTTAGGAAGTTAGGCTTATTCCAAATTGATTGGTTACCAGAACTATAATAAAATCTATTTTCATAATTTCAGGTAATTACTATAATAGAGACCTGTGATTGCGAAACATTCCTTTTCTTATTTTTGAGGTCGTCAAATTAGTGCGCAATACAATTAACTTCCTATTTCACATCAATCTCCATTTGTTCTTAATTTCAGTTTCCAATCATGTTGCCTATCTTTTTATTTACCAACCTATGCAAATACATTCCCCCTTTTTCCTAACCAAACAATCTAAGCTAGTACTAACTTTCAAATTTAATTGATGTATATTAGTTATTGTCTCTAACTTAACTTTCCCTTTTTGTTTTGCATAATTACTAGTCAAAATTGAAAAATTGGGTTTATACCTCTTTTTGTTTCAATCGTTACAATTTTCTGCATTATTTCCATTTTAATTCCGAAAAGTGATTTCTTAAAAATTTATATAAAAATTCTCAAACTTACCCTTTTTGCCACAAATTCACTGTACATAATTTTGTTTATGTCATATCAATATTTTTCACATTAATTAAGTAAGCCTTACCAAGTTTGCCTACTTTCTAACTTTTCCCTTTTTATTACACTTTTGGCATAATACATTTCATTTAAACCCAAACCATTAAGTTTTCTCCTTTTTATTACAATTCTCAATAATTTGTGCAGAACCATAATTAATTTAATTTGTGCCTAACCACAATTCAATTACTTTGTGCATAACCACAATTCAAAAAAAAAATACGCCTAATCACGATTAATTATTTTGCGCATAACCACAATTTTATTCGTTTGCGTGCATAACTAAACTTTAACATAAACTGAATATTCTGACGCAAAAGTGGGGTAATGAAGAAGAAGAAGAACATATTATAAATTCCAACAAGAATTGAATGATACAGCATACCATTCTCAAAAAATATAATTTAAATCCACTCATCTGACAGGTCCTCAATTTCTGAATCTAATTCAGATCTGTCACGCGTGGTCTTCCAAATTAAATCTATCACTGAAATAACTACAGATTTTCAAATCTGAGCCTAAAAGAAATCGAAAGAATAGAACTAGATTCGGATTTATGGAACTCACCTTATAATAAAGAGAAACCAGAGCATCTTCACCATAATTCTACGATTTTTGTTTCCAAATCTCAAATCTGAAATCCTTGATTAATCTTTTATAATTCAGAAGAGTTTGGAGGAGAAAAAGAATGGCAGAGCCCTGACATCCTCTCAGAAAATATGAGTTGGAAGCTAGGCACGACTGGTTTATTTATAGTTGCTCAAAAAAATCATGTCCGTTAGATTCGCCGAGAATAAATCTGAAACGTTAAACGAAATAATACACATCACTTAGCCCTTCATTTATTACTTGTTTAATATTATAATTTCGTTAATGTTTTAAGTTTATTTCTTTTTGATTTTACAGCCAATCAATTTCAAATTTTAAACGCCGTTATTCTCTTCCATAATTTTATTCATTCCACATTTATTACCTTCTTTTTGAAGTTTACGATTTAAATTTCAGTTTTAGCAAAACTAAGCCGGTTTTTATAGTGGCCGCAACCACTTTTCATTATAACAAATAATGAATACATTTAAATAAAGGAGTCGGATATAATATCTAACTACAACAACCTAGAAAAAATATCCGGTCACTATAAAATAAAAACTGGAGTGAAGCAAGGTGCCATAAATACATGGTACCTAACCACTACTGTAACACCCCGATTTTTTAACGACACTAAAAGAGGATAAATTAAATAATAATTAATTTAATATTTAGAATTAAGGAAAACGGACTATGCCGTCGCATCCGTCTCGAAATTGTGGTCAAGATTGACATTTGGTTTGCATAAAACGGACACCGTATGAAGAAGTTATGAGGGTTTTAAGTTTGTATACATGCAGAAAGAATATATATATACATATGAGTCATATAGGAGTCAGATATGAGTCAGAACCTTATCCAGAACAGTTCAAATTCGAAAAAGAAAAGTGGCGGCAGATTTCCCGCTCTAGGGGGTTGACCCCCTTAGAGGAGTGTCGACACCAGGGTCGACCCACCCACAAGGGTGTCGACACCCCTAGAGCTGAGGTGGAAGTCAGTTTCAGGGGGTCTGGAAGCTATATATATGTGTCCATTTCTCATATTTTCATCATTAAGAATTCATGGTGGCCAAACTCTATCGGTGTCTGAACTGAATCTGTTATCTTCTTCAACTAAAGCAAATCAAATCTAGAGATTCAAGATCCACACTTTCTCTATTTTCTAATCCTAACGCTATGAGTTTCTAGTTGCTTTTAGATTTGAATATTTAAAAGTAAATATGACACGACTATGACTTGGATTTGTTCATATGCCTAGATTATATCAGTTCCATTGAATCATGAACATATGACATTCTGAATTGTTTAGGATGTGGATCTAAATCTCTATTTTGTTGGATCTATTGTAACCCTTATGGCATTCTATGATTTGAGCTAGATCTATTTTTAACTGTTGATATAAATCTCTATCTTGTTAGATCTATTGTAACTTCTATCATATTCTATGATGTGGATCTTGACCCTAATTCTGTTAGATCTATTTTTAACCTTTGGATCTGAATTATGTAATCTTGTTTATCACCTTGTGCTTATCATGTTAGATCCAAACCAATTGGACATCTAAATTGCTAATTTAGATCTTATTATGCTTATTGTGACACCATAGTTATATTAGAATCAATTGACTTCCACAAGTTCATCAGTTTTATACCCACCTTGTTATGATGTTAATTACATGTCCATGCCAGTATGTATGTTCACCTTATCACCATGTTAGTATATGCTTATGCCAAGTGATGTTAAAAAAATCACTCTTCTCATATTCCCATTACCTTTCCCTTTTATCTTATCGTTTATGACCAGGCTATTATCTAGCCTAGACATGTCGCGACTTATGTGAATGCACTAGTTAGGGAACGAGGGGAAAAATTTTAATATTAGCATAATTTGAATGAATTGGGCATTAGGTAAAAAATGGACATAATTTCATATAAAGACATAGGCAAGAACTGGATAAGAATGAAAGGATAGGAACTTGAGCCATACATATAGGAGTCAGATATGAGTCAGCACCTTATCCAGAACAGTTCGAATTTGAAAAAGAAAAGTTGGCGGTAGATTTCCCGCTCTGGGGGGTCGACCCCATTAAAGGGGTGTCGACACTAGGGCTAACCCACCCACAGGGGTGTCGACACCCCTAAGGCTGAGGTGGCAGTCGATTTCAGGGGGTCTGGCAGCTATATATATGCGGCCATTTATGATATTTTCTTCATTAAGAATTCATGGTGGACAAACTCTACCGGTGTCTGAACAGAATCCTTTATGTTCTTCAACTAAATCAAATCAAATCTAGAGATTCAAGATCCACACTTTCTCTATTTTCTAATCCTAACGCTGTGAGTTTCTAGTTGCTTTTAGATTTGAATATTTAAAAGTAAATATGACACGACTATGACTTGGATTTGTTCATATGCCTAGATTATATCAGTTCCATTGAATCATGAACATATGACATTCTGAATTGGTTTGGATGTGGATCTAAATCTCTATTTTGTTGGATCTATTGTAACCCTTGTGGCATTCTATGATTTGTGCTAGATCTATTTTTAACTGTTGATATAAATCTCTATCTTGTTAGATCTATTGTAACTTCTATCATATTATATGACGTGGATCTTGACCCTAATTGTGTTAGGTCTATTTTTAACCTTTGGATTTGAATTATGTGATCTAGTTTATCACCTTGTGCTTATCATGTTAGATCCAAACCAATTAGACATCTAAATTGCTAATTTAGATCTTACTATGCTTATTGTGACACAATAGTTATATTAGAGTCAATTGACCGCCACAAGTTCTTCATTTTTGTGTCCACCTTGTTATGATGTTAATCACATGTCCATGCCAATATGTATGTTCACCTTATCACCATGTTAGTATATGCTTATGCTAAGTTGTGTTAAAACAATCACTCTTCTCATATTCCCATTACCTTTCCCTTTTATCTTATCGTTTATGACTAGGCTATTATCTAGCCTAGATATGTCATGAATTATGTGAATGCGCTAGTTATGGAACGGGGGAAAAAAGTTAATATTGGCATAATTTGAATGAATTGGGAACTGGATAAAAAGGGACATAATCACCTATAAAGACATAGGTAAGAATTGGATAAGAATGAAATATCTGGTAATTACAATTAGGAATTGTAATTGCACTTATGACATGAGGTTAGGTTGCATTAGTGGTGGAAGTCTGCCCGTACCCGACCGGCATATCCAGCAGCTACTAATATTGAACCTAATGTGAGAGGTCTAAGTGCGGAAATACGAATCTGGCTATGACACGAGGTTAGGCCCAATTTGTGGAAGAAGTCTGCCCGGACCCGACCGACATATCCAGCATCCACAAGTTGTGGGCCTAATGTGAGAGGTCTAGCCCATTATGAGCCATAAATGGACATGGTAGTGAAATGGACTACTTAACCAAATATAATCCATAGGGATTGTATGATTATGAACTCAAGTTAGGGTTAAGTAAAATTGGTTGGATAGTGGGTGGGTTAAGTAAATCTGAAGGGGTGGGTTATATTTACATATAGGCCCACAAACTTAACCCAATAAGGTTACATAATTAAAGACACCTAGTGGTATACATAATCGGTGGAAAATATAAAAGTTATGTAATTAAAGACACCTTTTAGGGTAAGCATAACTAGTAATAGGGCTATGTAATTAAAGATACCTAGTGGTATACATAGTCAGTGAAAACCTAATGGGGGATATAAGACAAAGGGGAGAGCTTGTATCATATTATGTGGGACCCATTTCAGTCAGTAACCCAGAGTAGGTACCAAACAAAGTACTTCGTACTAGGCGGAGAAGGGGCATGCTTACTGACTGATTGTAAGAGATCCAAATGTGGAGGACGGTGTGGGCGGCGCAAACTGACCGGGCCATGCGCGTGCATGAGCCGGGCAGTGGGGGATAAGACGACTGTGACACCTGTAGATATGGGGTTGTGCATTTCAGTAAGGGGTTGCCACTTTAAGACATGATACATCCTACTGTGGGGCCGACACAGAGTATCTACTGAGTAGGGAGCCGATCGATTAGGGTAGTAGTTAGTGAATATTTGGACGTATGCCCAAGTCTACCACCTTGAAGTGAAAGGGATCATCTTATTTTGGTTATACTAGTAATAGTGCAGAGTAATCATTAAAAGCATACACACCTTATTCTGCCTACCTTGTCACATCTGCCATTTATGTAGTGATCTCCCTTATCCACTTTATATGCCTGGCATGCTACTTTTATTTATTTACTTGCTAAAAGTAACTAGACTCGGCAGACTTTATGTCTGACCCTTTTTATTTCTCCTTCTTTCTTCCGTTCCCCCCCCCCCGGTTCTCAGGGAGGAAACACTCAGCCTTGACCGTGATTCTTCTTATTTTGCTGGGGCTGCTGATATGTATGGCTCATGCTCCTATCCTTGTTGCTATGGCTATATTTTGTTCTTGGGGAATTTTACTTCTTTTATGTACTCTTATATTTTTGAAGTATAAGACAGTAATTTTTATGTTGTAATGGGCTTTTATGTTTCAGAAATGTGATGCTTTTGGACCACGGTATGTTATGATAAATAAAGTTTTTATTCCGCTGTTATTCTATATATCTGTCTTGTAATATTCTGTGTCTGTTTACCTATAACGCTTCACGAAACTTAATGAATTCCCTTTGTGAGTGACATTAACGGACGTGGGGTGTCACAACTACCTTCTCGAGTCTGGGAAGGAAGAAGAGGAAGAGCGGTTGCGGGTATAAGAAGGGCCAGTGTCATGCAACTATGTTGAAAAGAGAGTAGAGAGGTTAGGCAAATAGGCGGCATGGTTCATATCATATAAGAACTTCCTATCTCAAGTCCCATCATCCAGGACTGCCTTAATAAACTCTCTAAAAACACCTTCAGAATAAAGCTTCAAATCGGAACCATCATCAATGTAGTGTATGCACCTAACGTCTGGAGGACCCTCATTATCTCCATCAGAAACGAACATATAAAACACTTTATGGAAGGGATCATAATGCATATCTAAACCTAGATGGTGCAGGATTTCTCTAAATATTCCACACAACCGCTTCATCATCCACCTTATCAGAAACAACAGACGTAGCAGTACTAAGGTAATGCTCATTACTAACATCTTCAATCACTTTAGCTTTAGGAACTCATACACATGGAGGAGGCTTCATAAGCGGAGTATTAATCTTAGCAGGATGCTTACAAGCTTCAGAGAGATGCCTAAAAGAATGGCCAATAGTGCATACTTCTGGCTGCCATGAGTACTGAACATCAACAAAAGTATCCAAATCATCAATTGAAACTTTGAGCTTGGTAGGTAATGGTTCGGAAAGAGATATTTCAATCAGCCCTTCACAAAAACGAAATTTTTCCTAGCCGCTGTGTTAGTATCAAAAGATTTAAATTTAAATTTGGAACATAGGCGTATATATTTACGCACAACTTCATAAAATTTCAACCATTAATAGTAGCATAGTTTTCGTCTCTTAAATGTTATTATTAACATTATCATTTCATTGATTCTTTCCGCTTTCAATATACGTTCAAATTTCAAGTGCAGTTATTCTTGGAATTCTTACAACATTATCCCGACATTTATTTCTTACTTGTTTTGATTAATTGCAAGTTGCTTTTGAATTTCATGTCTATATATATACACACACACACTTTTACATATATATACACACACAAACACGTACATATATATATACACACATATACATACACATTCATCTATATATAATCTTTCCTTATATGTACATACACATATACTTTTCTCTTAGAACATGCATCTTTTTGATTGCCCTTCTTAAAATTTAAAAACATGACGTTGGTCGAATTCAAACTCGCACGCTACAACTTGGGAAGCAAGTGCCTAACCATTGGACCACACTGCGTTTTCGTTCACAAAATTAGAGCATTGAAAGCTATTGGTCTTATGTGTGTTTATCCTATTTCTTCTTTTTAAGGTTTATTCTAAAACTTCATTTAATAATATATTCTTCGTTTTAAGTTCGTTTTCTGCAAATCATAGGCCTAAATTGATCAGAAAATCGCCATGGACACAATGATACTAGTTCCGTGACTGGATTTAGAAAATTTTACGAATTTTATTTTATTATTTAGTTAAAAATGCGGGGTATTACATTCTCTTGCTCTTAAAAAATTTCATCTTTGAAATTTGGTAAGGGAAAAATTAAGTAATCTCTCGCATAATTTATGATCATCATATGTACATCCAGTTTTTGGCAATCATTTGTACACATGTGAAAAGTGTAACACAATATAAAAATATGTGAATGCAATGAATGTAAGCGGTACCTCCTATATGAATGCAAATTTTCTTGAAAAAAAAAAAAAAAATGATGCACGCATCCTAAATATACTAGCAATTTCTATATGAATGCAATATATTAAAAATAAAAAATATTTTTTCATCCAAATTTTCCAAACTTTTACAAAGTAAGAACGTAGTTCATCCAATTTTTGCATCCAAATCCTACCAACCAACTTTAAATTCGTGAATTTCAGACAATTCTAATTTTCTAAATTTGGTTTCTAATGTTAGAAAGAGGTAAAATGGAAAATTACATATTTTTCATCCATTTTTACATACATTTTTCCCCATACTTGGAAATCCTAATTGCTAATCTTACAAAAGTTCCTATTTTCTATTCCAAGCACAATTTACATAAGATTTTTTTTCAGTTTTTCAAACTTACTTGGAAGAATTCATTTTCTTTTATTGTTCTTGATTTTTGCAGTTGTCGTATTTGTTTGTTTTTCTTTTAGTTGTTCATCTTTTACCTTCATTTTCATTCTATTCACAATATCCAATGTTTTTGTTCTTACCTAGTGATCATCACAAACACGTAGGAAGAAAAAATATCTCACTAAACTATTCTATTTTATTTTTTAAAATAGAACACTACATAGGAATGCAAATCTATACTAAAAGAAACCTTTCCCGTTTCCTCAAGAAGTGCAGAAATAAAGATTTCTATTAATTACCAACCATGTCATAGATGTACTTATAAACATCTCAACTTGCTTTTTCTTATTCATTTCCTCTATATCCTCTTCCCTTAAAACATGCAAGTTTTAAATTTTCTTTTTTTCTTCTTTATATTAAACAGTAACCACTTAAAACATATTTTAAAAATTTCCTCAAATCTTAACTAAATGTCCATTCACACTAATAGGATCCTTCTCAGTCAATTATTTTTTATTAAATAAGATTAAGTTTCTATGAACCTTCTTGTTTTTCATTATTGAAATAGATAGCACAAAAAATGGAGCTTTATCTATATTTTGTACACCTCTTTCACTGCACATATCCTTGCTACTTAAACAAAACATGTTTACTTACAAATTTATTAATTCATAAAAACTTATCTTACAATTCTTCTTATTCCAACAAGTTAAAGTGTGTCACGTTCTGTCCTTTAAGAAAACATTTACATTTTATTTTACTCAAGGTCACCCATGCACCCTATAAGGCCAATTCATTAATTCACGCTTTCTCTTAAACATTTATATCACTTAACCCCATAACTTGCTTACAAATTCAATACTTTTTTTAAAAAAAATTGGACAATTTCCTCAAAAACCATTTTAACGCAACTTTTAATATTATAAATTAGTAAAATTTTAAAATTGTAAACTTTTAAATTTTTGAAACTTAAAAACTTTTTGTGGAAATACTTTTCTACATTTACATTTTTTTTCAAGTTCTTTTTAAAAGTTCTAACTGTGGGGCTAAGTACAAAGTGGTTTCTAACTTTTGCATTTTCTAAATTCTTTGCGCAAATTACATTTCTTTGTCCTAAATTTCTCCTTCACGTAAATTCCTACCAAACTATGTCTAAAATGAAAAATGAGACTAGTTCCACTTCTGCGCCAACTGCATATATAAAAATTCCTAATCCATTTTTCTCTTTCTCACTCTTTCTCAATTTACAAGGCCCTACTGCTTAATCCACTAATCTGAAATACCAAAATTTCCAATATCAACACATGGAATATTCTTTTTTGAAAACCTTTTGTACACTTTCCACCCCAGCCACTCATGGGTCTATAATCCTCAAATTTCTATAACCATTTTCTGAGCATACAAAACTAATACCCCAACTTCTTCCATGTGTTGTTCACTTAATTATGGGTTCCTTTATGGATATATGTATTTGTATTTTAAAAATACAAATACGCTAACTCCCTATCTGTATAGGAATCCTGAACTAAGCTCAGATACCAAATGTAACAACCAAAATTTCGATAGATTTTTTTTTTAAAAATCCAAATGAGCTCGATTTCGTTCATTTGGTATCCTTCAGTAAGTCAAAGATAAATATATCAGAGCTCATAAAAGAAATCTCACGGCGAAAGGGAACAAAATATAATAGTAAGTAAACACTTACCAAAATAGCGACACTATCTAACAAGTGTCTCTAAACTACAGAATTTCAACCACCTGTCTAACATGTGGGTTTGTTATGAAGAGGAGGGTCAGAACAAAAGTTACGGTGAATGGGTAAATTATACTTTCTACAAATTACACTACATATACCATTCTATCACTGGTTCATATTTATTAAGTTATTCGGATTTATCTCACAATACACTTTCGATTTTTCTGCATAAATCATACTCACCTACTCCCCATTAGATTAACCTAATAATGATATATATAGCACTATACATAATATATTTGTGTATATATATATATATCGAGGTACTTTCCACAGTACCGTCCTAGAGTGCTCCTCATCATCGTACTACAAAAGTGTAATAGACCTCCATCCCCATGCTACGAAAGCATACTAGGCCACGCTACAAAAGTGAATAAGCCTCTATTGTTGCGCCAGAAGGACGACCTAATTCCCGAGTTCCTCCACGGAACTCGGTCGGGGGATTTATACATATCTGTAAAGGACAACCTCATTAGGCCTATAATACGGATATCCAAAGATAAGTCTACCTCTTTCGGTGGCTCTCCAAGGCCCCACCCACTAGGGATGGCAATGGGGCGGGTCTAGGGTCCAAACCTGCTAAACCCTCCCCTGTTTGAACTCATTTAGACCCGCCCCATAGGGTCTTCGGGGCGGGTAGACCTGCGACCCGCTTTCGGAGGTACGGGTCTAGGGTCGGGTCTGGGGCACGGCCAACCCGCACCAACCCGACCCGCATGATTGAAATATCATTAAAACCCTTTATAACTATAATTATTACTTGTTAATCTTCTTAGGTATACATTGTTGTAAATTAAATATTATATTCTCTCAATCAACAAACTACAAATTTTTCATAATATTAGGTCGCATCAAAGATTATCATACAATAACAAATGCATACATGTTGAACTATTATCTTACAACTCATTTTATTACATTCTCTTATCATTGTGAACATATGATAATGCGTATATAATTTATTATATAGTGATAAAAAAATATAATTGTATAAATTTATGTACATGAGAACACAACATCACCCGGTCGCAAGGCGGGTCGGGTCTACCCTGACCCGTACGGGTTTCGGGTACGGGGTGAAATTCCAGACCCGCACCGGGTCTACGGGGCGGGTCTGGGGCGGGATTTAAAAAGTTCGGGTCGAGTCAGAGGCGCGAGATACCCGCCCCATTGCCATTCCTATCACCCACCCCACCTCTATTAATGAAAGACTATTTAAAGAGCTAAAAGATTGCCCTACCATCCAATCTAAGAAAACATGTGGTTTCTCATCTAATGACCCGATAGTAAAAGTTCGTTGGCCCCTTGGCTTAGCTCCAGCCCTTCCTGCACAAGCTCCGATTGACGATGATGGATATCTGATGACCTACTATTATTTTTTGGGTTCTTACACGAAGCCTCCTTCTTGAGGCAACCGCTGAATCATCCTGAGATCATCCCAATCAGTCTTTAGGTTGCCCACCATCAAATATGCAGCCAAGGCATATTTACTGGATGGAACCGTACAGACCATGCTTACTAAAGAGGGCCATCACAGAGTATCCTCACATCCTGTAGACGTCCTACACTTCCTTCTAGTCCCATCGAATAATAAGATGGACATGCTCCTCTCATATCTTCAGACACCCTTGATGATCTGCCCCCATTGAGCTCTTCATCATAAATACGTACGAACTGGTCCAAGCGCATCTCATCATTACGTTATCATACCCTGTATATAATCTTCAACTACATGTTTGTTTTACTTATCGCATTGTTAATAAACTTAAACATTAAATTGTTTATTATGCATTCAAGTTATTTGTTTATTAGCTTTAGTTGACCACTTATTTTTCCTAATTTGTTCCTAATGCCGGAACAGACCATTGCTTATTATTATATTCATTAAACTTAATTCCTTAATTATAAGTTTATTAATAATAAGCCTACTCTACACTTTCCAATTTAATTATAACCTCGTGTTTTAATATTATCACAGTTGTAATTGTGAGTTCGCTTATCAAACTTATTACCCATTGTCTAAGTTTGTTTATAATAACCCTCTTACTCAACATTTCATCTTTTAATTATAACATATGTGTTATTATCCTACTTGTCCCTATGATAAGTCTACCTATTATATTATAATCCTTTCTGATATAATTTATTTTAATAGGCTACTTTCCCCATTCCTTACATACTTCATAGGTTTCTTATTATTTAACATAGCCCTTATAGCTATGACATTAATCTACTTCCCGTCTTTGTAAGTTTACACAATAATCTTTTATATCTTTTTTTCTTTTCATAAACTCTTTCAATTATGTTACCCTTGTTTCTCCTCTTTACAATTTGTTCTTTTTAGAAAGTTAGGCCTATTCCAAATTGATTGGTTATCAAAACTGTAATAAAATCCATTTTTATAGTTTCAAGTAATTACTATAATGGGGACCCATGATTGCAAAACATTCATTTTCTTATTTTCGAGGTCGTCAAATTAGTGTGCAATACAGTTAACTCCGTATTTCACACTAATCTCCATTTGTTTTTATTTCAGTTTGAAATCGTGTTTCCTATTTTTCTTTATTACTAAAATATGCAAATACATTCCCCTTTTTCCTTAACTAATCAATCTAGGCTTCAACTAACTTTCAAATTTAATTGATATACATTAATTAATGTCTCTAACTTAATTTTCCCTTTTCGTTTTACATAATTACAGTAAAATTTGACACAATTGGGTTTACATGTCTTTTTCTTTCAATCCCTACGATTTTCTACATTATTTCCATTTTAAATCTTAAAAGTAATTTCTTACAAATAATATGGAAATTCTCAAACTTACCCTTTTTGCCACAAATCTACTGTACATAACTTTGTTTATGTCATATCAATCTTTGACACATTAATTAAGTAAGTCTTACCAAGTTTGTCTACTTTCAAAATTTTCCCTTTTTATTACACTTTTGGCATAATACGTTCGTTTAAACCTAAACCATCAAGTTTTCCCCTTTTTATTACAATTCACATTAATTTGTGCAGGACCATAACTAACTTAATTTGCGCCTAACCATAATTTGATTACTTTATGCATAACCATAATTCAAATAAACTTGCTCCTAATCACGATTAATTATTTTGCGCATAACCACAATTTTATTCATTTGCACATAACCACAATTTATTCATTTGCGCATAACTAAAATTTAACATAAACTATATATTCTGATGCAGAAGAGGGGAAAAGAAGAAGAAGAAGAACATATTGTAAATTCCAATAGGAATCAAATGATACAATATACCATTATTGGAAAATATAATTTATATCCACTCACTTGACCGCTCTCCAATTTCTGAATCTAATTCATATCTATCATACGTGGTCTTCCAAATTAAATCTATCATACGCTTTCCAATTCCCTTTTTTTCCTTTTTTTATGTTTGTTTTAAAATTTATTTAATGATATCTTCTTTGTTTTAAGTCCATTTTCTTTCTAAATTGATCAAAAAATGGCCAGGACACAATGACGCTAATTCCATGACCAAATTCATAAAATTTTATGAATATTATTTTATTATTTAATTGAAATGCGAGGTGTTACAGCCTTAGCAATGACGAAAAAGTCAGAGTGGGGAGACAAGAGAAAAGGCAAGGAAATTGAGAAAGTGCCCAAATTTGAAGAGATGACTTCGTAAGAGATGGAGGAGTGTTTAAAGAAACCTTTCCCCAAGTGTTATTTTGATGATCTTATTTTCTTGCCAAAGTTGCATCTGATCCCATAGATGACTGATAAAGAAACATTCGATCAGATCTTAGATATAAACAATAAATATATGATTGCAATGGATTATGCTATGAAGTTGTTCGCTCTTATCGAGAATAAAAACATAAAATTAGTTGCCCTAAAGCTAAAGGCTAACTCATATCAATGGAGGATAGAAGTGAGAGAATGTGAGATTGGTAAGTTTAAACATCTGTTAAACTCAACTGACAAAAAATAGAAGAGATAACCGTGAAAGATGCTCATAACAGGGATGAGTATAAGGAAATTTTGGCCTCCCAATCCACTTGGGTTTTAGATGTAGAAGAAGATAACAAGGAACCCACTATAGACAATTTTAGATTGAAAAAAGTACTTGAAGAAACCGAGCAGTTGAAAAGGGAGAGTCGAGAATTAAAGAAATAGATGGAGGCCAATAAAGAGAGGTAGAGGAGGCAAGGAGGGCTAAAGCAGCAGCAAAAGCATCTACCAAAGAAATACTAGAGCATACTAATGAAATTAGGAGAGGATTTGAGGCCCATCTCGAGGAGATCAAGGCAAAGGCTCGAGAAGCCAAGGCCAATGTTCAAAAGAAGCGTGATTCAGCTATTCTAAGATTCTATGTTCAAGTCATTCGTCATCATGACTTCTCCAGGGTAGATGATTACTCGAGAGTGTTCTCTTTGACCTTGGGAAAAATTTCTAGATGATGAAGTTGTTGCATTAGATGTTGAAGAAATAAATGAGGTGATATTGGTGGCTCAATACTTAAGGGAAGATGAGTGTCAAATTCTTGAGGAAGGAAGACTACTGTTGAAGGATATGTTGAGGCGGAGATAGTGGAAGCTTAGATAAAAGGGAAAGAACTTATGACCGAGAGCGTCATAATTTCCAATTCAGCTGAAGTGGGCGCTTCCCAAATCCTGATTTTTCCACCATCTATTATCGATGGCCCATCCTATACAGCTATCACCTATCCAGGATATGACCCCGAGAATCCAGGATCGGGCATCGGAACATTCCTGTCACTGATTGAAGAAGGTAATGTGATGATGGAGGATATGGAATACGAATCAGGAGATATATCCACTCTTTATTCGATGTTAGAGAAGAAGATTAAAGCTTTCAAGGAGGTCGTTTAGCTTCCTGTAGAGGCAAAAAGAATAGAAGAAAACTATTTTTTCTCTATTTTCATCCCATGGGTACTCTTGGGATGGATATTCCTATTAATTTTGCACCAACTACGATTATTGGAGCGAGTTTTGATGTGAAAAAGTATAGAAATATCATAAATCTAACTTATAGGGATATTGAGTCCTTTAAAAACTTAAAGCCAGGGGAAATCAACCCAGATTAAATGTTAGCAAGAATGGATGAGTTGTCTGCAGACGAAGGAGAAAAGAAAGACAAGGAGGCAGTGATCATAAGTGTTAGTGGTGAGTAAAGTAGGCCTAAATTGTAGGAGTTAGCAAAACATCAACAAGCCCAGTTTACCACCAAATAAGAGGAGATTGAAGCTAAGAGGAAATCTATGTAGGAAGTTGAGAAGTCAACAATTTAAACAAGAATAATTGAGCTTACTCCTTCGCCTATAGAGAGGATCCCTCCCTCGAGTGCCGAGGAAGAAGTACTGGAAATCTCATATCTTAAATGAGGGTGAGAAGACATCAGAAGAAGACCTAGCCATAGGCTTTGAGATCAAACCCCATCCTAAGTCAACTCCATCCAAGGGAAAGAAGAGAGATGGTGGAAGTGGAAGTGAGTCTAAGAGGAAGAAAAAAACATCCAGAAAGAAAGTCACCGCCTAAGAGATTAGGCGAGAAAAAGAAGGGTAGTTCTTCTAAGTGACTTGTTAGTTGTACCTGATGTACCTTTTGCTTTTTGGCCAGATGAGATGCGAGTAAGACCCTCGCTTTTAGCTTCATACGATAACAATTGTACATGTATCATGAACTTGAAAAAACTTGTAAATAAAAGTTTAGTTTTTCTTTTATTTTTTGTGAATTTGTCTAAGTGTTCGAGTTTTTGTATACTTTCCAGCAATTGTACCAGTATGTTGTAACTCGTCGTTCACACTTAGATTTAGACTGATTATTTGAAACTTCACCCTTGAGATCTCCTTTAGCTCGTAAAATCGAGTCATGTGAAACTTGAATTCATTGATTCCACTCTTGAAATTTCTTTTTGGTTGTTGATATCATGCCGTATGGAACTCGGATTCAAGCTCTCCACTCTCAAGACTCCCGTCTAGTTGATAATCCCAATTGTTGAGGAGTTTAGAGTCTGACATCGTAATAATCCCTTTATACTCACCTGTCGTGGGCTCGGGTTCAAGTTAAGGACATCGTTAGTTCGTCCTTTATAATATAATCCAAGCTCTGAGGACCGGATTTGGCTAATCGAACGGTCGATGTCACATTCGCTTAGGCTAGAGAGTTTCCCCTAAGTTCAGAGACGAAGGGACTGTGGTTGGGGACTCAAGTCATGAGTGCCATGAGTTATTTATATTTAGCCTCATCATTTGTTCTAGGCTAGAGTTAGTTTATGAGTGGTCGGATCACACTCATATGGTTATAGTCCGGTGACGGGCTTGAAGGGATGAACCAACGTCAGGCTCCAAGGCGTTGTTTTCACTGTGTTCCCCTCGTGTAACGAACGGGGATTTTCGACTCCGAAAATAAACACAAAACTACCATGTTGACTATTCAGACATCGGAAATACCTGATCATTAATAGAAAGAAGTTAGAGGGTGAGACTAGATAAGATAGAAAATTAGAATAGAAGAAGAAGAACACACAACAAATCAGAGTAACATGAATCTCACAGCGGAACGAATAAAATATAATATACAACATAACTTTGAAACATAAATCTATATTTGTATATTAGAGTACAACACTTACATCACAGCGGAATTAAACAATAGCTATATAATGCTGCTGAAGCCTCCTGCTCCAAGCTCCTTTTATTATATCTGTAAATCCCGACTACTTGACTGCCCATACAAATTTGGGCACCCAAGAGTTTAGGGAAAACAAAAGAAAATAAACTCTGGGTCCGTCATGGGACTGATGTGAGTAAACTCAAATCATTCAGTTTAACTTTCCAAAATCCTTTTCAAAGAATGATAATCGTAAGACCAATCCACACATAAATACAGATGGTTTTACCTTACGATAACCCAAAAGATTTTTGGAAATCAATATTTTTTTGATATTATAATAGTCTCTAAATACAAATAAATAGAATCTAGCAGAACGCTTGCATCTCACGCTCCACATATATTATATACATTCAAACTCGCCGGCTCTTATTGGAGATTGGATTCCGACTATGACAAGGTATGGGATCACCTGCCGATAGTGTATCTCTAGAGGCGAATACACTGGGTTCAACAAGAACGTCTTGCAACCCGGTCCACACATGACCGACCACTCATTTCGCTTGAGTGTATTGAATGTATATCACCAACGGTTGGGAGCTACCCACCGTTTCCCGAAAGGGACAGCATCGAAAATAGATAAAAGAATGAAATGGATTTTCTCTAGATAGGTGATATACACCTTAATGGAAGTGACCCACCTAGCCATGCTGCCTGTCCGATTTCTGTCATTTCCCGGTTGATGAGGCTTGAGGTCATAACGTATCCTTTGGAACACCTGACCACCCTTCACTTTGAATGTCACATCGTCATACCCGCCAAATCACAAATTGATTTTCCCAAAAATACCACGAGTATAAAGCTAAGAGAAACGAATTCCTCCGCCACCAAATATAAGTACGTTTGAAGAGATCAACTTACGCGATCCGTTAGATATACTCTGTCAGACATTCGTCCATTCATGTTGTCCTGGGACTGGACAAACCGAAGGCACTATTCTGTAAACAGGATAGCCCTTGCATAACTCCGTCTTAGATTATTTTCATCATATTGGATCGCAACGCTAACGTCCATACAGAGTGGTTTTCAGATAATGGATCCGATCCCGGTCTCTCCGTATTGACGACGGAAAAATGGTCAAAAACTTCGATAATCGGTGATTTAACTATCCAAGAAAAACATGTGTGTAATCAACAATATTATTTCCAGATGGAAAATCTATCGATCAATCATCATTCCACATTTATCTCTTTAGAATAAATTATCATTAATTTATCCATTTACCCATTTCTATATATTTGTAAATTCTTATTTCTAGATTTAGAAAATATACTCCATTGATCATTGGAAATATTTCTGTATTTGCTCCATTCCTTATTTTTTATATTAGAAAACATTTCTGATTCTTATTTGGAAATCATTTCCAAAAACTCCTTCATTTGATTTAAACAGATGTTTAAATAAAACATCACTAAGCCAAATCAAACCATTACACTCATTAACTAAATTTACTTAACCATCTTCCACTATCGAACTTTAACCATCCCATAGTTAAAAATGAAGTCAATCAAGTTGGGGTATAATTACCTCTCAGACCTTAACTGAACAACATTTCTAACCTCGAAATAGACAAAGTTCGCCCTTTTAAATCTTTTAACCAACTTCCTTACGTAACTCGGATTCTATTTAAGAATCCACTTCTTTTACCAAAATCATTTGACTATAACGATGGTGTTATAATCTCATACTTCCGAAATAAAATAACTTAAATATAACTCTTCTTTATTAATTGGGATAAATAAGCAAATAACTAATTTATTAATGAATAAATAAAATCTTGGTTTTTAAAACGGAAAGTAATTGGTACTTTCCCTAATTCGATATAATCGAATTTCAACTTACAATTCTGTCTCGAATAATCTTTATTCGATAACTCCCCTTTCGAATAACTATATTCGATAATCTCTCTTCGAATAACTACATTTGGTAATCTCTCTTTCGAATAAACTATATTCGATAACTCTTCCGTTTGGATAGCTTATATTCGATTAACTCTCTTCTTCGAATAACTTATATTCGATAATCTCTCTCGAATAACTTATATTCAATAATATAATATCGGTTTCCAACCGAATACTAATTTCCCTGTAAAATCCTGATTTATTCAATATATAATTTCTTCAAATAAATCATTTTTAAAACATTGGCTTAGTTGAATTCTAACTACAATTCTTTATGGATTTTATTTAATCTTTTTTTTTTCAAATATCTAAATGAATTTCATCGTTCCTTTTAAAACCAACTCCAAATCTCCCATTTTCCAAATTCACTATTGAATTTGCAATCGCAATTATCCACTGGTAATTATATTCTAGTTTATTTATAAACATTGTTTATAAATCACAACACTTGTTTTCATTATTCAACAAGTTATCTATCTCTAACCATTTGAAATTCCATTTCTGTTTAATTTTTATTTCAAAAATCCACTTTCCTTTATAAATGTGTTTATTTGCAAAATATTTGTTTAAGCCCATCATTTACCCCAAATATGAAAAATATTCCTTTTATACAATCTCTTTAGTTTGATTTCATATTTAAAAACAATACCCAATTTTCCAACTTCTATATATACTTTTATTTATAGAATTATTCATACGAAATCTCCTTTTTTATTTCTAACACTCAAATCTCATTTATACTTCACTTTATAAATGTTGAGTTCATATTCTATAAAAATATCGGTGTTAAAACCGATTTCTACTTCTCTATAGAAATTTAGACTTATATATTTATTTATCAAAAGATAATTATTTCCTTAATTTATAAACATAATTTATAAATTATTCTTCTCAAGTTATTTGTTAAATGGATTTCTATTAAATATTTACTTTAAATCAATTTCCTATTAGTCTTTTATATCTCGCCCATTCGCTTATATAATTCTATAAATTTTCTAAATAATTCTTTTTATAAAATCCATGGATTTTATAAAATCCTTAAATTCAATATTTACTTCAAAAACTCTTTTTTTCAAATTCTTTGATTTCATATAAATATATTCTTTCATACATTTCTTTACTTACTTCTTACTACTTCTACTAATTAATTTACCCAAAAGCGGTCTTTTAAACTTCCATATAACTGATATTAATTTCAAATAGAAGTTCTTATTTAATTTTCACATATCCCTTCTTTTTATAAAACCTTTTTGATTTCATAAAAGTCCTCTTTTAATATTCACTTCAAATTTTCTTTTTATATAAAATCCTGTGATTTTATATAAATATGCTATTTCAAATTATAGTTTGAAATTTCCCTTTTCACACTCCACTATTTCCTTTGGTATTTAAAAGTACCAAATAACAGTGATCAAATACACATAATCAACAACAGATTATAAATCACATCATATATAACAATATACGAAAAACAGTAAAATAAATGTTGAGGAACCCAGTTGGGTCCCTCCGACTTGTTTCCCTGCATCCACAGATGTTAATCAACATAACTAACACGAATATGAAATATTCTGATAGCAGAATCAATATTTGATTAACGATTTATATCTATATCGTTATCTATATTTTCAACCAATTAACTAGCAGTTCAACCAAGCAGCAAACACACAGCAAACAATTATCATTTATAATTTCTAAAAATATTTTATAAAAATATAAATTGAATAGAGTTAGTGAGATTTACTCACATTGGACGGTTATCGTTAAATAGTGATAATTGGTCATTGATTTGATTCAGGCGTTTAATTTCACCATAAATCCAAACGAGATCCAATTCACTCCCAGTCAGTTCCATGGTGTAGCCACCGTCCATACGATCCCAACGGATCTTGTTTCGATGGATTCTGTTCGCGTATGAGGAAGATATACATTTATAAGTTATAACAAATTTAACATCATTAATTAAATAATTAATTTATAATTAACCTTAATCAAATCCACTAACCCACGTTTAAACTATTAACCCGTCACTCATCATCTTCCTGAAACAACCAGTGCTCAGAATCCGTGTATTAAAAAGAAAATGCCATCTCCAATTCCTCTTAGTACCTTAAATCCACAGATTTTCAAATGAGTTTCACATTTTACTCTCCTCCAAGACCGCACCCATCTCCCTTACCCAAACAGCAACTCGCGTTCCCCACAGTAATATCGCGACTCCGAACCCATTACAGCACCACCCTCTCTCCTCTTGACTTCCCCTTCACTCCAGCGTTCAACCAACGGAGACCACCCCTAAACTCCTCATTCAAAACTCCATCATCTCCCCCACTCCTTGTCCAACTCACATCATCCATCTCGACCCCGAACTCACATCAGCCACCATGCTGATCCTCACGACATCGACACCTTTTCACATACAATTTTCCCAAACTTCACCATAATATGCTAAACCACCTCAGTAATTCGAATACGACCTCAAAATCCAATTCAATGCACCCAAATTTCAATAACCGAAAACCCTAGATTCGGCTGTTAAGAGTCGAGATTACCAAAATGCATCGCACCCTTTTCAACTGGTATGAAATCGAAGATAATTACATAGGGGATCCGAATAAAATAACTTCATGATTTAAAGGAATTTATTCGGATTGTTTTTTTATTTTCAAACTTCCATTTCGTTGATAAAAAGGGAAAAACAGCGGCGGAAAAAGTGTTTGACCAGAGGAAGAAGTAAATTTAGGGTTAGAAGGATAAAGGTATATTTATAGGAGGATTATAGTATTTTAATATTGATTATTTTATTTTATTTTAATCAATCTCTAATTGTATTCGTCCTCTAAAATTCGTATGATCACACATGATACCCAAAAATCACGAAAATGGACATGCAGCTATAGTTCGACAATACAGACCCAACGAAACTGGTTTCGTCGAATTCCGAGTCCGTTTGCTCACAGAGCGTACTTTTAACCATCGAAATACTGACTATTTTTCACATTAAAAATCCGTGCACCACACAATGACCCCAAAAAACACGAAACTTGAAATCTAACAATAATTTAATGTTACGGATCCAACAAAATTAGTTTCGTCGAAAACGGAGGTCGTTTGCAAAACTGGCTATTTTTAAAGCTCTAAATAACCCATTAAAATATATTTAAAAATAATTAAATTAAATATTTAAAAATAACTATTATCGTATATATTCACAATAGAATACCATACGGCTCCAATTGGATTTATAACTTGATATTTCCAATTTTCCAGTTATATCGATATTCGATTTATATATAAAATCCTTTTATAATATAAATATATATTTATAAATTTCAAAGGAATTCCATAGCGACTTTTCTAAAATTTGATTTGGACATAAATCAAAATCTACACGACGAAATCCCGATTTTTCTCTTCCATTAGAAAAATACACTTCACCAGCTCTGAACGTTTCTTGTTTCACAGAAATCCGATTTAAAACGGACCCTGTATATTCAGTTGAAGTTCAAATCACTAAATACCGAACTGCCGCTCCATTTCGAGCTCGATTATAATTATATTGTAATTCTACATTCAAACTTCATTTAAATAATATATTCGTTATTGTAAATCAAATTTTAAACTGAATTATATATTTTGAATTGTCCAATTCACACAATATTGTGAATTCTGTTATTTCCGATTATTTCAGAATTAATTATATTTCTATTATTTATATTAATTAAATATTCACCATTATTTAATTTAAACCGTTTAAATCTGTAAATTACTATTTAAATAATTAAATTAATTAATTATTATGTCACTGAAAATATGGGTCGTTACACCTCGTGTATGAAATTCTGTTATATCACAACTAACATACTATGCATAGTGGAAATTCATTGGAAGTGCAGTTCTACTAGTGAGTGGACGAATCATATTCAACTCTAGTCGCACCTTGCATGATAGATTGGAAATGCTCTTATGCATGCCTGAGTATGAGTAAGTCATGTCACACTCGTTAGACTCATGAAATTTTTGGTGTACATAAAGGTAAGTGAACAAAGAATTCCAAATGTACCGAAGCACAGGGGGTCATGTCATACCTATCTGCCTGGTATCCATGCCTCCAATGTAGGGGTAAATGAGAATATGGAACGACTTGGATGCATTTGTTACAACACTAATCTGGCAATCCATGGATGGATTATGAAGGTTTTTGTTTATGCTTGCACATTTAGCATAAAATTTTGTCTAACTCGGCCGTATTAATAACTTAAAAAACATGTGGAAATAAGGCATATAATCAAATGGTTTATTGAAATAAAACAAGCAACAAAATTTATTACTGAACTGAAATTAAAAATGGAATGAAAAAAATGGTTTGGAATCGCATGTCTGATCCACTTTTGCATGCAGCAAGTTTGCAAAATCGATAATTAATCCCTGATGATCCAGTCTATAACCAAGGGCATCGTTGGTTTTCATTCTTAGGGAGCGTGGATAGGTTCGAAACTTTATTTGGAGGACCTTGTTTGTAAATCTCATGCTTTCTCTAGCGCATAAGCTTCTTGATAGCATTCCTTAATTAATGACAGCCATTTGTGTCATGACCATACATCTCATGGTATCTGCAATATTTTCCAAATTCCTTTGCCTTTTCCATCAATTCTATTGGATTTGGCTTTTTGTACTGGATTGTGTTGCAAGTCTCAATATATATGTTTTCGAGGGAGTTTTTGAGTGGAATGTAATTGTTGTATGACTATAATCTTGGTCGTTTCTTGGAATCTTTCATTTTGTCATTATAACCTCCATTGTTTCCACCTCGAGCAGGTTTATTTGGGTCGCTCCCCTCATCCTTTTTGGAGTTTTCTTCAGTTGTTTAATAGCAACGTTGCTTTGCACAACATCCCGTTGTGGATTATGAGAATGTCCATGCATTGCCCTATTCCAACGTGCTTCTTCCTAGCGTAGGTATTAGTTAGATTTTTCGTAGAATCCTTTAGAGATTTCAAAGGTTTTCGATCAAGCTAAAGTCTTAATTCAGTATCTAATAGATGCTCTTCTCGAGCTAAAAAATAACAATGTTTGGTTGTGAATCATCGACTTCCGCAAGGGCATTATTGAATCTCTCCAAGAAGCCTTTTAGTGATCATCCAGCTCCTTGAAATATATCAGAGATGGTCAGGATATCCTGAGGCATGCTAGTATGCTCCTGAACTGCTTCACCAACTCTTGGCAAGCTGATCAAAAGAAGATACGATTTTAGGTAAAAGTGGAGAGGACCATAACAAGGCCACGCCTTCAAGGAATACTGAAAGGCACTTTCCTTTCACTACATCAGTATTGCAGGATGAATGAATATATCGTTTATATATATATATATATAAAGGAATTCTTTAGGATTGATAGTTCCTAAGTAATCAGTGAGTTTTTTCATATCGAATTGTCAAGGCTACTTGGCATTCAGAATGGCTTTAGTGAAAGGATTGCGTTCGTACTAGCATCCCAATCGTCGTTGGCGCATCCATTAGTTTCACATATAATCCTATATATCACAAAGGTGTGGTCCCCTTGGGTTCCAGCGTTTGTGATCTCTTTCCGAAGTATGATATATGTGTTGTCTCCTCAAAGGAAGTCCGTCATCATTAAGTTGGACCACATTAGTGGTCTGGTTTTAAGGAGGTTGATCATGAATTGTTTGGTATTGGTTGACAACATAAACCAAATTTTGGATAGTGGTAGCGTGAGGTTGAGTGTAAGGGGGTACTGTTCTAGTTCCTTGATTAGGGCTTGGACCGAGCCAAGAAAACCCAAGCTGATTTTCTCTCTTTAGCATTAGCTTCCACGCCATCTCCAATGGCTTCTGTTGCATTGGTAGGATCCTAATAAAGAGCTTTCGAAGGCACGGTTATTAGGAGAATGAACGCTTACGTCTCCCTCCAAGCAAGTATTGTCCCTACGGGTAGATTCCTGTAGTTACTACATGAGTTCCGAATTATCATTGATCTGTTAATTAAGCTCCCTTCAAGTGTTCTCCAATTTATTTTTCATTTAGGTAACCGAGGCATCGGAGTTGGATGAAGTGACCACATCGATTATCACTAGAAGGCTAGGATTAGAATTACCAAAAGATTATCGCTGGATTGATGCCTCTTATTGTTCAGCATGAGAAGTTCTAATGGTTTGGGATTTAGTCATCTTCACCATGATATCAAGCTTCGAATATAGCCTATGAGGAGATTATGCAACTCGGATAGCAGGAAGGAAGAAAAAAATCAAGTTCTTTTTTAACTTTCAATGAAAGCACCAAAATATTGACACCAAAAAATGGTATAACACCCAATGAGTTCAACGATAGTTGAACTTAAATAAATAGAAAATGAGGAATACAATAATAGAAAAGGCAGTAGAAATACGAGACAACAATTTATGGTGGCTTAGCGTTGAGTCTATGTACACTTATTAAGTTTTGTCACTTTATTGCTGAATATTACAAAGTACAGTGCTCGAATTGGTATTACTCCGAAAGAAGATAGTTTAAAGTAACAAGCGTGCCAAATGATATATTTCTTTTTTGGAAAAGGGCTATTCATAGTTGCAGTTCAAGCTGGGAAGTCAGAGAGACGTTGGAGAGGGGAGCCACGTGGGCCCAAGGCTTAATAAGAATATTCGATCGGGTTGGTAATGATCCCTATAGGGACTGGTAGTGATTTGGGATTAGCGGATTCTTGCTTGGGTCCCTCCAACTATCTTGAGATATCTAGTGAAGTTCGATGAAGTTATGACTTGAATTCATTGAGTTATTCCTTTATTTGTCAGAGTAGTAGAGTTGATCCAAATCATATTCATATTGATTCGGCTGATGGAGTTGTACTGATCCAAGTTGAGAAAATTATACCGATCTTGTTATAAGAATACTCGAGAATGATGCGGATTTGAAGTGTCGAATTCCTACCAATCCCTCCAAGGGATTTATAGCAATCTGAGCAGTGGAGATCAAATAATCACATCTTCGTGAATTTTTTGGTGATCGGGCTGTGTTGACCATGTGTTTTTAGGTGATTAGACTATGTCGATTACATGTTACTGGAAAGATCAACCCAATCCCGTAAATGATCAATCAACATGATCTGTCTGATCCTACGAGCCGATCAAAGCCTTTTCTAAGTTATCAGACAATGCTAAGAGGCGATCAATTCGAATTGAGTCAACTTCTGATTCTCGAGCCATTTGTCGATCCTGAGCTTACTCTGAGTTTGTGCGAGTTTAGATTTCCTCTGATAGCCAGGCCAAAAGGTCGTGTAACAAAATTAAGGTATAAAAACCAAAAAATAACATAAAAGCTAAAGTTAGCATTTTGAAAAGTATCTTACAATATACTAAAGCAAAGGCCACTAAGGCCACGTGTCATCACCACGTTAATCCATTTCCCGCCACAACCTAGTTTACTATACTAAAAGCTCTCATCCATTTATTGTAATAATAAATTAATAAATTAATTATTACTGGGTTTATGCGGTTTGTGTTTCCAAGGCATACAACCATTTTAATAATAAAAACACCCTATAATTACTACTCGGTTCAGTTTCCAAGGCGACTTCTACACAGTTCTTTGTATTTTTCTCTCTGCTTTATTTGCCTTCTATGTCGTCATAATTTGTTTCCCTCATATTTTCATTTTCATGTCTTATAATTGCAACAATATCGGTCAAATCCTTTTCCTCCTTTATGTTGAAGCTTAGTTCTCGCCATCCTCTCTTCTTCTTTCAACCCTAAATATCCATTTACCCTAATTTATTACCCCCTCGTCTCATTGCCTGTATAATCCAATGGCCAATAGTTAACGCTCCTGTGGCATGCTCCATTGAGCAACTCCAGATCTAAGTCTTCATCTTCATAAATGTCCATCTATTTCAGAAGATATCATGCCATAATGCATGGTGGTTCCATTAATCCTACTTTGTCGATTTGGCATCGTTCTTTCTTCTTAGCCTGTTCTTTTTGAGGTAAAAATCCTTATCTCTATTTGTAAAAGCATTCCCTCACTTATGTTTGGACGGGTTTTGTTTGAATTTTTAAACTTGATTGTTTCTGATGTAATCGAAAATTGTCATAAAGTACGTCACTTCCTTGACGTTGTAGCATTTCATCTCCATCCGGTAGTATTTTTTCTAGTTTGTGATGTAACCGTGGTAGCTTGTTTATTTTCAGTTCTGCATCCCCTCGGTTTTCCTTTAACATATATTTGTATGAAAGAGTAGAGTTCTATTCTGGCCCTTTTCCCTCAGATCAAGATGCTAATTCTAGATTAACAATGATATAACTTTTTGGGATTCTATAGTCAGGTGACAAAAGGATTCCAAAATTTTGATTTATGGGCGTTACTCTGTATAAGTTAGCATATGATGTCAAGTTTTTACATTTTTTTAAAAGGTTTAACCTTTCCATCTTTAGGTGATTAGAAAGTTAAAAGTGATGATTGGTGATTTGGTTTGTTATGTTTTGCAGAAGTGACTGATTTGTTTACGCAATAAAGGCTACGGGAATGACTTTGGGTGATGGCACATGAAAGCTGTGGTTTGTATTGCTTGAATTCTGACAATAAAAGGAGGATCGGATGGGTAGAGGCAGTTGTGAGTCAGGGGATTTGCTGGTGATAGTTGTTTCCTAAGCAATTTGTTGAGCCATTGAAGGTTACATGTTTAAGGTATGACCTTTTATGTTCGGTATCATGTTGAGAAAGGAGGGCCAGACATTCTGGATCTCCAGCTGGTGGTTCTCCATTCTCCTCAATGGTTCAGCCACTGGTTTTTTCAGGACCAATGGGCTTCGTCAGGGAGACCCACTCTCCCTTATTCTATTTGTCCTTACTGCTGAGGCTTTTATTCGTAGCTTGCAATCTCTTATGATTGCTGGGCAGATTCACATATTCGGCATCCCTAGGGGCTTCCCTCTCATCTCCTCTTTATCCTTTGCTGACGATGTCATCATTTTTACTAATGGAAGTCTTCGGTCTTTTAGAGGCCTCTTGGGTCTTATTCGATAGTATGAGAGGTGCTCGGACCAACTCGTTAACTCTTCCAAAAGCTGCTTTGTTCCCGTGAAAGATTTGTCTAGTATTAGATCTTCTTTGTAACACCCCGTAATTTTATAACAATAAAATTCACAAATTAAAGTATACTTAATTTTTAGAAAAGAATTTAGTGAAATGGGTTGCGCAGAGAAATATATATATTGATATATATATATATATATAAATTAAAAATTAAATAAATAAATATGCGAAAAAGTTCAAAATAGCGAATTGGGAGGGGGAATAACCGAACCGGCCCATTTTTGAGGTCGACCCGAGCCTTGCTGGGTCGACTAGGGGTTAATCCAGGGTGTTTGGCTGTCAACCCGTGGGCCGATTCGCTCAAATGCAGATTTTGCATTTGATTTGTTCTCATGGTTCAGGGTTAATCTAATGGTCCTAAATAACTTCCTACACCTATAAATACATCCTAATGCTAACCCTAAACCTAATTAAAATAGAATAGTTACCGTCGCCATGGAAATCAATTGAGCCACCGCCATCTAAGAAAGAAGAAAAGCAAATTCAATTCTAATTCTCTCAACCCTAAAGAAAAGCAAAACTCTCTCTTTTCTTCTCTAAATTGTGAGTATGATGATCTTAACAAGATTATTATCATTTTAATTAGGTTGAGTTATGAATGGATTATGAGTAGATGATGTGAATTATCATATATGTTGTTGTAAACCCCTTTTGCTACCATGTATATTGTAAATCCAATGTTATGTGATGATGATATCTTATATGTTGTAAATCATGCTATGATGATGTTATGTATGTTGAAAGTTTCTATGCTAAGTTGTGATGAATCATACATGTTAAAAAGGCCATGATGTTACCATCTATGCTAGTTAGTTCATATTAATTAAATCATCATGTTTGGGTTATGTTGATCTATATGACAAGTCACATATGCAAGTTAGATTGATTAGAAAAGTTATGAACATATGCCAAGACATCTATTATGACATCTAGAATTATGCCATGACATATGTGATATCCTATGCTAGTTCACACCATCATTATGTTGCCTAAAAACCCCATATGCAAGTTTATGTATAGATTTGGGCTATGATCATATCATGTAAATTGAGACATTTAACAAGTTGACACCTTTTGATCCTTAACATGTGTAGTTTATGCATGTTTCACCCCTATTATGATTAGATTTATTTAATTGTCTATATGTTGTGATAATTTATCTTTGTGCTAGGTGTTAGACTATACAATTCTAGCCTATATTATGCGTTGAATAAGCAAACGTATAAACGTGGGGTATGGGTAATATTAAGGATTTAATATTAAAAAGTTGGGGTGCAATTAATATGATTTTGCATGCCATAAGTGGATGGCCATAATTGAGTCAATTATGGACATCATTAAAAGTTGACTTAATTAATAATTTGAATAGGGAATTATTAAAACTGGGGTAAAAGATTTTAAGTGTCAATCAATGCTTAGGACACGAGGTTGGACTCGTTTGTGACGTAAACCTGCCCGGACCCGCCCGGCAAATCCAGTGGTCACAAATGTCAGCCCAATGTGAGAGGTCCTAGGCCTAAACTAAAGCATAACGGTTGTAAAGACACGAGGTTAGACTCTTTTATGGTGTAAGACTGCCCGGACCCACCCGACAAATCCAGCTGCCATAAATGCCAGTCTAATGTGAGAGGTCTTTATGAGGTTATGGCCTGAATGAATTAAGAAATACTTAACCAGATAAACATGTAAGGTGGGACATGGGGGTTAAGTAGGTGCCTTGGATGGCATGAGGAATCTAGGGGGTGCCCTTAGTGGCATGTGAAATACGATTAGTAAGAATTAACCAAACACACATGTAAATGAACATGACTAAGAGGGTTAAGTGGGATATACTAGGGACAAGCTTAGGTGGGTAGCTTGTGGGGGCCCATTTCGACCAGTATCCCAAACGTATCTTTGTGGGCTCGACCCAAGTCGAGGACTGGACACGCATGTTGGGTTCGACTGTAAGAGGCCAAAACGGGGAGCGGTGGCAACGCAAGTCCAACGGGTTTCGTATGCGTGTGTGGACCCGGGCTGGTAGGTAAGATGTTGTTGCATCGTGTAGGTATAAGCCGTGCATTCTCAAGTTGTATCGGGTTGCCACTTTAGGGGAGTGATACACCCCACTGTGGGGCCAGCACGGGTATCTACGAGTAGGGAGCCGATCGAAAGTGGGTAGTGGGGTACACCTAGTGGAGATAGGGCCAGACGGCACCTATGTAGTTAGCTAGGGATACGTAAGGCTATTTATAAAGTTTCTGTGTGAAGCAAGTGGGATCAAACAATAGGGTGACTGGTGTGGTGCAGTGTAGTAATGTGCGGTGCAATGTAGTAATCATTCGTTAGTAATTAGGTGTGCCTTTACCGTTATCTTTAACGTTATCTTAAACGCTATCTTTATCTTCCTAAGAGTTCATAGACATTTACTTATCTTCCAGCTTATGCCTTAGTCTAGTTATTTTGATAATAGTATAATAGTATTGTTACAATTATCATACTCTCCAGACTTTATGTCTGACCCCCTCTATTTCTATCCTTTTTCCCCCTCCAGGTCCTCAGGTTGGGCCCAGCTCTAGTGGAGTTTGATTGAATTGCTTCATCTCTCTTTGGAAAGCTTGGACCGTTGAAGTAAAGTCCAGCTTGTTATCTTTTTAATGGCTATTTATGTAATGGGATTATGTATTTTGTTTTTATGAAGATGGATATTGTACTCGGTTATGATCTATGGTTTTATGATGTAACAAACATGTTTAATTTCCGCTGCAATAAAATGAAGTTTTAGATTTCCAAGTACTATTTACTATCTGTCTTGTTGTAATTTTTCTGTTCTATATTCACTTATAACCTCCATGGAAGTTAATGCATTCCCTTCGTGAGTGACAGTGACATTAATGGACGTGGGGTGTTACACGTGGTATCAGAGCTTAAGGTTACCAGAACAGATAAAAATACTTTAGAAAAATAGTTATTTTTGGAAGAAGTGTTTTCAAAAACATGTTTTAATGAGAAATTTAAAGAAAAAGTTTTTAAGAAAAACATAATCCCCAATAGCCCATATCTTTATCTTTCGAATTCTCCATTCTGAATCTTTCCTTTTTCGTTTCAGCATGGCTGAAGATCTTAATCTACCCGACGGTGTAACGATACCAAGATGGTATAGGAGGTTATTAGAGGCTAGGGCCGCTGCAGGTCCAGCCAATGTTCGTCCACCACCAGTTGCACCCGTTCCTCCTCCTCCTCCTCCTCGCATAGATACTTTTGCAAAGACGTGCAAGGAATTCAAAGCTATGGGTGGAAAACCATTTCAAGGGTCAGAAACGTTTGTGGAAGCTAGAGATTGGCTTAAGGAGGTGGAAGAATTGCTAGAAATCTTTGAAGTAGAAGAAGGGAGGAGAGTTCGATTAGCAGCTTGGTTGATGAAGGGAGAGGCCTCGTTTTGGTGGGAGGTCACTAATGGGGAGTGTCCTGTTGACTCTTGGGCGGATTTCAGACGTAGGTTCGAGGCGAAGTTTCTCTCAAGGGCGGAAGAAAATCTATATATGGAAAGGTTCTTGACATTGAAGCAAGGAAGCTCATCAGTGAAAGAATATGTCAATAAATTTAATCAGTTAGCAAGGTTTGGCTTGGACTTAGTAAACACACTGGAGAAGAAGGCTCTAAGGTTCGTGAATGGCTTGAATGAACCATTGCAAGGGTTGGCTATGACCCACATCCCGATGGGGGCCACCTTTGAGAAGTTAGTAGAAATGGCGCTCATGCATGAGGAGAAAAGCGCTAAAGCTGATAAGGCACCCGAGAAGAAGGGGGATCAGAAGAAACCACGACAGCAAAACAAGAAGGGTGGAAAAGACAATAATGGCAAGGGAAAGAAGAAGTGCTTTAACTGTGGAACCCCAGGCCATCTCAGCAAGGACTGCCGAAAGAAAAAGAAGACAGGCTGTTTTCATTGTGGCGATGCGGGACATTTAGTGAAGGACTGCCCAAAGAAGGGGCAGAGGGCAGGAGCTACCTCGGGAGGACAGGTGCAGGCTCTTATCGCACCAGGGCAGGCTAGGGGACAAGTTCAGGCTCTCGCGGTCCCACCGCTGCAAGAACGAGGTAAAACCATTTCTGTTGAAAGCTTTGTTTTTCTGTTTGATCATCATGTCTGTACCTTATTCGATTCGGGCGCATCACATTCGTTTATCTCTACATCATTAGTTGAATCACTGCACTTAAACACCAGTTTAGTAGAGGATCCCTTAGTTGTTTCGAATCCAATTGGGGCTCAGCTTATTTGTCTATGATGTGTTTGGATTTGAAAATTTCCATACTTAGCGTTGAATTTAGATGTGATGCTTATGTGTTGGGCTTCACGGGCTATGGGCTAATTTTAGGAATGGATTGGTTATCCAGAAATGGGGCCGTTCTTGATTGTGAAAGGAGAGTAGTTAGGTTCGTGACTCGCCTTGGCAACACTCTCGAAATCTTTTGTAATCCCATAAATTCGGTTATGCTAAGTTATCTAGAATCGCTTGACGCATCTGAGGAAAATCTACAATCTGTTAGAGTGGTCCGAGAATATTCGGATGTGTTTGAGGAGGTGAAGGGCTTGCCTCCGAAGCTGGAGATAGATTTTCAAATATATCTTGTGGATAATGCGAAACCGGTATCTTTGCCAATACGCCACATGGCTCCACGTGAAAGGAGGGAACTCGGTAAGCAAGTGAAGGAGTTGCTTGAGAAGGGGTTCATAAGACGAAGTATATCGAAGTGGGGTGCTCCAGTAGTATTTGCCACGAAGGCGGATGGGTCCCTTAGACTTTGTGTGGACTATAGAGAACTTAATAAGCTTACTAAGAAGAACAGACACCTACTGCCGAGGATTGACGATCTCTTCGATCAGTTAGTTGGCGCCTCAGTGTTTTCGCAGTTGGACATAGCCACTGGGTTCCATCAGTTGAGAGTGGCTGAGGATAGCATAGACAAGACTGCCTTTAGGACTCCGGATGGTTTCTATGAATGGCTAGTGATGCCCTTCGGTTTGACAAACGCCCCAGCATATTTTGTTGATTTGATGAGTAGGGTGTTTAGGGAGTACCTTAACAAATTTGTGGTAGTCTTTGTAGATGACATCTTGATCTTTTCTAAGGATGAAGAAAAGCATGCCCTACATCTTAGGGAAGTGTTGGAGACTCTTCGAGTGCATAAGCTTAAAGCTAAATTCTCTAAGTGTCACTTTTGGAGGAAGGAAGTACGGTTCTTATGACACGTGGTTTCCAAAGAAGGAATAGCTGTAGATCCCGCGAAGGTGGTGGCCATCCAAGATTGGAAGGTTCCTAAAAATGCTACCGAAGTGAGAAGTTTCTTGGGGTTGGCTGGCTACTATAGGAAGTTTATCAAAGACTTCGCAAAGATATCAGCTCCATTGACACGCTTGACGAAGAAGAACCTAGTTTTCACATGGGACGTAGATTGTGATGATGCGTTCCAACGTTTGAAGAGAGCTTTGACTTCAGCCCCAGTCTTAGTATTGCCATACGGGAGTAAGCCGTTTACCGTTTATACTGACGCTTGTGGGACAGGACTAGGCGCAGTCTTAATGCAAGAGGGCAGGGTAATAGCCTATGGTGGAAGGCAGTTGAGAGCGCATGAGAAGAATTACCCAACACATGACCTAGAGTTGGCCGCTATTGTTTTCGCGCTTAAGTCTTGGCGTCATTATCTTCTTGGCGAGAAATTCGAATTATTCACTAACCACAAGTCTTTAAAATACCTATTCTCTCAAAAGGACTTGAACTTAAGGCAGCAAAGGTGGATGGAGTTCTTAGCGTCCTACGACTTCGAAATAGCCTATACCCCTGGCAAGGGTAACGTGGTGGAAGACGCCTTAAGTAGAAAAAGATTATCCTTAAGTCCTTTGTTTGTTGAGCGGCGAAGTTTAGAATTCATTTCGATGTTTGACTTTAGACCTTCCGTTGACTTCGTACCCGGTTTGCTAGCATCCTTGGAGGTCATACCTATGCTTTTGGGACGGATTGGCAAGGCACAGCGAGACGACCCGCAGTTGGTTGAGTTAGTACAAAAATTCAATGGAGGGGAGTCATCAAGCCATCTCCGTAGGTATACCCTAGACGATAAAGGTTGGTTACGTAGGGACGGTAGACTTTGTGTACCAAAAGACGATGACCTAAGGAAGACTATTCTTGACGAAGCACATCGTTCGAAGATGACCATTCATCCCGGTGGGGACAAGATGTACAAAGACATGAAGAGAGTTTACTTTTGGGTCGGCATGAAGAAAGACGTGGCCGAGTATGTCGCTAGATGCTTGGTATGCCAACAAGTAAAAGCGGAGCAAAAGAAACACGGTGGGTTGCTTTACCCATTGGAGGTTCCACTATGGAAGTGGGAGAGTGTCTCGATGGATTTTGTGGATGGATTACCGCGATCGAGGAGGGGTAATACGGGGATTTGGGTTATAGTAGATAGACTTACTAAGAGTGCCCATTTCATTCCTGTGAAGAGTAAGAGGACTGCTCCATGGTTAGCTTCTGTATACGTTCGAGAGATAGTTCATTTGCACGGTGTTCCTTCTAGCATAGTGAGCGACCGCGATCCTATTTTCACTAGCGAATTTTGGAGAAGCTTACAAGAGGCGGTAGGGACTCAGTTATGTTTGAGCACTGCATATCATCCTCAGACGGACGGCCAGACTGAGAGGGT
Organism: Allium sativum; assembly: GCA_030737875.1. Lineage (NCBI taxonomy): Eukaryota > Viridiplantae > Streptophyta > Magnoliopsida > Asparagales > Amaryllidaceae > Allium > Allium sativum. The sequence goes on from CM060910.1 coordinate 1,001,912,605, forward strand.
GAATCGCAATCTAGAGGATCTGTTGAGGCTATATATCCTAGACTTTGGGGGTACATGGGAAGAGCATCTTCCATTGGTTGAGTTCGCATATAATAATAGCTTTCAGTCCAGCATTAGTATGGCACCATTCGAAGCTCTATATGGACGACATTGTTGTTCACCTACATGTTGGTGGGAATCTACGGATAAGATTTTACTTGGGCCCGATATGATTAGGGAGACTTCGGAGAAGATCGACTTGATTCGAAGGAGGATGAAAGCAGCGCAAGATAGGAAGAAATCTTATGCGGATAAGAGGAGGACAGATCTCGAGTTTGAAGTTGGGGACATGGTCTTTGTCAAAGTGTCTCCATTACGAAACGTTGTTCGCTTTGGGTCTGTTGGGAAATTAGCACCAAGGTTTGTAGGGTCATTTCCTATTAAGGAGAGGATTGGACGGATGGCGTATAAAGTGGAGTTGCCCGAGAGACTTAGTGGTGTACATGACGTATTCCATGTGTCACATTTGAGGAAGTGCTTGCACGAGACCGCGGAAGTGGTAGAGCCGAGCTTGCTTAGAGAGGTGGAGATAGAGCGTGATGCGATAATTCGACGAGCTCCTATGCGCATTCTTGGGTCGGAGATCAAGAGGTTGAGGAATCGAGATGTCAAACTAGTCAAAGTGCAATGGGGAGATGATGAGAGCAACGCTACTTGGGAGACAGAAGAGAAGATGCGTTCACGATACCCTTTTCTTTTTGAGGGTATGTCTTTTAATTTCTCCTTTATCGCTTAGCTTGTACTTATCTTATCTTTAGTATATCCTCTTGCTAGTATCTTTGACCTTTAGTTAGGATAATCCTATGGTTGAAACATGTGTTTGAGACATGTTATGTATGGTGGATGCAAAGTGGATGCAAGTGTTTGCTAGTGGTTGCTCGTGGATGCATATACACACACTATTAGGCACCAGATCGGCTCAGTCACTTCATATTACATATTGCATATATATGGATGTATTTAGTAAAATAGATGTATAATGGTTGTATTATCATATAGTTGCTGCATTCGGGTGGATGGTTGTGCACGCATATAGAATTAATATGTATCATTAGGAATCTTTTGCATACATATTGGACGCATGGCACTATCATGAATTGCACTAAGGAGGTCGACTGAATCAGTAGACCGCCTAATTTTGCATTAGATATGGACATATACACACACTGTGCATATAACATTAAAGCATTAGAAGTCTTTTAAGGACAATGGATGCTGGATTTTGATGGTTGAGTAGATGGACGATTAGATGGTAGGATATACATTCTTCTTGAATTGGAGATTTCGGGGACGAAATCCTTTAAGGAGGGGAGAATGTAACACCCCGTAATTTTATAACATTAAAATTCACAAATTAAAGTATACTTAATTTTTAGAAAAGAATTAAGTGAAATGGGTTGCGCAGAGAAATATATATATATATATATATATATATAAATTAAAAATTAAATAAATAAATATGCGAAAAAGTTCAAAACAGCGAATTGGGAGGGAGAATAACTGAACCGGCCCATTTTTGAGGTCGACCCGAGCTCCGCTGGGTCGACTAGGGGTTAATCCAGGGTGTTTGGCTGTCAACCCGTGGGCCGATTCGCTCAAATGCAGATTTTGCATTTGATTTGTTCTCATGGTTGAGGGTTAATCTAATGGTCCTAAATAACTTCCTACACCTATAAATACATCCTAATGCTAACCCTAAACCTAATTAAAATAGAATACTTACCGTCGCCATGGAAATCAGTGGAGCCTCCGCCAACTAAGAAAGAAGAAAAGAAAATTCAATTCTAATTCTCTCAATCCTAAAGCAAAGCAAAACTCTCTCTTTTTTCTCTAAATTGTGAGTATGATGATCTTAACAAGATTATTATCATTTTAATTAGGTTGAGTTATGAATGGATTATGAGTAGATGATGTGAATTATCATATATGTTGTTGTAAACCCCTTTTGCTATCAGGTATATTGTAAATCCAATGTTATGTGATGATGATATCTTATATGTTGTAAATCATGCTATGATGATGTTATGTATGTTGAAAGTTTCTATGCTAAGTTGTGATGAATCATACATGTTAAAAAGGCCATGATGTTACCATCTATGCTAGTTAGTTCATATTAATTAAATCATCATGTTTGGGTTATGTTGATCTATATGACAAGTCACATATGCAAGTTAGATTGATTAGAAAAGTTATGAACATATGCCAAGACATCTATTATGACATCTAGAATTATGCCATGACATATGTGATATCCTATGCTAGTTCACACCATCATTATGTTGCCTAAAAACCCCATATGCAAGTTTATGTATAGATTTGGGCTATGATCATATCATGTAAATTGAGACATTTAACAAGTTGACACCTTTTGATCCTTAACATGTGTAGTTTATGCAAGTTTCACCCCTATTATGATTAGATTTATTTTAATTGTATATATGTTGTGATAATTTATCTTTGTGCTAGGTGTTTGACTATACAAGTCTAGCCTATATTATGCGTTGAATAAGCGAACGTATAAACGTGGGGTAGGGGTAATATTAAGGATTTAATATTAAAAAGTTGGGGTGCAATTGATATGATTTTGCATGCCATAAGTGGATGGCCATAATTGAGTCAATTATGGACATCATTAAAATTTGACTTAATTAATAATTTGAATAGGGAATTATTAAAACCGGGGTAAAAGATTTTAAGTGTCAATCAATGCTTAGGACACGAGGTTGGACTCGTTTGTTATGTAAACCTGCCCGGACCCACCCGGCAAATCTAGTGGTCACAAATGTCAGCCCAATGTGAGAGGTCCTAGGCCTAAACTAAAGCATAACGGTTGTAAAGACACGAGGTTAGACTCTTTTATGGTGTAAGACTGCCCGGACCCGCCCGGCAATTCCAGCTGCCATAAATGCCAGTCTAATGTGAGAGGACTTTATGAGGTTATGGCCTGAATGAATTAAGAAATACTTAACTAGATAAACTTGTAAGGTGGGACATGGGGGTTAAGTAGGTGCCTTGGATGGCATGAGGAATCTAGGGGGTGCCCTTAGTGGCATGTGAAATACGATTAGTAAGACTTAACCAAACACACATGTAAATGAACATGAGTAAGAGGGTTAAGTGGGATATACTAGGGACAAGCTTAGGTGGATAGCTTGTGGGGGCCCATTTCGACCAGTATCCCAAACGTATCTTTGTGGGCTCGACCCAAGTCGAGGACGGGACACGCATGCTGGGTTCGACTGTAAGAGGCCAAAACGGGGAGCGGTGGCAACGCAAGTCCAACGGGTTTCGTATGCGTGTGTGGACCCGGGCTGGTAGGTAAGACGTTGTTGCATCGTGTAGGTATAAGCCGTGCATTCTCAAGTTGTATCGGGTTGCCACTTTAGGGGAGTGATACACCCCACTATGGGGCCAGCACGGGTATCTACGAGTAGGGAGCCGGACGAAAGTGGGTAGTGGGGTACACCTAGTGGAGATAGGGGCAGACGGCACCTATGTAGTCAGCTAGGGGTACGTAAGGCTATTTATAAAGTTTCTGTGTGAAGCAAGTGGGATCAAACAATAGGGTGACTGGTGTGGTGCAGTGTAGTAATGTGCGGTGCAGTGTAGTAATCATTCGTTAGTAATTAGGTGTGCCTTTACCGTTATCTTTAACGTTATCTTAAACGCTATCTTTATCTTCCTAAGAGTTAATAGACATTTACTTGTCTTCCAGCTTATGCCTTAGTCTAGTTATTTTGATAATAGTATTGTTAGAATTATCATACTTGCCAGACTTTATGTCTGACCCCCTCTATTTCTATCCTTTTTCCCTCTCCAGGTCCTCAGGTTGGGCCCAGCTCTAGTGGAGTTTGATTGAATTGCTTCATCTCTCTTTGGAAAGCTTGGACCGTTGAAGTAAAGTCCAGCTTGTTATCTTTTTAATGGCTATTTATGTAATGGGATTATGTATTTTGTTTTTATGAAGATGGATATTGTACTTGGTTATGATCTATGGTTTTATGATGTAACAAACATGTTTAATTTCCGCTGCAATAAAATGAAGTTTTAGATTTCCAAGTACTATTTAGTTGTTGTATATAACGGTGTTGTATACACAATTATATGATTTTTGTTTGATGATAACAACCAAATAAATATTACTTTAATGTGTTTGATATTGTACTGTTATTGTAAATCACAGACTGGAATATAATATTTATATTTAAATAAAATACAACTGTACAGAAAGTTAAATATTCACTGTATTTTATTTAAAATATGAATTTTATATTTCTAATATTCAAACAGTACATCTATTTTAACTCCACTATTTAATCACTTCACATATTTGTACTTGTATATAAACAGAATAAAATAGACAAGCTTGTTTGACAACAATAAAATGATATTTTATTTCAATCAACCTTGTTTATTATAAATAAAAATACAATTCTCATTTTTTCATTTGCTCCTCACTGCAGAAACAATTAGACACTCATTTTCAGTTTCACTTTTACATTCACTTATTTACATACTCAACACTTTCTTGTTGTCTTCAGTCTTTAGTCTTCTGTCTTCACAGCACTTCACTGTCAGTCCAGTCATCTTCTTCATACCTGTCACAATGAAACACACACACAGTACACTGCAATAGAATTTAAACTGAACATATGCGAATATAAATTTTATTTTTAAAATTTTTATTTGCCTCAGATTGCTGGTGTGTTTCTCATCATTTTTCATGACTTGATCTGATAAATCTGTGTCTAGACAGACAGTTTGTATATGTACAGGGACAGGAATTTTTTTTTGATGGCTGCAAATACACATGTGTATATATAAATATACATGTGTGCACTGCCTCGCCAATCAGCGTGCAACTGAGGAGTAGCCACGTGGACCTGCTCGACTCAGTGCACAGCAAGGGACAGTGCAACATGGACATGAGGCAAACAAATCAAAACTGTGGAGCTGGTCAAGTAAAATCAAGAACCAGCATAGACAAAGTATCACAAACTGGAAAACAGCAAAGTGGAAAAGCATGTACATCAAAATGGTCGAGCCAAGCACTTCAAGTCAAAATGGTGAGTCAATGGAAGTTCAGCTTTTAGCAAGTGCAACAGGGTACACATGCAAATGAATGTAGCATGGTACAGCAAAAGTTTGAGCATACATGTGTGCTCATCTCAGGTTCACACAGCATAAAAAAAAATCAGTAAAGTAAAAGCAAGGTGGAGCTACAGCAAATGCTTTCAGCAAGCTAATGGATGACATAAGACAGCGAAATGGTACAGCAAATTTCAAGCAGAAATATGGCAGGACAAATGCAAATACAAAGCATCAAGAGTGTGTAAGGTAGCAAGAAAATTTCAAGTTATGGTGCACACATGGTCAACCAAGTCAACTCATGTTTAAACATGGTCGACCACACAACATACATGCAAAATGAAATGGCTCACAAATGGTCTAGCAATTGTACAAGTATATGCAAGTCGAGCAAAGTGGCAATGATCCTAAAATTAATTTTTTCTGGAAAGGGACTGTACAAAGCAACCATGAAAGTCCACAATGTTACTCAGCATGATCAAATCATGTACAAGCTCAATCATGGAGCCAAACATGTCAAAGCATGAAGAGAACAACTCGAGCATGGCAAAACAACAATAACAGGTTCATGGTGAAATGGAGCAGCTCAATGATCATGGGTAAACACAACAGGTCATGGTTTATGCATGATTCAGCAAAGACATGAGGGTATTTATACAAAACCGAATGGACAAGGATGCATGAACACAGTCAGGTCAAAATCAGTGTGGGAAAGTTAAATCATGTTGTTGTTTTTTTTTGGCAATTTAAATCTTGTGTTGCCATTAAAGGCCAAAACTGAAGACAAGTTTCACAACAAATTCAGTAATGATTCAGCAATATCAAAGATATGCACAGAATCAATTAAATCAAAGCAGGAAACAAAATCTGCTATGACAAAGGGGAGAAAATCAATTTGGCATTGGTTTCATGTTTCTAGAAATGAATCTCCCATTTTAAATCGGCCAGAAATAGTTTCAGACTTCACAATATTTCTTGGGCAACAAATCAGGAATTTTATTCAAGGAATCATCAAATAAATACTTTCCAAAATTCCACAGATGGACCTTGAATAAAGTGCACAAATCAATGGAACAATTTATTTGTTTCCTTTGTTACAAATCAGTGAGAAATTCGAATTTAAAAAAAAAAAAAGGGCAACCAAATCAACTTTCCAGATTTCAGGGAGCCACAAACTTTCAGTAATCAATTTCAGGCAAGTATTTTTTGGAAATTTATCAATCAAAGAATCTGCGCAAGGGACAATTCTTAGAGAGTCATTAAAGACTAGCAAATCATCCATATCCATTCAATAATTTCATTAAAAGCCAACGCAGCAAAAAGGGAAAGTCACGCAAATCAGATCGAAGCCATATACGTGAAATCAGAGGCGAGGGTTTTGTTTTTACCCTATATTTACACCCTTTACATCATCGGCTAGAGATATCGAAAACAAACCCAACGTTTCAAATCAAAAAACACAAACCGAGAATTCGAAGAGGAATATTCAAATCAGAGAATACTCACAAAGTTTTCGATCGAGAATTTCACTAAATCATTCGAGGAAGCCACAAAGCTATTCGAGCTACAGAGATTAAACCTTTCATCAAGCAAATTGACTCGGATTTGGGTGGATTTCATAAACCCTAGTTCAATTTGGAGAGCCGCCGCCATTTTCTGTTTTTTCAGAGAACAAGAGAAGAATGGCTAAATGAAAAGAGAGTGGGCCGGCCTATTTCCTCTTGACTAAGCCTAGTCTAGTTCAAATGTTTAAAGGGGAATTTAAATTTATTTTAATCTAGGGTTTAGCTTTATTTTATTTTGTATTGTTTTAAATTGTTCTGTAAACCGTCCAGCAGTTCTAGAGTCTGTAATCTCTAGGGGGAATCAGTCACGGTGTTGACTGTCAGTTTCAGAGTCTGTAAAATCTGGATTACGGATTATGGGGTTGTAATTCGGGGAAATCTGATTGAGGGGATATCGATCAGTCTAGGGTTTTGAGCGTAGAGTTAGAATAGGAGCGAGAGTCGCGAGTGTACAAGGTCTTGTATGCGGGATCTGTTCTATCATCTAGTAGAAACCTTAGGAATGCAGCAGTAGGCAGGGTTTTGCCGAAGCTGGGTATATATGTGTGTGATTTATTTTCTGCACTTTTATTTCTGCTGCATTCTGTGATCTGTTTATTATTTTAATATTCTGTCAATTTTTCAATTCAGTTTAAAAATTGTGATAAACCCTATTCACGCCCCCCCCCCTCTAGGGTTAATCTAGATCCAACATTTGGTATCAGAGCAGGTATTTTGATTAACTCTAGAATCATGTCTTCCCCTTGCTGTCAGTCTTCTAAGAGTCAGTCCAGTAATATTCCATTTATTTTCAATGGAACAGATTTTCAAATTTGGAAATCAAATTTTGAATCATATTTAAAATCTGTTAATTCTGAATATTGGAATATTATTGAAAATATGGGAGACTTGTTAGACAAGAGGAATAAGGTGTTAAATGCTTGCGTCATGCATATTATTTATTCCTGTCTTGATAATGGTCAATTAAAATTTATCTCTCATTGTTTAACTGCGCAGGATATTTGGAAAACTCTCAGTACGTTGTATAGAAAGTCTGACGACTGCTCAAAACCCCAGAACGACAACTCAACTTCAGATCTGTGCTTAACAAGTCATGCAGACGAAACTTCAGATGGAACAGATGATGGAGAATCAACAAATGCTGAAACAGAAAATTTCTCATATGAAGATATGGTTTACATGTGTCTTGATTTAACAAAATCTGTTGATAAACTCCAACTGAAAAATAAGTCTCTGAAATCTACGAATTCTGAGTTGATCAGCAAAATTGATTATTTGGAATCACAACTTGAACATTTTAAAAATTCTTCAAATTCAGATTGCAAAAATTGTTTGAAATTGAAAACCAACCTTGTTCATCTCAATAAAAATATCCAAAAGTTTGAAAAGGAAATTCTGATCTTAAAAGAGAACAAGATTGAGTTATCAAGTTTAAATAACTTTTTACAAGAGGAATTTGAAATTTTTAAGGCTGATATATATTCCAAATTTGAAATTGCTGAAAATGAAAATTTGGTGAAAAGTGGTTTGATTTTGAAAGAACTTGAAAATGAGATTGAAAAATCCAAGAAGTTTGAGTCGGAAAAGCAAAAACAATTTGAACTTGAAATTTCCAAATCCCGAGCCAAAATTAGATCGTTAGAAAATGAGAATTTAGTTTTGAAACAGACCAATGCTGAACAGATGATCGCTATAAATAATTGCTCAAATTTATTAAAAGAAAATAGCGATCTGAAATCCAAAATTCAACGATTAGAATCAACATTGGATAAATTTTCTAATGGGGAAAAATCATTGAATATGCTGTTACAAAACCAAGTTTATAGTGGAAATAAATCTGGTCTTGGATTCGGGAAAAATGATGGTTGTAGGAATCAAAATTCTTGTGAGTTTAAAAATCCCTCAAATCACTTTAGAAATGTTTGTTTTGAAAATTTTAACTCTGGAAACTTCAAAGGATTTGTAAATCACAATCGAGATGAGGATTTGTTTTATAACAAACCATTTAAACATTCTTGGATCTCAAATAAAAATAAAACGACTTCAACTAAATTCAAACAGATTTGGGTCCCAAAAGGTACAAAGGTTGATTCGAATGGTTTGCTATATAAACAGGTTTGGGTACCAAAAGATTTGGACAAAACTGTGAGTGGTTTCACAAATTTTGTTAGACCGCTCGATCCTCTCAACTGTTAGGTACCAAAGAAGGCTGGGGAACTGCTGTGGTGAAAAGAGATTGATTTCAGGCTGTCATTTTGTTTGTATTCTTTACAGTTCCTTGGCCAAGATTGGTTGAGTTAGAGATTCTGATTTTCATAGGATTCTGGTATGATCTCTAAACTCACCTTTGTAAATATTCTTTGTTTTCTCTGTTTATTTCTCCTGCTATCCCTTCTTTTATTGTTTATTTATTTTCTTCTATTTGTTTTTATTTAATTTGTCACTGCCATATCTCTTTGATTATTCTGTGCTTCTTAAACTTCCAATTGCAGTTCTCATGATTTTCTGGAAATTCATTTTATTTGAATAAAACTCTCTTGTTTATAATCATTTCCAGATTCTAAATTTAATTTTGTAATTATCTGCAATTGTTTTGAAGTTTATTTTCCTAATTCTGAATTCATAACGGTGTTGTTGTATTCATGTCATATCTTGAACACTGTTAATTAATTTGAATTCTAAATTTTTGAAGATCTGAAAATTGATGGAATTTCACACACCTTTGCTGTTCTGAGTTTATTCTAATTCATTTTAGAAAAGCTGAAAATATTATACTCATTACAGCACTCTGTTACTTCTCAGTTGTGATAATCTCATTAATTTTTAGATTGGCTTGATTATTTCTGACCTGAAAAATATTTGGTTTGAATCAGTGATACATCTAGAATTTCATCTTTATTCATGATTATTATGATTGAAATTAGTTTGTTTGAAATCATCTGAAATTCTTGATATTTTGAATATCACACACCTCTTAAAATTTGAAATAATCAACCTTGTGTAACTGATTCATTATATCTCAAACTTAACATTGATTCAAGTGATTTCAAATAAATTATTTTTTAATTTCTTGTATCATGAATACCTCTCAGATTTGATTTAAATGATCTGGTATTTCTATTGGGCTTGTAAGAAATAGTTTTTGAGAAATTCTTGAAAAGTTCTTTTTAATGGTCTTTGAAAATCATTGATATTTCATGATTAATTGATTTAAATATTTATTTGTTTAAAATCATTTGAAATTATTGATTTATTGAATCACACACATATCTTGAATCTGACATTAATAATTTGGTGTAATCGATTCATTGAATCTAGAGTATTTCATATTCATCAAATGATTTAGAATAAATGGTATTTTTAATCTTGGATCATGAACCATCTTATGTGACCATCATTCTGACAAGTTTGTTTCTGAAACTATTTTTGTGCTGCTCTGATACTGTTTTCAAATAACTGCCTGTTTTGATTTGTCTGTTGCTTGCCAAATTCGTAAATCTTGTCTGCGTGGGCTCTATGTTTGAAACTCTTTGATATCCTTGTTCGTCTCAAGTGTCAATTTTAAATCCTCGAGAAGAGAGAACAATTGGTATCAGAAGTGCTGATTTTTTTTTCTCTTGTCCTGTATAGCTTTTTCACATTTCCTCTTGTAATTGATTTTCAACTTTAAAATTATTTGTTGATTATTCATTTAGAAATTGAAATCAATATCCAATTGAACTGTATTTATAATTCATCAAAATTATTATCAGTTTTTGAAGTTGTGATGAATTATGACTGCAATATATTTCATAATAAGAGGAGATTTTATGATGGTTGAATATTTATTATAATATCTTTGAACTGGCAATTATTTCACGATCATCTACTTTATCTATCATCTTTCTGCCATCCATGATAGTTCTATATTAATGTGGAAAGTTTGATATTTAAAAAAAAAAAAGAGAGATTATTTTGAATAAACAGTGAAAATATTTATGATGGAATTGTGGCTATGTTATTATTATTATTCAGAATTAGTGATAGTTGAAAATTTTCAATAATCCCAGTACAGTTGAGCATATTTCATAATATAATTAATTTAGAAATTTATTTCACAGTTCATTTCTGTACCTACCACTTTTCCTTCATCCATATTGATTTTATATATCGAGGAATTTTTCTTTTTGAAACAGAAAAAGATAATAATATAATAAGTATTTCTCTAACCTCATTTAAAAATCCAAGCTCTGGTTATGCATGGTTACGAGATTACTTATATTTAAGCTGCGACTGACCTCATTTAAAAATCCAAGCTCTGGTTATGTGTGGTCAGTGTGCTCTTAAATAAAAATAAAAGAAAAAGGAATAATGTGCTATAAATTGAAATAAACTTGAAATTCTCCTTTGTGTATAAACGCCAGCCTACCAATCCATTTTCTAATCTGTGAAATGTGTTAATATTTTATGATGTATTATGATTTGCTGATTGATGGGTATTGGGATTTGAGGTTATTCGATCTTGTCACTTAAATTGAATTATTAATTATAGTCCAAATTCCATCTCTGCTTTTGAACCTCATTTTTTTTAAAAATAGTTGGAATACATTTTTTTTACTCTCCCCGTTTTATATAAAATTCATCGTAAATCCGTCATTCTCTACAATGTGAGATATGCCACCAGTTCTTAGTTTATTATGATTTTTGTTTGACTGATTGAGATTTATGATGACTGTTCTTCCTCTTAAGTTGATATAGTATTTGTTATTCATTTTTCATCTATATTTTAAATTATGTATCCTTTTGATGATAACAAAAGGGGGAGAATGGATAGAGATTTTGATTTATGAGTGAATAATTTATAAATATTTTTAATTTTGAACATTTCACTCATGCACAGTTGTTATAGGGGGAGTTGTCTGTTGTAGGGGGAGCTAATAAATAGGGGGAGTTCAATATTCACTGTCAAACACATCTATTGTATACAAAATCTTTTATTTGTTTGTCATCATCAAAAGGGGGAGATTGTTGTATATAACGGTGTTGTATACACAATTATATGATTTTTGTTTGATGATAACAACCAAATAAATATTACTTTAATGTGTTTGATATTGTACTGTTATTGTAAATCACAGACTGGAATATAATATTTATATTTAAATAAAATACAACTGTACAGAAAGTTAAATATTCACTGTATTTTATTTAAAATATGAATATTATATTTCTAATATTCAAACAGTACATCTATTTTAACTCCACTATTTAATCACTTCACATATTTGTACTTGTATATAAACAGAATAAAATAGACAAGCTTGTTTGACAAAAATAAAATGATATTTTATTTCAATCAACCTTGTTTATTATAAATAAAAGTACAATTCTCATTTTTTCATTTGCTCCTCACTGCAGAAACAATTAGACACTCATTTTCAGTTTCACTTTTACATTCACTTATTTACATACTCAACACTTTCTTGTTGTCTTCAGTCTTTAGTCTTCTGTCTTCACAGCACTTCACTGTCAGTCCAGTCATCTTCTTCATACCTGTCACAATGAAACACACACACAGTACACTGCAATAGAATTTAAACTGAACATATGCGAATATAAATTTTATTTTTAAAATTTTTATTTGCCTCAGATTGCTGGTGTGTTTCTCATCATTTTTCATGACTTGATCTGATAAATCTGTGTCTAGACAGACAGTTTGTATATGTACAGGGACAGGAATTTTTTTTGATGGCTGCAAATACACACGTGTATATATAAATATACATGTGTGCACTGCCTCGCCAATCAGCGTGCAACTGAGGAGTAGCCACGTGGACCTGCTCGACTCAGTGCACAACAAGGGACAGTGCAACATGGACATGAGGCAAACAAATCAAAACTGTGGAGCTGGTCAAGCAAAATCAAGAACCAGCATAGACAAAGTATCACAAACTGGAAAACAGCAAAGTGGAAAAGCATGTACATCAAAATGGTCGAGCCAAGCACTTCAAGTCAAAATGGTGAATCAATGGAAGTTCAGCTTTTAGCAAGTGCAACAGGGTACACATGCAAATGAATGTAGCATGGTACAGCAAAAGTTTGAGCATACATGTGTGCTCATCTCAGGTTCACACAGCATAAAAAAAAATCAGTAAAGTAAAAGCAAGGTGGAGCTACAGCAAATGCTTTCAGCAAGCTAATGGATGACATAAGACAGCGAAATGGTACAGCAAATTTCAAGCAGAAATATGGCAGGACAAATGCAAATACAAAGCATCAAGAGTGTGTAAGGTAGCAAGAGAATTTCAAGTTATGGTGCACACATGGTCAACCAAGTCAACTCATGTTTAAACATGGTCGACCACACAACATACATGCAAAATGAAATGGCTCACAAATGGTCTAGCAATTGTACAAGTATATGCAAGTCGAGCAAAGTGGCAATGATCCTAAAATTAATTTTTTTTGGAAAGGGACTGTACAAAGCAACCATGAAAGTCCACAATGTTACTCAGCATGATCAAATCATGTACAAGCTCAATCATGGAGCCAAACATGTCAAAGCATGAAGAGAACAACTCGAGCATGGCAAAACAACAATAACAGGTTCATGGTGAAATGGAGCAGCTCAATGATCATGGGTAAACACAACAGGTCATGGTTTATGCATGATTCAGCAAAGACATGAGGGTATTTATACAAAACCGAATGGACAAGGATGCATGAATACAGTCAGGTCAAAATCAGTGTGGGAAAGTTAAATCATGTTGTTGTATTTTTTTGGCAATTTAAATCTAGTGTTGCCATTAAAGGCCAAAACTGAAGACAAGTTTCACAACAAATTCAGTAATGATTCAGCAATATCAAAGATATGCACAGAATCAATTAAATCAAAGCAGGAAACAAAATCTGCTATGACAAAGGGGAGAAAATCAATTTGACATTGGTTTCATGTTTCTAGAAATGAATCTCCCATTTTAAATCGGCCAGAAATAGTTTCAGACTTCACAATATTTCTTGGGCAACAAATCAGGAATTTTATTCAAGGAATCATCAAATAAATACTTTCCAAAATTCCACAGATGGATCTTGAATAAAGTGCACAAATCAATGGAACAATTTATTTGTTTCCTTTGTTACAAATCAGTGAGAAATTCGAATTTAAAAAAAAAAAAGGGCAACCAAATCAACTTTCCAGATTTCAGGGAGCCACAAACTTTCGGTAATCAATTTCAGGCAAGTATTTTTTGGAAATTTATCAATCAAAGAATCTGCACAAGGGACAATTCTTAGAGAGTCATTAAAGACTAGCAAATCATCCATATCCATTCAATAATTTCATTAAAAGCCAACGCAGCAAAAAGGGAAAGTCACGCAAATCAGATCGAAGCCATATACGTGAAATCAGAGGCGAGGGTTTTGTTTTTACCCTATATTTACACCCTTTACATCATCGGCTAGAGATATTGAAAACAAACCCAACGTTTCAAATCAAAAAACACAAACCGAGAATTCGAAGAGGAATATTCAAATCAGAGAATACTCACAAAGTTTTCGATCGAGAATTTCACCAAATCATTCGAGGAAGCCACAAAGCTATTCGAGCTACAGAGATTAAACCTTTCATCAAGCAAATTGACTCGGATTTGGGTGGATTTCATAAACCCTAGTTCAATTTGGAGAGCCGCCGCCATTTTCTGTTTTTTCAGAGAACAAGAGAAGAATGGCTAAATGAAAAGAGAGTGGGCCGGCCTATTTCCTCTTGACTAAGCCTAGTCTAGTTCAAATGTTTAAAGGGGAATTTAAATTTATTTTAATCTAGGGTTTAGCTTTATTTTATTTTGTATTGTTTTAAATTGTTCAGTAAACCGTCCAGCAGTTCTAGAGTCTGTAATCTCTAGGGGGAATCAGTCACGGTGTTGACTGTCAGTTTCAGAGTCTGTAAAATCTGGATTACGGATTATGGGGTTGTAATTCGGGGAAATCTGATTGAGGGGATATCGATCAGTCTAGGGTTTTGAGCGTAGAATTAGAATAGGAGCGAGAGTCGCGAGTGTACAAGGTCTTGTATGCGGGATCTGTTCTATCATCTAGTAGAAACCTTAGGAATGCAGCAGTAGGCAGGGTTTTGCCGAAGCTGGGTATATATGTGTGTGATTTATTTTCTGCACTTTTATTTCTACTGCATTCTGTGATCTGTTTATTATTTTAATATTCTGTCAATTTTTCAATTCAGTTTAAAAATTGTGATAAACCCTATTCACCCCCCCCCCCTCTAGGGTTAATCTAGATCCAACATTAGTATCTGTCTTGTTGTAATTTTTCTGTTCTATATTCACTTATAACCTCCATGGAAGTTAATGCATTCCCTTCGTGAGTGACATTAATGGATGTGGGATGTTACATTCTTGGATAGAGACATTTACAGGCTTCAAGGCGACCTCGCTTTCGCTTCCTTACCTGGGTATTGTTTTATATCAAGGACGGAAGCTCAACGCCATTTTCGATCCTCTAACTAACAAAGTTACGAGAAAGATCCTTCGATGGAATGCTACCCTACTTTCTCAGGCAGGTAGGCTAGTTCTCATTAAGGCTGTCCTAGACTTCATGGGATCTCATATCTTTGTTGTTATGACTCCTACAGCTTCGTTCTTCCGTTCGTACCGTTCCTTGGCTTCTTCCTTTTTCTGGGGATCCAAGGAGAACGCTTCTCATCATTATTGGATCTCCTGGAGCGTTATTTGACGTCCCAAAGGTGAGGGAGGCCTAGGACTCCGTAACCCCCAAGACGTCTGCGTGGCCTTTGCTTGCAAGCTCTGGGTGAGGTTTGGAGTGAACAACTCTCTTTGGGCAATGTTCCTCCACGGCAAGTACCGAAGGCTGGAAAGTACGCATTACACCGGTATCCTGTCCTACGCTAGTGAAATGTGGAAACAATTGCAATCCATGAAGGACTTTTCAGATGCTCATGGGGGGACCTTTTGGGACGACAATCCCTTCTTGCTTTCAGCTGTGTGGAATTCTATGTGGAATCCTACGCCTGAGCTGCCTCTTTTCTATTTCATTTGGAATGTTTGTATTCCTACGAAGGTCTCTCTATTTATGTGGAAAACCTTGCATAATGGTTTACCAATATATGAGTACCTTCAGAGAATCGGTATCCTACTCGTTTCCAGGTGTTGCGGTGCTGGCAGCACTGAACGCTCCTTTCATTTATTGATCTACGGGACTTGTGCCAGATCTGTTTGGAATCACTTCAGGAATTTGTTATGTTTTCGAGGTAATGCAAACTTGTTTGAAGACTTCCTGAGATTCTGGTGGTCTGGTATCTCAGGTAAAAGTCTTCGCGCGAGCCTCTTTCGTTTGATTCCTTGTTTGATTTGCTGGCACATCTGGTGCTCGCGGAACAAGGCAATCTTTGATGAAGTGACTATGGACCCTTTGACCATTATCCAGGAAATTAGGAATGATGTATTCCAAGCTTTTTGGGGTAGGCCGTTCAAGGGAGTGATCGATTCTCGGTGTAGGAGGTTGGATGTTGCCTTTGACGTCTCAAGGCTAACAGCAACTCCTAGACAAGGTATTGGTTGATTCCTTGCTTTTGTGTGTTTTGTGGGCTTCTCAAGTCTTTTAAGATTTAGCTATTCGTTTTCTTATCACTACCTCCTCCCCTCCCTCCCCCCTCCCCGGAACTAATCCCATTTGCTAGTTGTTCAGGCCATGGAGTACAGGTTGCTGGGATGGGTCTGACTGGTGCAAGGTGATGCTTTCTGTTCTCCTTCCTTGGACAGATCTCTGGAGCGGTTCACGTGCTACTGATTGATGGTCATTGACTGAGAGATGCTAGGTATTTCATCCCTATCTCTACATCGCCGGTCTCCTAGAGCAGGAACAGCCGGAGTTTTGGGAGCTATTCGAGGAACTGGATTTGATTTGCTATTCTCTGACTGCACTTCCCGTCACAGTTCTCTGGATCCTTTACACCATGACGTCTTCTGGGTTCTTGGAGGAGCCTTCCTCGATGTTCTTCACCGACCTTGACTGTGATGTCCTTCTTCTTAGACATTATGGGCCTTTTGGTGGTTTTTTCTGTATTTTGTTTATATTGTTCGTGTGTGTGCACGGTTTCGGCTTTCAACGGAAACTGTTTTTGTGAGCTATTGGAGAATGGCTGGATTCTCCCTTTTGTTATATTATATTTTTTTCAAAAAAAAAAGTAGATCCAAACATGTTTAAGGCATTAATAATTTTGGGATTACACAATAAAAAAATTAATTGTTAATATTAACCAATTTTATGCACGTTATATTTCAAAGTCAACATATTATTATGGCTGTAGAAAAATGTGAGTGTATCATGTCACATATTATTATGCCTCGAAGTCTCAGACAATACTCAATATGTAGATGATATTCTTCTATATGCAATGAGGAATGGATATAATTTCACTATATTCGCTTATAATGGCAACCCCTGCCTCATTTGTTCATTACTAAAGAGTAGGGTTAAATAATTTTGTATGAATATCTTTAAATGTAATGGAAATCGGATTAGCTAAACCTACACATGTTTTATAGGGTGCTGATGATGTAGTGAGGATTGGATATGATTTCACTTTATTCATCATTAGGTCATTACTGAAGAGTAGGGTAAGATAATTTTGTATGGATATCTTGAAATGTAATGGCAATCAGATTAGCAAAACCTACACATGTTTTACAGAATGCTTATGCAATGGCTATGATAGTTCATATGGTCTTTCCTAATGATGCGGTACTTCTACTAAGATTTTAAAATGGAGCCGTTGACAAACAAAGGTTAAAAGAAAATAATGAGAAAAATGGTAAGCTTTTGAGGATTTCTTCTTCTTCTTAATATTCAATTATTATCAATTAGTCTAACTTTCCACTGAATGCCTGTCTAATTTATGGAATTGATATTATATTAAAAAATACAATATAGAAATGGTGATGATCAAGTTTATAACCACTTTACTATATTTTATCTACAAGTATAAAATAGTAGTATATGCATAGTATGATGGCCTTCTTTAGTTTACATCTAGAATGATTTAATAGGATGCTTTTTATCATTATTCCTTAAAATGGTTAGAATTTATTACTCTCTTTCTTATTGATACAGAGAACACTTGCTGATGTTAAAAAAATCCTCCTATTATGTATAATTATTCGATGTTATTGTAACACCCCACGTCCATTAATGTCACTCTCAAAGGGAATGCATTAACTTTCATGGAGTATTATTGGTGAATGGAACAGAATATAACAAGACAAATACATATACTGATACTTGAAAATTTTCAAAACAACATTTATTGCAGCGGAGAAATAGTTTGATTACAACAACATCATAAACCAACAGAAAAACCAAGTACACTTAGTAACCATCTTGACAAATTGTTTTCTGAGTACATAAAATAAAAAGCATAACCCCAACATAAGTAGCCATAAAAGAGATGAGCTGAACTTTACTTTCAGCAATCCAAGCACTTCCAAAAGAGAGAGAAAGATCCTGATCAAGCTCCACTAGTACTAGTCCCACCCTGAGAACCTGGGGGGGAGAAGAAAAGAGGCAAAAACAAAGGGGGTCAGACATAAAATCTGGTGAGTATAATAACTTTAACAATATAATTATTAAAGTAATTAGGATAAGGCATAAATTGGTAAAACAAGGAATGACTGTGAAACAAGTGGGCATGACAAAGCAAATAAGAGGAATATTCTGGCGTTAATCTAGTTCCTAATCACTATAAGATAATTACTATACTGCATTATTACTAGTCATCCTAAAAGTTGATCCCGCCTACTGAACATAATAATGATAATGGTAGTTTCGTGTACCCCTAGTTGCCTTCATAGGTGTCGCCTGCCCCTATCTCCACTAGTTGTACCCACTACCCCCATGCAATCGGCTCCCTAACTCATAGACACCCGTGTTGGTCCCACAGTGGGGTGTATCACTCCCCAAAGTGGCAACCCGATACCACTAAAGATGCATGGCTTATATCTACACGATGCAACAACGTCTTACCTACTAGCCCGGGACCACGCACGCACATGACCCCGTTGGACTTGCGTTGCCACCGCTAACCCGTTTTGACCTCTTACAATCAAACCCAGTAAGCGTGTCCCGTCCTCGATCTAACTCGAGCTCACAAAGATACTTAATGGGTTACTGGTTTGAAATGGGTCCCCCATGCTTGACACAAGCTTTCCACCTATGATTAGTCCCCACTAGAACTTCCCACTTAAGTTTCCTTCTTATTCATATCTTCTTACACGTTTTCAACTTGGTTAAGTGTTTCTAATCATATTTCACATGCCACCCAGGCCACCCATTTAACCCCCATGTCCCACCACATGTTTATCTGGTTAAGCGTTACTTAATTCATTAGAACCGTAACCTTGTAAAGACCTCCCACATTAGACTCCCGTTTGCAGTTGCTAGATTTGCCGGGCGGGTCCGGGAAGTCTTATACCGCAAACGTGTCTAACCTCGTGTCATTACAACTGTTACGCATTTAATTTATGCCTTCGACCTCTCACATTAGACTACCGTTTGTGGCTGCTGGATTTGTCGGGCAGGTCCGGGCAGTCTTATATCACAAACGAGTCTAACCTTGTGTCTTAGGCGGTTAATTATTACACATAATTATTTAACCCCCAATTGGATTAATATCCCTATTCAAATTTGTCAATAAATTCCAAATTAATTTATGTCCATAATTGTCACCTAAATTATGTCCATAATTTCAGGTATATAAATTTATACAAATTAATGTCTTAAACTAATTATATCCTTTAAGGCCATTTTATGCCAATTCACAATTATGTATATTTAATATTTTCCCATTGTCCCCACGTTATTCGTACGTTTTAATATGACATATGTTAGACTCATAAATAGTCTAACTTATAAAGAGCAACATCACAACTTGCATAACACATAAAATAGATCTAAGAATCATGACATAAGTTTGCATAGCCAATAACTTGCATAGGCAATGGATATACATAAATTTGCATAAACTATCATGGATCTAAATATAGATCTAAACATGTACAATTCAACAAATGAAATAGATCCACAATAACAAAACTGTCAACGATAACATCACCTGATTCAAAGTCATATTCTCATAATCCCAATTATAACTTATCACAATTAAATTAATTAAAAATTTTGTGAAAGAAGATATACTCACAAACAAAAGAACGGTCTTGTTTTTCTGGGATCTGTATTCTGAAACTGAATTGCTTGCCTTTGATGTAGACTAATTGTTATCCTAATTTAGAATAGATTTGATTTTGATTCCTGCTTCTATCTTGTTTTTGAGTTGAAAGAGAACGACGGCTACTTTAGGTTCTCCATTGACGGCATGGCGGCTCTTGGTATGAATTAGTGTGATTTTAGGTTGAGAGTTAGGTTGGTTATATAGAATTTTAATTAATTTAGAGCCGTCAGATTAACCCTAGAAGCAATCAAGACCATCCAGTCAAGATAGAATAACACCTCAGCCCTAATGACTCAGCAATAACTCGCTGTTCGGATCAGAACACTCCAGAAATTTGTGCAGGTTTTTAGCCCGACATGGGCGCACTTGGCAGGTGCGCCAGTGCATTTTTGTACTGGCGCACTTCACAAGTGCGCCAGTGCATTCTGGTCTGTTTCCGGTTTTTCTGACTAACTTTGTTCGTCCATATCTCCTTCATACGGTGTCCGTTTTACGCAAACTCGGACTCTATCTTAAGCAGAATTCCGAGACGAACGCAATGACATAACCCGTTTCCCTTAATTCTCACATTTGAAATTAAGTATTCTTTTATTCGTTAATTTTAATATTTAAAATCATAGGGTGTTACATTCTCCCCTCCTTAAAGGATTTCGTCCCCGAAATCTCCAAGTTAAGGAGAATGTATATCCTAACATCCAATCATTCATCTACTCAACCATCAAACACATGCATCCATTGTCCTTACATGATTTCTAATGTCGTATGAACATATGCAAAAAGTGTGTGTATATGTTCCTTATCTAATGCAAAATCAGGCGGTCTACTGATTCAGTTGACCTCCTTAATGCAAATCATGATAGTGCCATGCGTCCATTATGTATGCGAAAGAATCCTAACGATACATATTATTTCTACATGCGTGCACAACCATTCATCAAAATGCAGTGTCCATATGATAGCACAACCATTATACATCCATAAATTTAGATATGTACACACATTTATATGCAATATGAAGGTGATTGAGACGATCTAGTGCCTAATGTGTGTGTACATGCATCCACGAGCAACCACTTGCAACCACTCACAACCATCAATCATAACATGTTTCAAACACATGTTTACATCCATTGGTTTCTACCTAAGGATAAAGAATAGGACTGAGGAGATATACTTGAAAGATAGATATAAGCATGAATAAACTTATGGAAAAAGAGATCAAGGAGGTACCATCAAAGAGAAAAGGGTAGGCTGCGTGTATTTTCCTCTCAGTTTCCCAAGTCGCGTCTTCCTCGGGATCACTCCATTAAACTTTAACAAGCTTGACTTCACGGTTGCGTAACTTTTTGACTTCCGTACCCAAGATACGAGTTGGAACTCTTCTCACAGTCGCTTCTCGTTCCACTTCTACTTCCTCTAGTATATTCGGCTCCACCACTTCCGTAGATTCATGTAAGCACTTTCATAGTTGAGAAACATGAAAAACATTATGAACTCCAGCCAGTCTCTCGGGTAGCTCTACTCTGTAAGCCATCGTCCCAATCCTTTCAATGATAGGAAATGGACCTACAAATCTTGGTGCTAGCTTTCCTACGGACCCAAAGCGAATGACATTCCTCAAAGGAGATACTTTAAGGAACACCCTATCTCCAACCTTAAACTCAAGGTCGATCCTTCTTTTGTCTGCGTAGGACTTCTGTCTATCTTGTGCAACCTTCATCCGTCTTCTTATCAAGTCCACCTTTTCTGAGGTCTCTCTAATTATGTCTGGCCCAAGTACGAGCTTGCATGTAGGCTCCCACCAACAAGTTGGTGATCGGCACAGTCTTCCATA
Organism: Allium sativum; assembly: GCA_030737875.1. Classification (NCBI taxonomy): domain Eukaryota; kingdom Viridiplantae; phylum Streptophyta; class Magnoliopsida; order Asparagales; family Amaryllidaceae; genus Allium; species Allium sativum. The sequence goes on from CM060910.1 coordinate 1,001,934,365, forward strand.
TAAAGCTTCGAAGGGCGCCATTCCTATGGTGGCTTGGTAGCTATTGTTGTAGGCGAATTCCACCAAAGGAAGATGATCCTCCCATGTCCCTCCAAAGTCAAGAATACACAATCTCAAGAGGTCTTCTAATACTCTGTTCACCCTTTCCGTCTGACCATCGGTTTGAGGGTGATAGGCCGTGCTTAAGCATAATTGGGTGCCTACTGCCTCTTGCAAACTCTTCCAAAACTCGCTCGTAAAGATAGGATCTCGATCGCTCACTATGGTGGAGGGTATCCCATGGAGTCGAACTATTTCTTTGAGATAAATGGATGCTAGGGACGAGGCAGTCCTTCTACTTTTAACATGTATAAAGTGAGCGCTTTTAGTGAGCCTGTCCACTATTACCCAAATACTAGTATTGCCCTTTCTTGACCTAGGCAACCCATCAACAAAGTCCATCGAAATGCTATCCCACTTCCACTGTGGGACCTCGATAGGATGAAGCAGACCACCAGGCTTCTTCTGCTCCGCTTTGACTTGTTGGCACATTAAACACTTAGCGACGAACTCAGCTACATCACTCTTCATGCCATTCCAAAAGAAAACCCTTTTTATATCTTTATACATCTTGTCTCCGCCTGGGTGTATGGTCAGTTTGGAATAGTGCGCCTCTTCAAGAACCGTCTTCACTAAATCCTTTACTTGTGGGACGCATAACCTTCCACCCCGTCTCAACCATCCCCTATCATCGATGGAGTATCTATTGAGGTGACTAGAAGTCTCACCCCTAACTAGCTTTTCCATCACATCAACTAGCTGAGGGTCTTCTCATTACGCGGTTCCTATTGAGTCCAAAAGAGTAGGCCGCATCTCTAGTAATGCTAACAGGCCAGGCACAATTTCAGAGGAGGGTCTAAAATTAAAGTTTGCTATTTACTCCAAGCTTTGCCTTTCTACAAAGAGAGGACTCAAGGTTAGTTTCTTCCTACTTAAGGCATATGCTATCACATTGCCCTTGCCTGGGGTATAGGAAATATCAAAATCATAAGAGGCCAGAAATTCCATCCACCTTTGTTGTCTTAAGTTAAGATCTTTCTGCGAGAAAAGGTACTTCAACGATTCATGGTCAATATACAATTCAAACTTCTCACCTAGGAGATAATGGAGCCAAGACTTAAGCGCAAAGACGATGGCAGCCAACTCTAGATCGTGGGTTGGGTAGTTTTTCTCATGTACTTTCAACTGTCTGCCTCCATAAGCTACCACCTTCCCTTCTTGCATAAAGACGGCACCTAGTCCCGTACCACATGCATCCGTGTATACGGTTAACATCTTGCTCCCATCCGGCAATGTCAGAACTGGGGCTGTTGTTAGAGCTCTTTTCAAACGTTGGAAAGCAATATCGCAATCCAAATCCTTAGGTTCTTCTTCGTTAATCTTGTGAGTGGGGCTGAGATTTTTGCAAAGTCTTTAATGAATTTTCGGTAAAAGCCCGCTAGCCCGAGAAAGCTTCGGACTTCGGTTGCATTCCGTGGAACCTTCCAATCTTGCACTGCAACTACTTTTGCGGAGTCCACAGCTAACCCCTCTTTGGACACCACATTTCCAAGAAACCTCACCTCTTCTCTCCAGAAATGGCATTTGTAGAATTTGGCCTTCAGCTGATGTGTATGAAGAGTATCCATGACTTCCCTTAAATGCAAAGCATGCTCTTCTTCATTCTTCGAGAAGATCAAAATGTTGTCTACGAAGACCACCACAAACTTATTAAGGAATTCTCTAAACACCCTACTCATCAAGTCAACGAAGTAAGCGGGTGCGTTTGTCAAGCCGAAAGGCATGACAAGCCATTCGAAGAAACCATCCGGGGTTCTGAACGCGGTCTTATCAATGTTGTCTTCAGCCACTCTTAGCTGATGGAACCCACCAGCCAAATCTTGTTGGGAGAAAACAGATGCACCTACAAGCTGATCAAACAAGTCATCTATTCTAGGAAGTGGGTGACTATTCTTCTTGGTCAGCTTGTTTAGCTCCCTATAATCAACGCATAGGCGAAGTGAACCATCCGCTTTGGTTGCGAATACTACTGGAGCAACCTATTCAGAAATGCTCTGCCTTATAAACCCCTTTTTGAGCAACTCTTTGACTTGCTTACTGAGCTCTTTTCTCTCCCTAGGAGCCATGTGTCTAACGGGTAGAGCTACGGGTTTTGCATTATCAACAAGGTATATGCGGAAGTCTATCTCCCGCTTTGGAGGTAAGCCCTTCACCTCTTCAAATACATCTGAGTATTCACGGACTACTCTAACAGACTGCAAGTTTTCAATGGACGCATCAAGAGATTCTATGTAACTAAGCATAACAGAATGTATGGGGTTACAAGAGATTTCGAGAGTGTTGCCAAGGCGAGTCATAAGTCTAACCACTCTCTTTTCACAATCGAGGATGGCACCATTACTGGATAACCAATCCATGCCTAGAATCGATCCATAACCCGTGAAGCCAAGAACGAAGGCGTTGCATTCAAACTCAACGCTCAAAATAGACACTCTCAAATCCCGATAAATCATTGAAAGATGAGCCGAACCACCAATAGGATTTGAGACTACTATGGGATCTGTAACTAGACAAGTATTTAGGTGCAGTTTTTCAACTAACGAAGCAAACACAAACGAGTGTGAAGCGCCATAATCAAATAAAGTACGAAAAGGATGATCAAACAGAAAAACCAAACTTTCAACAGAAATTTTTCTACCTCTTTTCTGTCCTGGTGCCATGAGAGCCTGAATCTGCCCTCTTGCCTGCCCTGGCGCGATGAGAGCCTGAATCTGCCCTCCAAAAGTTGACCCTGTTCTTTGCCCTTGCCCATGTTTCCTCGGGCAGTCTTTAATTAGATGTCCTGCCTCTCCACAGTGGAAACAGCCAGTATTCTTCTTCTTCCTACGGTCCTTGCTCAGATGGCCTGGTGTTCCACAATTAAAGCACCTTTTCTTTCCTTTGCTATTGTTGTCCTTACCACCTTTCTTAGGTTGCTGCTGTGACTTCTTTTGATCCCCTTTCTTTTCTGGTGCTTATTAGCGTTAGCGCATTTCTCCTCTTCATGCATAAGCGCTATGTCAACTAGTTTCTCAAAGGTAGCCCCCATAGGAATGTGGGTCATAGCTAACCCATGTAGGGGCTCATTCAACCCTTTAACGAACCTCAGGGCCTTCTTTTCAGGTGTGTTCACCAAGTCTAAGCCAAACCTCGCCAACTGATTGAACTTGTTGATGTACTCCTTTACTGATAAATTCCCCGGCTTCAACACCAAGAATCTTTCCATGTATAAATTCTCTTCTGCTCGCGAGAGAAATTTCATCTCGAACCTATGTCTGAAATCCATCCACGTCTCTACTGGACGCTCTCCATTCGTGACCTCCCACCAAAACGAGGCTTCGTCCTTCATTAACTAAGCGGTCAATTGGACCTTCCTTCCATCTTCTACCTCGAAGATACCAAACAAGTCTTTTACCTCCTTAAGCCAATTTTGAGCTTTAACAAACGTCTCTGATCCGTGAAAAGGTTTTTCGCCCATTGCTCGAAAGTCTTTGCATATCTTTGAAAAGTATAAACACGGTGAGGGGGAGGAGCGGCTGCAGCTGGGGGAGGAGGGATGTCTGTTGGGCCTGCGGCGGTGGCCCTAGCCTCCAGATACCTTCTGAACCAGGTTGGTATCGGTATTCCCTCGGGTATCTCGGGTAACCCAGACATGCCGAAAAGAAAATGAAGAGATTCAAAACGGAGAATTCAAAAGAAAGATATATGGCTCTTGGGGGTTATGTTTTCAAAACAAACTTTTCTCTTGAAAATATTCTCCTTAAAACATACTTTTGAATGTGTTTCTTTATAAAATGCTTTTGAAAAACAGTTTTTCAAAATCTCTTATCTGTTCTGTTAACCTTCAGCTCTGATACCATGTGTCCTAGGATCGAAACCTGGCTTCTGATACCACTATAACAGCTCGCATCTCCGTTCACGCAAGATATTGTCCCCAACATAGCCACCGTATAGGTGTGGGGTTTTGTTCCTCAAAAGGCCTCGGCGTTAGTAAGAGATAGGCCCTACTATATAAGTACCCACTTCACACAGGCTTCCATGATGTGGGACATAGGGGTTTTACATTCTCCCCTCCTACAGAGCCCAACGTCCCCGTTGGCTCACAAACACCTCACCCAAGCATTGTGGTCCGCACAGGAGCCACAATTCTGATTGGGTATTGGCTCTGATAACACGTGTAACACCCCACGTCCATTAATGTCACTCTCAAAGGGAATGCATTAACTTTCATGGAGTATTATTGATGAATGGAACATAATATAACAAGAAAGGTACATATATTGGTACTTGAAAATTTTCAAAACAACATTTATTGCAGCGGAGAAATAGTTTGATTACAACAACATCATAAACCAACAAAAAAACCAAGTACACTTAGAAACCATCTTGACAAAATGTTTTCTGAGTACATAAAATAAAAAGCATAACCCCAACATAAGTAGCCATAAAAGAGATGAGCTGAACTTTACTTTCAGCAATCCAAGCACTTCCAAAAGAGAGAGAAAGATCCAGATCCAGCTCCACTAGTAATTGTCCCACCCTGAGAACTAGGGGGAAAGGAAGAAAAGAGGCGAAAACAAAGGGGGTCAGACATAAAGTCTGGCGAGTATAATAACTTTAACAATATAATTATTAAAGTAATTAGGATAAGGCATAAATTGGTAAAACAAGGAATGACTGTGAAACAAGTGGGCATGACAAAGCAAACAAGAGGAATATTCTGGCGTTAATCTCGTTCCTAATCACTATAGGATAATTACTATACTGCACCATTACTAGTCACCCTAAAAGTTGATCCCACCTACTGAACATAATAATGATAGTTTCATGTACCCCTGGTTGCCTTTATAGGTGTCACCTGCCCCTATCTCCACTAGTTGTACCCACTACCCCCATGCGATCGTCTCCATAACTCGTAGAAACTCATGTTGGTCCCTCAGTGGGGTGTATCACTCCCCAAAGTGGCAACCCGATACCACTAAAGATGCACGGATTATATCTACACGATGCAACAACGTCTTACCTACCAGCTCGGGCCCACGCACGCACATGACCCCGTTGGACGTGCATTGCCACTACTAACCTGTTTTGACCTCTTACAATCAAACCCAGTAAGCGTGTCCCGTCCTCGATCTAACTCGAGCTCACAAAGATACTTAATGGGTTACTGGTTTGAAATGGGTCCCCCATGCTTGACACAAGCTTTCCACCTATGCTTGGTCCCCACTAGAACTTCCCACTTAACTTTCCTTCTTATTCATGTCTTCTTACATGTTTTCAACTTGGTTAAGTGTTTCTAATCGTATTTCACATGCCACCCAGGCCACCCATTTAACCCCCATGTCCCACCACATGTTTATCTGGTTAAGTGTTACTTAATTCATTAGAACCGTAACCTTGTAAAGACCTCCTACATTAGACTCCCATTTGCGGTTGCTGGATTTACCGGGCGGGTCCGGGAAGTCTTATACCGCAAACGTGTCTAACCTCGTGTCATTACAACTGTTACGCATTTAATTTATGCCTTCGACCTCTCACATTAGACTACCGTTTGTGGCTGCTGGATTTGTCGGGCGGGTACGGGCAGTCTTATACCACAAACGAGTCTAACCTCGTGTCTTAGGCGGTTAATTATTACATATAATTATTTAACCCCAAATTGGATTAATATCCCTATTCAAATTTGTCAATAAATTCCAAATTAATTTATGTCCATAATTGTCACCTAAATTATGTCCATAATTTCAGGTATATAAATTTATACAAATTAATGTCTTAAACTAATTATATCCTTTAAGGCCATTTTATGCCAATTCACAATTATGTATATTTAATATTTTCCCATTGTCCCCACGCTATTCGTACGTTTTAATATGACATATGTTAGACTCGCAAATAGTCTAACTTATAAAGAGCAACATCACAACTTGCATAACACATAAAATAGATCTAAGAATCATGACATAAGTTTGCATAGCCAATAACTTGCATAGGCAATGGATATACATAAATTTGCATAAACTATCATGGATCTAAATATAGATCTAAACATGTACAATTCAACATATGAAATAGATCCACAATAACAAAACTGTCAACGATAACATCACATGATTCAAAGTCATATTCTCATAATCCCAATTATTACTTATCACAATTAAATTAATTAAATTTTTTGTGAAAGAAATTATACTCACAAACAAAAGAACGGTCTTGTTTTTCTGGGATCTGTATTCTGAAACTGAATTGCTCGCCTTTGATGTAGACTAATTGTTATCCTAATTTAGAATAGATTTGATTTTGATTCCTGCTTTTATCTTGTTTTTGAGTTGAAAGAGAATGGCGGCTACTCTAGGTTCGCCATTGACGGTGTTAGATCAAAATTTGGACCTAACACCCAAATTGTTCTGATTCGTAGAGGATTAATACTGGAGAATGAAGAAAAAGCAGAAAACACACAAAATTTATAGTGGTTCGGCGTTAACGAGCCTACTTCCACTTTATATGTTATCGATTATACTTTGGATGCTAGTACAATCAATGATTTCTCTCAAACTCAATCTTACAATTATGATTTCTCTCAGTAATCTCGTAGTAAAACTGATAAGAAATAGTGGTATGACAGTAATGGTGGAATCAGTGCTCAATACTGCCAAAAAGCCCCTGAAAAATGCCAGTCTCTGGGCTATTTATAGCTGATTCTGTCAGGCGGTTCGCGGTCACACGTGGTGCAGATCCCGAGAAAATCGCATCGGATCGAGCGTTAAGGAGGAATTGGTCAATATGACAGTTGTGGACAGGTGTCGCAAGATCCGTGCATTTCGGATCGCTGAAGACCCGCTCGTGGTTTGAACAAGTCAGAAGTTTCACCACGTATCAGGGGATCGGATCAGAGTGAGGTGGTGGCATAGGTGCGAATCGGGTCGTGCTCCCATGGGCGGATCGGGTCGTGCTCCCATGGACGGATCGGGTCGCGTTCCCATGGACGGATCGGGTCGCGTTCTGTCTTGGCGATCCGAGGGGTGCGATCCGCATATGCGATCTGCTGGTGCGATCTGGCCTTTCATGAACTAGAGGAACAAAGCTTCATACTCTCTTCTTGTGTGTAAACCTTGGTGGCTTGGTCAAAAAGCTAGCCAACATTTTGCCCCCTCGAAGTATGTTTTATTGATGGAACATGCTTCGAAGTCGTTGAGGTATCTCTTCATGAGGTGATGTCATTTAATGGTCGTGCCTGTCTGAAAAGTCTTGCTACTCCGGAAAAGTCGCATCTTTTGACAAGTGTAAATACTAGTATAGTCTTCGATCATTTCTCGTTCACCGAATAATTTTTATTTCTGGAGACTTCGTTGTTAAATTGCCGGGTAAGCTTCTGAACTTTTCTTTTTTTTTTTTCGGATCGCATCATTACATCGCGATCCATGGGTGCGTCCTTCATCACGATCTGGTTAACAAGCGGGCTTCCATTTTTAGGTTACACGGCCTTGGCGGAGTGGGCTTTATCATGAATCATGGTGGGCTTCAGTTCGCGGCCCGTTCAGATCGAATAAAACAAAGAATGGGATACTAACGGTCACGGTTTTCTCTATATAAACCCGAACCCTCTTCACTCTTCTCCCTTCCTTCTTCGTTTTGCTGCCGCCAGCCTTTAATTTCTTCTTCCAATCTCTAATTCGCGATTCCCTCCCCCGATTTAAGCTAAAACAAACAGGTAATTATGCTAGTAATGTTTCAATGCATCTCCCCTTTTCGTTTCCTTCCGATTTAACTGGTTTAAGAGGAGAAAATGGCGAGTTTTGGCGGTGGTCGAGGCTCTGGAGGCCGATGAGGGGCCATTAATCTCGCCGTTCGAGCTCGGAGGTGGACAGGAGGGAGGAAGAAGAAGAAGAAGAAAGAAAGAGCTGTCCTGGTCGGGTCGTGAGTGGAGTTTGGGTACGGGTCGTGACAATGGCGAGGCGATGGTTCATATGAGTGGCAAGCAGGAGGATTAGGGCTGGACAACGGATCGGATCGTGAGAAAGGTAAAGCATCGATTCGTGGAGAATAGGAGGTGAGGTGGATCACCAGGGGGTTATCACGATCCGTTTGGGTAACGACATGGATCATGAGTCGAAACGCTTTTCGATCCGAGGCCCTTCTTTGTACTAGTGCTTTTTCACGAACCGGACCCTTCATCACGAACCGACCACGTAGCGCGATCCGAACCCTGATTAACGATCCGTCCGATGAACAATCTGATGCACATGTTGAATAAGTAATGCGACGTAACTTTGATAAAACAATGAATTGTTAGGCTAGAGCCTTCACAACGGACTTTCTGGACTGAACAAATGCATAATCTATCAGCGAACAACAACCAATGTCTTGATGATTTTGTTGACCTTCGTACTTTTCTTTAATGCACGCACAAGTACACACCGACACTTGCACACACAGGGGGGACGGGTAATTATAATCCTATTTTTCATGTTTACTCGCCTAAACAGTAATGTCGGATAATCGTTCCCCTTCAAGATCTGACACAGAGATGGATCCCGAGGTGTATAAGCATCTCAACCCCGAGGTTCTTCTAATTAATCCAGAGGGTGCGGATTCTGGATCCGAATATGAGGCAGAAACAGAATCAAATCCGTCTGAGAGTACCTCGCTTGACGAAGAGTCAGAGGTAGATGGCCGAGCTCCCAACGAAGTCCCTGGTGCAATAGAAATAGAGAAATTCACAGACTCTCTAGCTTCCAAACTTGATGACATAAAGCTTAAGAGAATTTGCTTGAGGCATGGGATCCCCTGGGATGATGTGAGGATACCCGGCAGCGAAGATAGACCTCATTTAGCTCCGGAGGGGTATATGACAGTCAGCCGACTCATGTGCTGGGTAGGAGCTATTCCTCCGTTTCCTCCAATCGTCATTGAGACCTTAAAACGATTGGGTATTGCTCCGATGCAGCTTCATCCCAATGCCTTCGCGGCTCTATACACTCTATATATCGCATACGCGAAAATCCTGCATACCGAGCTCACATTTAAAGATTTAAAATTCTTTTTATCTTTTCAAGCATCGCTCCTCGGCAGCCCCAAATTTCTCTTTCTTCGAATCGGTAGCAAATATGAAGGTTCTGTCTGACGGATACAGCAACATAGGGGATCCCAAGGCCGATTGGTTTTATATAAAGAGACAGGCTGGGTGTTCAAGAAGATGGCTTAAATCAAGTAAATTTTAAACTTTTGACTGAATAACTTGTTTAAGAAATCGAAGCATTAACATGACCCTCCTTTTTTTCTCTAAGCAGATCACGCCTTTCCCAAGACGGAAGGCTCAGTATACAATAATCGATTGTCTCATCTTCTACAAAGAAAATCCAATTTTCTAAAGATCAAGAAGTGCATTACCGACGAGAACCTTCACAAGTACCGCCTTCTGGATATAAGGTTTGGACTTGGTGCAGGCGGCAAACCCTACAAATACGTACCCCCGACAGAGGGAGAAGGAACGTCACGGGCAGCAGAAACAATTAAATTTCGTAAGAGTCCTTCGCCGATAGTCATTCAGGACGACGAAGACCTAAACATATATAGAGGAGATGAGGCCAGTGGTGATAAGTCTAAGGAAATCCCAGTTTCTCCGGGGGGTTTCCCCTCAAGGGCCTCTCTTCCGATTGGACCTGCTGCTCCCGACGATTTAACAGAAGAACAACTATTTAAAGAGCTGAGCAAAATTCCTTTGCCTGATGATGTATACACACAGGGAGACTTTGAAGGGGAGCCATTTTTCCCTGTTTCTGAGGAAACAACTGTTCCAGTTGGAGGAAGAGAAACTACTCAGATGAGCCTGACTTCGGGCCCTGGTCTGTTAGGGGGAATTATATGGGATGCACAAATCACACGCACTGCCTGACCCCACGCTTTTATATCAACAGTATTCAAGGTTTTAATATGCTCTTTTTTCTTTTGCAGGAAAGATGTCTCGCATGCGGTCTTATTCTTATCGCTCTCTTCGTGAAGGCACACCTAGCCTTCATCCAAATCCTGAGCGTGCTCGCGGCCTTTCTCACAAGCCTACTTCTTCACAATCCAGGTCTCCATCAAAACCAACCTATGGCAAGCTTCCCAGTTATTCGGTGCTACCTACAGGGGGAAAACAACTTCCTAAAGACTTAACCCCTCCGAAGAGTGCACCCTCTCACAGCAGGTCATCAAAAAGACACTACGAGCCCAAGGATAAAAGCAAGGATCCAATCAAGGATTCCGAGAAGGAGAAAATTGACATTGTCCCTTCCAGCCAACAAGATTTGGTTGCCCCCGGGTCACGAGATTACATCCATGGTCCTGAGACTCAGGCTAAGCTGGAAAAGTTGCAAGAACAATTCCCTAACATCTTCTTCGAAAGGATGATGTTTGTTCCAGCCTTGGAACCAGTCCCTAGGAACTGGGATACTGAGGTCATCGGGCACATTCGCCATGTAGCTAGACAGTATGAAGTGATGAAGAAACATGTTGTTAATCTTTCAGAGGTCATCCGAACGCTTGAGATGGAAGCACACAGATCCAAAGTGAAGATAGATAACAATGAAAGGGCCAGGACAAAAATGGAGAAGGACTTAGAGGATGCACAATCTCTGCTTGCCTTGGCCCAACGAGAAGCTAAAGCTTACAAAACAGAGCTGGAGGAGGCCAGGCAACGTTTCCATAATGAGCTTGATTCTAATAGCAAAGAGCGAGTGTTATTGAAACAAGAGGTGGAAGATCTCAGGACGGCCAACTCCGAATTAAAAACAACACAGGATCACTTCGAGGCCGAAAGAGCTGCTTGGGAGAAAGAAAAGGCGAGTTTGAAGGAGTGTTTAGCTTTGGCCGAAGGAGAGAAAGTAATTCTGAATGAGCAAGTCGTGGATGCAGAGAGGCGCGCGGCTCTCGCCGAAAAGAATGTAGAAAGTGCCATCGAAATGGCTACTGCTTCCAATAACAAGCTCCTCGAGAGAGAAAAGGATATCGAAGGGTTTGAAGAGACGATATTTGACTTCCTCGACCATGTTCTCAAAACCCGTAACATCTCGTGGATTCCGGACTACCACGTCACTTTAGCCAACATATGGGATGCCATCGTCGAGGGTGAAAAGCGGAGATTAGGAGTTGAAGAGATTGACGAAGATGAGCTGATGAAGACCATTCTGAGGGATAACGAGCCCGAGGATTTGGCAGAAGGCCGGCGCCTAATTCAAGAAGAGATGGAGAAGGAGAGGACTCTGGCTAAGGGCAAAAACAAGATTGACGAAGGTTCGAGCTCAGCTGTAGAGCCCAAGGCCTCCGGAGTTGAGGAATACTATCCTGATGATCCATTAATTCCTTTGGGCCTGACTCCTTTGGTTGTCGGAGCTTCTGCAGCTAGCTTGGATGGAGGATCAGCGGAAGGTATCTCCATTTTTTCCCCACAATTTGTCAAAGCAATTGTGAGTTGTCGTCGTCTGGTGGAGCAACCAATCGAATTAATAACACGTATTCCTCATAATACAGGTGGCGGGCCCGTCGATAAGGATGTCGAGAGAATACAGAAGCGGAGAAGATTGACGTCTCGCCTAGCGCCGGTGTTGATGCAACGAAGCTGGCTGAAGGTACAACAGCGGAGAAGGGCGTCCTGGCACCCAGTGCTGATGCTCCCAAGAATGACGAAACCATCGATGCCTTGAAAGATATGGACGGGCGCCATGTAGGTGATGAGGAGGATATCATTAGCACCAAAGAAGTTGAAGGCGATGACAACGAGACCTTGGCTAAAAGAAAGGCTAGGCAGGAAAAGAACCTGGCTTTAAAGAAGGTGGAACAAGAGCCTTTGAACGTAGCTCCTATCTCGGAGTTTGATCCCAAAACTGGGATGGTTCTGAAACTCCAGCCCAAATCAATCACTAAACAGCTTCATTTTGAGAATCCCGATGATCTCCCAGCTTCCCTTACTGATAAAAGAAAGAGAAAGAAGGATGAGGAGGAGTCTTCGGATGAACCTTCGGCTTCTCTTATAGACAAAAGGAAGAGAAAGAAGGATGATCAATCTGATATTAACAAGGCGGAGCTGGAAAAGCAAAAGAAGGAGAAAAAGTCCAAACGTAAATAGGATTCTGCCGCTTGTCTATGTTTTGTCTTTAAGATTCCCACTGGCCATGAAATGTAGTTGTGAGACTGGCCCTCACTTTTGTTTTAGGTTGCCTTTTACATTTAGGCTTGCAGTTCATGAATGAAAGTTTATTTCTTTTGCATCATTATGTACCTGCATTTAATAAACTTTTCATGTTTAGTCATAAATTATTTTCTTATAACTACAAATCATTCGAGCAACAAAAAGACTTTAACAGTATTGTATTGCATCAAGATACATGTATGCATATATCTTCCCTCAATTAATCGTTAAAGATTGATTTGAGTTGTATGCATGTTGCCCCATGTTTCTGAACATGGGGGACTTGGAAATTTTTGTAGAATTAGAGTTCTTTCGGTGCCAGGCTTTTGGCACTTCGATACTCTCCCGATCCATCTGCGGGGTAGAGATCCTGTGGGCGTTGAGTCTCCAGCACCGTTCTCAGCGCTTAATCATAGACGCTTTTATACTCTCCTGGCAGTCGCCGAGGTTAGAGTTCGAGCTCAGCAGTTCTGTCGCTCCCCGATCCTTCAGCGGGGTAAGAGCTCTTTCTCAGCGCTCAGTCGGAGACGCTTTTATACTCTCCTGGTAGTCGCCGAGGTTAGAGTTCGAGCTCAGCAGTTCTGTCGCTCCCTGATCCTTCAGCGGGGTAAGAGCTCTTTCTCAGCGCTCAATCGGAGACGCTTTTATACTCTCCTGGCAGTCGCCGAGGTTAGAGTTCGAGCTCAGCAGTTCTGTCGCTCCTCGATCCTTCAGCGGGGTAAGAGCTCTTTCTCAGCGCTCAATCGGAGGCGCTTTTATACTCTCCTGGCAGTCGCCGAGGTTAGAGTTCCGTCAAGGCGGTTCCGATCATGGTACACTGTCGTGAGTTATGGACATCGGCTTCATGTCCGTTATGCTCTCTCTCGGCTCTGGAGAGTTAGAGCGCTATCAATAATATGATTTACTCTATCGCACCCTCAGAGTTTTGACTGTTGATTGCATTCCATTCTGATGGAAGGCACCTATAATTATATGCTTCTGTGATCGTTGCATGGTTCACAGCCATTTCCATAAAAAATAGAAAGGCAGATAAATAATAATGCAATAAGGGTAAACGACACATAATATATTTATAGTGGTTCGGTCGAATCATGACCTACATCCACTTTATAATTTTTTGCTTAAGAAATCGGACTATTCTAGGCAAGTCGTGCCTTATACATGGTCCTTAATAAAGCAAAAGAACAGATCTGACATCTTTACGTTAGATACGGCCGTAAATGTTGGGCATTCCACACTCTGGGGATTTCCTTTCCATCTACGGTTGCTAGCTTGAAGGTTCCATTATCAAGCTTGCACAGAATGGAGTACGGCCCATCCCACTTCGCACCCATATGAGTTGGGGGTGGAAAGACACGCTTCAGAACCAAGTCTTTGGGTTCAAAGGTTCGGGCTCGAACCTTTTTGTTGTAGTATCGGGCGACCTGTTGTTTGCATCTCGAGGCACACAGGACTGCTTCGTCCCTCTTTTCTTCGATCATATCCAGGGATTCAAGGTTCAATTCGTTATTAGTCATCGGATCGTAATAAGTCACTCGGTGAGAAGGTACTTTTATTTCAACCGGGATGACTGCTCTGCTCCAAAAGTAAGAGAGAAGAGGGTATGGCCTGTTGCCGATTTATACGTTGTCCTGTAGGCCCATAGTGCTAAGGGTAATTCATCAACCCACATGGCTCTGGCCCGCTTCATACTTCTTTTCAGAATGGACTTAATCACTTTATTCGCCGCTTCGACCTGTCCGTTCGACTGCGGATGTGCCACAGAGGTGTACCGTTTCTCAATGTGGTATTTCTGGCAGAAGTCTCTGAATTCAGTGCTATCGAACTGAGTTCCGTTGTTAGTTATAACGATCTTTGGAATCCCAAATCGATAGATGATGTTCCTAACGACGAAGTTGATCACTCGTTTGGTTGTGATTGTAGTCAGTGGCTCAGCCTCGACCCACTTAGTGAAGTAGTCTATAGCTACAATAGCGAACTTCGCTCCGCCCTTAGCTATAGGGAGACTTCCGATGATATCAATTCCCCACATAGCGAAAGGCCATGGGCTTGTCATCGTTTTTAACTGACTAGGAGGTGCCCGAGGTATTTTTGAAAATCTTTGGCATGCATCACACCGTCGTACGTACTTCGCCGCATCTTTGTTTATGGTAGGCCAGAAATAACCATGCCGCAACACCTTTTTTTGCCAATGTTTGTCCTCCAGTGTGATCGCCGCATTCGCCCTCACGTACCTCCTGCAGTACACGCTTGATGTCGTCATGAGCTATACACCAGAGAAGGGGCATCGAAAATCCCTGTCTGTAAAGGACTCCGCCTTGCAGAACGTATCGGGAAGCTTTACGAATTACTTTACGCCTCTCACTTTTCTTGGTCGGAAGCGTTCCATTCATCAAGAAATTCTTTAGAGGGGTCATCCATGACTCCATTTCTGGTTCCGCCTCTAGTACTGGATCAATTTCCATCTGATCTATACTAGGAGACCGAAGTACTTCAACTAGGGCTAGCCCGGTCTCTTCAGGATCGTCGGAACTAGCCATCTTCGCCAACTTATCCGCCTGTTGATTCTCTGACCGCGGAATATGAGATATGTTGTAGTGATCGAAGCCGTTCAGAAACTCCTTCACTTTCTCCAAGTATAAAATCAATCTTGGGCTTTTGGCTTGGAATTTTCCAGTGACCTGGTTTGCAACTAACTTGGAGTCGCAAAAGATGTCCAGCTTTGTGATTTCCAACTCCTTTGCGATCCTTAGCCCGGCTACCAGGGCTTCATATTCGGAGTCGTTGTTAGTGGCGTGAAACTCCATCCGGATAGCATAGGATATCAGCCGTTTCTCAGGAGTTTCAAGCACTACTCCAGCGCCTGATCTCTTGTCATTCCTAGCGCCATCAGTGTACAATCTCCAGGCACTGGGATCGAGAAGTAACTTTGAGGGGTCAGCTTCTTCGTTCGCTATATCTTCCTCCGGGACAGTAAACTCTGCTATGAAATCGGCTATCACTTGCCCCCGTATTGACCACCGGGGCTGAAAGTTCAGATCAAATTGACTCAACTCAATGTTCCATTTGAGTAGTCTTCCAGACGCTTCTGGTCTCTGTAGAACTTGATTGAGTGGATGATCAGTGTACACGGTAATGGGATGAGCCTGAAAATAGTGTAGAAGCTTTCTAGAGGCAATCAGCAAACTGTACGCCAACTTTTCTATGCTTGGATAATTACGCTCTGCTGCCGCCAATTTTTTGCTCACGTAATACACTGGTCTTTGAACTTTATCTTCTTCTCTCACCAATGCTGAGCTGATCGCGTGGGACGACACTGCCAAGTACACGAATAAGTCCTCATGATCCACCGGTTTAGATAATATCGGAGGTTTCTCCAGGTGACGCAGCAGGTTCTGAAACGCTTCTATGCAGTCAGGCGTCCATTTGAAGTGGCGTTTTCCTCGCTTTATCAATTCGAAGAATGGGATGCATTTGTCCGTAGCCCTGGAGATGAATCTGCTTAGTGCGGCTACTTTCCCTACAAGGCTTTGCACATCTTTAATTTGCCTCGGCTCCTGAATGCCTCTGATTGCTGCGATCTGGTCTGGATTAATCTCAATCCCACGAGAACTGACGATGAATCCCAAGAATTTTCCGGAGGCGACCCCGAATGAACATTTCGTTGGGTTGAGTTTCATCCCGTACTTTCGAAGAATGCCAAACATCTCTGCCAAGTCTGTAGTGTGATTGGAGGATTGCCTGGACTTAACCAACATGTCGTCGACGTATACTTCCATTGTTTTCTCAATCTGGTTATAGAACATTCTGTTCACTAACCGTTGATATGTAGCGCCTGCGTTCTTCAAGCCAAAGGGCATTACCACGTAGCAGTATAATTCCAGATCCGTAATGAAGCTAGTGTGTTCTTGATCTGGAGCATGCATTGGAATTTGGTTATATCCTGAATAAGCATCCATAAAGGAGAGAAGTTCATGACCCGCCGTTGAGTCCACCAACTGATCAATCCTAGGTAACGGAAAACTGTCTTTTGGGCAGGCTTTATTCAAATCCGAGAAATCGATACATGTTCGCCACTTCCCGTTGGCCTTCTTTACCAGAACTGGATTTGAAATCCAGTCTGGGTAGATTGAGTCTCTGATAAATCCATTACTCTTTAGCTTTCCAACTTCTTCTTTCAAGGCAGCGGACCTCTCTGGGCCCAGCATTCGCCTTTTTTGTTTTACCGGAGGATGCTTAGGGTTAATGCTTAATGAATAGCTCATGATTGATGGAGATATCCCACACATGTCTGCGTGGGTCCAAGCAAATACATCCAAGTTATCTTTCAAGAAATCCGTCAGTTCTTTAGCTAAATTCAGATTTAACTGGGATCCAATCTTAAGGACCTTCTCTGGGTCACTATCATCGATCGGTACATCCACAGTTGTCTCGTTGGGAGTCGCCATTCTGCCCCCAGGTTCTTTTTCCTCTCTGGGATCTATTTCCTCGAGCAACTCTCTGGGCGACTCACCTACGGTTATCCTCTTTAATTGCTATGAGGTCTCCGCCCTTGTGGGGGGAGAAGCGCCCTTGGTTTCTATGTCTCCTCCGTTGCGGAGTAGCTTTAGCTCTGCAATATAACATGCTCGTGCGGCAACCTGATCTCCTCTGACAATACCAACACCAGATTTTGTAGGAAACTTCAATAACAAGCACCAGGGGGCTATACAGGCTCTGAACTTTGCTAAGGCCGGTTGGCCCAAGAAGGCATTATGGTATTGATAACAAGGTCCTTTCCCTTTTGCTGGGCAGTTGGCCAGACAGCAGGTTGATTCTGGTTCTGATTTGGGGCATGTACGGCTTGCCCCCTGTCTCTGGGTGTCAATCTGTATTGATCCAATTTTCCTTCTCGGAGAAGCTTCTCGACCACATCTCTTAGGTGACGACATTCATTTGTTGAGTGGCCGTGAATCTGATGGAAGAGACAGAACTTCCCCGTTTCACGTTCTTTCTCCGTCGACTCTCTGGGAGGAGGCCTTTTATTTTGGAGGACGTTGTACGAATCCATGAAGATATTCTCCAAAGTATCGTTTATTGGCGTATAACTTTCAAAAGACCTGGGACGAGTCCTTCTCTGGGAGTCGTTCCCTCGATTCCTCTTCCGGTTATTGCCATTACTGTTATTACCATTGTTTCCTGACTGGCGACCACCCTGGTTCCGGTTTCCGACATTAACTTCGACCTTCCCCGAGCTGTCTCCTGTCTGCTTAATGGCGACATTGCTCTGGATTTCCTCCTTATTGGCCATTTTTGCCTTTCGGTTAGCATATACCTCCTCCCGGCGTAAGTGCACGTTAGCTTTTTCGTAGAATAACTCTCTAGTATGAGGTGGCTTGCCGGCCAGGTATCTCCCAAATTCGGTGTCTTTATCTACCCCATCAATCAGGGCTGCCACAACAGTTGGCTCATGAGGATCTTTGACTTCAGTAGCGGCTAGGTTGAAACGGTCTAGATACACCCTCAAACTCTCGCCTGGTCGTTGCTTGACAAGGAACAAGTCAATCACACTCTTCGTCCTTTGTGCATAAATGCGGAACTATTCCAGAAACCTTTCACTCAACTCCCTGAAGCTGGAAATTGATCTTGCTGGTAAGCGAGTAAACCAAAATAACGCTACATCCTCCAGGAATATAGGAAATGCTTTGCACTTGACAGCGTCAGAAGCTGCGGCAGCGGTCATTGACCAAGAGTATCTCATCAGATGTTGGATGGGATCAGATCTACCCGCGTAACGGTTCATCTGCGGCATGTTAAAGTGCCTCGGGAACGTCGCATCTAAAATGTCATCAGTGAAAGGGGTGCGACTGCGGTCAATTCCCTAATCTTCATTCCGTTGTCCACGGCTACCTGCCAGAATTTGATGGATTATAGTTGCAACATTTGCACTGGTCAGTGGAGGCTCGGGATCAGCACTTCTTGCTCGGTGGAATTCTCTAATCTCCCTTCCAGGAGCAGCCACGAAATCCGGGGCTCGGATTGGGCTTCGCTGCCCCCTGTTACCATGAGCATTTGTATGGCGAAGGGGCTGAGGTCGTCTATTCTCAACAGGGCTGTCCACGCCTCGAGCTCTGGGAGTTGCGGCACGATTATTCACATTGCGGTTTGAGGGCCCTGCACCCAGTACCTCTTCTTCCCGTGATGGCAGGGTTCCAAATCGGAGCTGCTCTATGTTTTCAGGCCTCTCATACAGTCGCCGTGGAGGTCTTGGCGATTCGTCTGACGAAGAAGAGTACTCTGGGGTGAGCGGACGAACTGGGGGTGTCCTTTGCCTTGCAAGATCATTGAGCCTTCTATCCATAGCAGTCAAGTTCTGTCGCAGCACGGAGCTCTCCTACCTTTGAGCAGCCAATTCATCAAACAACCTCTCCCACATTTTAGAAAAGAGAGAAAGATCTCCCTCAGTAACGGGAGCAAAAGGGTCATATTGATCATCAACATTTTCTCTTATGTGCAAAGAGCTTGAGCCAGGTCGAGCAGAGGGGCCAGGACGGTAAGAGCGAGCCATAAGCTCCTTCCCAGGTCGAGTCGTAATCCGGTCATCACTTTGGATCGTGGTGGATCGGTGCCTGTAATTCGGTGCGCCCCCTTGGGGTTGGTTCGTGGTCACGGTATGCAGAGGATTCGGGGCGTTATCACGGGATCGAGTAACAACACCTCCAGCTGCTCGGTTCGCAGTGCCTTCCTCAAGTCGGATCGTGGCGTCTCCATCAAACCGGTTCGTGACACCCTGATTGGTTCGGGTCGCCCCCATGTCCTCGCAATCTGCGGTCCCCTCGACGACCTGCTCGTGTACACTTTCGCCAACTACTTCATTCGCGACTTCATTCGCTTGCGAAGCTCGCACTTCCTTAGACTTCTTTCCAGCCATGATATCAGATGTCGCTGGAATCTTCAGAAATCTGAACAGTGAAGTTTTGGGACTGTTTTCTTCGGACTTTCAAATCCAAATAGTAGAATAGCAATCCGGTAGGCTGAGAATTGAGTTCTCAGTGAAAGCACCAAAATGTTAGATCAAAATTTGGACCTAACACCCAAATTGTTCTGATTCGTAGAGGATTAATACTGGAGAATGAAGAAAAAGCAGAAAACACACAGAATTTATAGTGGTTCGGCGTTAACGAGCCTACTTCCACTTTGTATGTTATCGATTATACTTTGGATGCTAGTACAATCAATGATTTCTCTCAAACTCACTCTTACAATTACGATTTCTCTCAGTAATCTCGTAGTAAAACTGATAAGAAATAGTGGTATGATAGTAATGGTGGAATCAGTGCTCAATACTGCCAAAAAGCCCCTTAAAATGCCTGTCTCTGGGCTATTTATAGCTGATTCTGTCAGGCGGTTCGCGGTCACACGTGGTGCAGATCCCGAGAAAATCGGATCGGATCGAGCGTTGAGGAGGAATTGGTCAATATGACAGTTGTGGACAGGTGTCGCGAGATCCGTGCATTTCGGATCGCTGAAGACCCGCTCGTGGTTTGAACAAGTCAGAAGTTTCGCCACGTAGCAGGGGATCGGATTGGAGTGAGGTGGTGGCATAGGTGCGGATCGGGTCGTGCTCCCATGGGCGGATCGGGTCGTGCTCCCATGGACGGATCGGGTCGCGTTCCCATGGACGGATCTGGTCGCATTCTGCCCTGGCGATCCGAGGGGTGCGATCCGCGTATGCGATCTGCTGGTGCGATCTGGCCTTTCATGAACTAGAGGAACAAAGCTTCATACTCTCTTCTTGTGTGTAAACCTTGGTGGCTTGGTCAAAAAGCTAGCCAACAGACGGCATGGCGGCTCTTGGTATGAATTAGTGTGATTTTAGGTTGAGAGTTAGGTTGGTTATATAGAATTTTAATTAATTTAGAGCCGTCAGATTAACCCTAGAAGCAATCAAGACCATCCAGTCAAGATAGAATAACACCTCAGCCCTAATGACTCAGCAATAACTCGCTGTTCGGATCAGAACACTCCAGAAATCAGTGCAAGTTTTTAGCCCGACATGGGCGCACTTGGCAGGTGCGCCAGTGCATTTTTGTACTGGCGCACTTCACAAGTGCGCCAGTGCATTCTGGTCTGTTTCCAGTTTTTCTGCCTAACTTCGTTCGTCCATATCTCCTTCATACATTGTCCGTTTTACGCAAACTCGGACTCTATCTCAAGCAGAATTCCGATACGAACGCAGTGGCGTAACCCGTTTCCCTTAATTCTCGCATTTGAAATTAAGTATTCCTTAATTCGTTAATTTGAATATTTAAAATCATGGGGTGTTACAGTTATAGAGCACTTATGGTTTATAGATTTATTTCCTTTAAAAACAAAGGGACAAAATTTCATTTAAATTACAGGTTTGGAAGGTTTTTTAATTATATAAAATTAACCAGCACAATCAATTCTTATCTTCTACTCTTTAATATTCAGATTTGTTCCATTTTCTTTCATTTTTAGGCCAATGTCTCATTTAAGGTTGGTTTAGTATTTGGTTATTCGTTTATAATTGATGAAGCTTGGTCATGGGATACTGATGATTTGTTGATTTATTTTTTGTTATAACAAGAGGAAGGCAAAAAATTCATTTGTAATTGCAGATAGGATTTCTTTATTAAATCAAATTGATTATCCTAATCAATTCTCATATCCTATTCTTGAATATTCACATCCATTTTTTTCCTTTTTTTTGAAGTCTGCGTCTCATTTAAAGTTTATCTATAATTCGATTCTACATGTGAGGTCACCAAATTAGCAGACTATTGATATTTTCAATTTGTACTCTATGTGTAAATGTGATCGCGTACTCCTATTTGCATGTTTTTAATATTCAGTGTTAATATAAGTTTAATTGGTTAATATGTACCAGCAACTACTATGCTGATAAAGATGATGCCAAGTTGCCTTATGATATTGAAGGTAATGATTCCTTTACTTCAGGTATATTTTTTGAAGAATATTTCAATACTTTTGTCTTACTGTGCGAGCGCTAATTTGTATGATCAATATTATACAGATGGTAGCAAGTATGGAACAACTATTTTGAAGCTTCAGATATGGAGAGTGTGACAGGGTATCATGGAAACACCATTGAAAAAAAATGAAGAACAAGCTATCGGTCATGTTAGGTAAATGGAAGGAACTAACATGTTGACTGCATCAAGGTGAATTAACATTCATTGAAATATATTGCTTACATTTTCAACATGTTGGCTGTAGCGCGAAACTAGCGTTGGTGATGAATGTTGTTAAATAAATTAAACACACAAGTAAATTATATAAATTTTAAGTACAATTTGAATGCATATGTAGAATTTATTTATTTTTATCTTGACATATATCACCAAAATGGTTTTCCTCCTACATTGATATTTAAGAGATCGGTGTGCAGGTTTCAGTTAACGGGTCAAATGCTTTGGCTCAATGGGAATCATAGTCTTCTAACCTTGAGGATGTCTAAGGCATGATAGCAGTGTGGATTAAAAAAGCTCCATGGTGACATTGCTCCATTTATATAGTAATATTACAGTTTCGTTTACCTTCTTTCAATTAATAGTTAAAAAAATGAAGATCTCAAACACTATTTCAACAATAATAGATTTCTTCTATCTGTCGTTTAGTGGATCTGAATTGTCAATTTGTTTAACATATATGATTTCTTATGTCTATCGTTAACTAAAAAAGTATATACTCGAGTTTCTTTGGATTACTTTCAATATATTGAAAAGTTTTTCATTATAAACGTTTGGTTTGTCGTTAGAACCATTGCACAATCAGTTAGGAAGACGAATATGGGTAACCTTATCATTAATTTTATTCTTTCTTCTTATATCGTTTGTAGTTATGGGAGTTCATTAATTAACTACATCCTATCTCTCTTAATACATGTTATTATCTTTAAAATGAAACCTACTGCTCATGTTTACAGGATAAGCAATTTCAAAATGCCTAGAGGTATAACTGGTGTCTGGGACCATCATAGTTGAAGAGGTATTTACATTTTTCTCTCAATGGTTTTCTGTCTAAATGTTACATGTGTGTTAGTATTTAGAACCACTCCTTGAATTTATCTACCTATACATCCTCTTTCTTGAGAATTCATATTGATATTAATTCAGCCAATTTCAGCTATTTTGTAAGGATGATTTTCCATTTTCTTGGAAAATGCACATTTAATATATTTAAAAAAAAAATCATTCGAGCATGATTGTGACTGTAATCGCAATTTCATAATAATATTAATGTAAGTTTTATTAATCTACAATATGCTGTAATCGATTTCTCACCACTGAGTTGAATGCATTTTATAGGTCATTTATACTAAGCTCCAACGTTATATTACACAAATTTGCAATGTTATCATAATTTATTAATAGGTTTTTTTCAACGGCTTCATTTATTTATAGTTACTCTGTGGATTTAAACAACATTATAACTGCATTTGAAAAATAATTAGGTCGAAATAATCTCTTCTTAAAAAAAATGTTGCTTTCAGTACATTACAACTTCTTTAGCAAATATTGAATGGGTATGGGCTTCCACTCTCATGTGATGTGCACAATTTGAAAACTGAAACATTGGAATGGTTTAAAAAAAGGAATTGACTACAGTTAAATTAGGCATTCAGTTGAACTTTATTCTTGCTTCTTGAATATTTGTAGGGCCATCATTATACGAATTTGGGTTTATCTTGAAGTGATTATGGTTTAGCGGAGAAGGATGAAAATGTCGACAATCATTAAATTATTAGCTTTATATGCAGTTCATATATTGTACAAGGTCATTATATATAGTGCCCTATAATTATACCTTACTATTTATTGACTGGGACAAACAACTTCACCTTTTATTAGGGTTAAGCAATTTCAATTGCATGAAGGAATGATGTATTTCTAATATTTTTCATAGAGCACGTACCTAAAAATTTAAAGTTCGGGGACATTTATTTCTTCACTGCAAGTATTTTGCTTTTTGAGTCTTGACGGTACTCATTTGTTTGGGTGGGAAAGTGTGATATTTCTTGAAACATAATACCATTAAGGTTATCTGTTTTTCCTAGGTTAGCACGAACTTAATTATATAGACCATATTCAATGTTTAGCAGACTTACAATATATTGCCTTTCTTCAGTTATATAATGTAATCTTCTTTTAATATGGTTATATACTATCATATTTTCTATTTCTCGGATTATAACAAGTATATATGTTGACTTATTAGTAGCTATTAGTATTGTGAAGTAAAATATAATCAAAAGATAATGTTTGAATAATTGTCCCTTCTTCAAAATAAGCACAAGTTGAAGAGGAAATCCTATTTGAATAATAGTCCCTTCTTCAAAATAAGCTATTTACTGTGCCCAAATATATGGTCAATAAGTTTAGATGACTAACAAAAATTATTTTGATGGCTATCTAAATTTTAGAAAATCCACCATATCTACATATGCTATAAAACTAACTGGGTAGATCTTCCTAAGGTTTGAATTCCTCTTCGATTTCTGGATCAAATTTAATATTGAGTTGGAATGTATATTTGTACATTTAGGCATTTCTCTTCTTGCTCTACCATCTGTTTGGTTTGTTTTTACTCTTTGCCAACAGCTTTACCCGAATTCGAAGACTATTTTCAAAGTTGTTGACCTGCAATTCATTTAGGAATAATTGGAAGATGATCTTCTACATATTAGATTGGCCAATGCATTTGCAAATTCGTAAAGTCAGCTGCGATGAATAATTCGGAAAATTACTATCTAGCATTGTCTGCTTTATTTTCCATGCAAAGGTTTGCTTTTTATGATTTTACTTATATTCAGCTCATGTAAATGCATGCCATGTGCACTGATTAACAAATTTATATTAATTATATCTAGATTGAATTTATTTCATATATCCATTACATCATTTGTACTGTGTTTTAAAATTGTGAAACTAAAAAAACTTTTTGTTTTAAATAGTGCTTTGTTTACTTTTGTTTTGAATATGTACACTTAAGCATTAAAGAGTAAAACGCCATTATCTGTTACATCTCCTAAACTAATCAAATTAATTTCAATATCAAGCTATGCTCATAAACTAATTATTAATGTAATTTTATTAGAATACTTATTTATACTTTCACTCTGAGGAGACTAAATCTATGTGCGGGTTAGAGATCTAAAAGCCAAATTCAGGACTTTTTAGTTAACTAATTACTGATAAAGTAAGCATCGACCAGAATATTCAAATGAGTTAGAACTTCCTTTCATAGATTTTTCTACGAAGTTGAGCTGATAACATGAGTAATATGTTTGGGTTATGTGTTTCAGGTTTTTGTGTAGGATAGATTATAATTACAATTTAAATTTGCATGATATGTCAGCCTTTTGCTATTTTGAAATATCTTCAGTGTGCTTTTTATGATGAAAAGCAAATAAAGAAAATAGCCAAACCATCTTTGAGCAAGTTAAACTCAACAGTCATTGATTCCTCATATTTCGACAATGGACTATGAGTCTTTAACCTGTTCTTTCTTGATGTGTAGGATACATTCCATGTCTTCCCCATTAAACAAAGAAATTCAACCTATAGGTGTTACGAACAGTGTGAAGATTAGATGGATGAAGTTGAAGCTCATGTTTTTAAAGCAATCATGCTTGGTTAAAGAAGGAAAATTTGAGGTAGAGGTGGAAGAAATTAACATACTTCAGTTCAACGAAGAAATGAGCAAGGAAAAAGAGTAAAATGATAGGTTACATAAAATTGGATGGGGGCAATGGAAAGTTCAAGATGGGATTTAGTTTTGCCTAAAACAAGGTGGATGACATGTTAGCTGCAATACGAAATGTTCTCACTGTAAATTATCAAATCTTCAAAGCAATAACTTCCCATTTTGCATACATAAATATTTATCATACAATCCTAGTCTGTTTGTAGTGAGCAAATGGTTTTTTTCATTAAGATAAGTACTTAATTATGTCGTTATTCTTTATCTTATTATAGCATAATGAACTTTATCTAAGTTGCTACACAAATATATGGCTTGAATTCAGATGATTGAATCATCTATGTAAAGTAACAATTACCCGATATATGGATTTACCCCATGTTATTGTTTATTGGTTAATAACAATGTGCAATGTGCCAATTATTTGGCATGATACTGCAAGGATGTCTGATTAAAGGCAACCGTGCATCTGCACGGGGACTAATCCAGTAAGTATTAAGATTAAAGTATAAGTAGAATTATAAATATTAAAATCTAATAATAAGTATAAAAATATTTCAAAATAAAATTATTTTAAAAATTATATAATTTATTTTTGAAAAATTCTTTGAAAGGATTATTTTGAAAACAAAGGACATTCGAATTTTTTAAGGATTATGTTCATACAAGCATAAGAAATTTTAAGGATTATGGATGGTAGATGAGTAGATGGGTGTAGGTTTTAGTTAATAACATTCTTCTTAACTTGAAGATTTCGGGGACGAGAAATCCTTTAAGTAGAGGAAAATGTAACACCCCATATTTTAATACACAGTAATTATATTAAAAGAATAATAAAATGAATATTAGTTAATTAAATATTCAAAATTAGGTAAAATAGATTTTACCATTGCGACCATTATGAAATTTCTGTTCATATAGACTCTTAGTTTTCGTAAATCGGATTAAATATGAAGAAGTTACGGGCTTAAGAAGATTGAACGAATATATATGTATATATTAAATACTAAAATAAATAGCGTAGAAAGAAACAGTCATTGGGCGACCCAGCCAGACCAGGTCGACCCATGTCTAAGGCAGGTCGACCTAGGGGTCGACACAAGTAAAGGTGGGTCGACCCACCTACATGCAGGGCAGTTTTATACTTCTGTATCTGGACTATTTTCTTCACTATATTCATTCGCTGACTCAACTTGAGGTGTACGATTGGATTTATAAACCTAAAATCTAATGGTTTAGGATTATCCTAGCTAATCTATAAATAGGCTAGCAGCCTCATTGTTTTCCTACACACAAACATTCTACATTCTTCGTCCTCCAAACTATTTCTAAATAAAAATAAGAAGATGCTAAGGTGCTGCCAAAACGTAGATTAAAGAGGACAATTATAAGTTTTTCTACAACAACAATATAAAGAGACCATTTTTTGGATTTCAATCAAACCACTATGAGTCCTAGTTATTTTCATATTTGATAATAAACAGTGTTCTAACAGTAAATAAATCTAAATCTGAAATTATACGGTGTTTATATGTTTATATATTATTGTTTTACTGTCAGTTTACTATTTAGTTTTCAGTTGTTTTACGGTTACATGTATATCCCTTTTATGCCTTAGATTTGTCTACACTCTTATGCCTATTTTATTCAGTTTATGTGTTTCTGAATTAGAACTATATTTTCTCCTTTCCTTTTTATTTTGCGCTATACCTAGAGCATCAAATGATTAGGCTATTCACGTTAGAATTGCGTAAATTGGGTTAAATTGGAATAACTTGAAATGATAGTAAAAAGGAGAATTAGGCATATTAAAACATGAAATCCATTGACCGTATATTTGGGATAATATGCAAAACATGGTAATATGAATAGGTTAAACTTAATTTAATAATTAAGTAGAACATGTTAGGAGGATCAGATGTAATTAAGTAAAATAGGTAACTATATATATATATGTACCACTCATAAGATATTCAATGTGAGCCGTTTGAAGAAATCAATTGCAGAAAACTGATGAATGAAAAAGGCCGAGAACATATAACTAAAAAAGTTACTGATGATGAAATAAAGCAGGAAATTTTTTCAGTGAAAGATGAGAAATCTCCTGGACCAGATGGCATGTCGCTAAGTTTTATAAAATCCATTGGAATAGCATTAAAATTGATTTAAATTCTGCTATAAATTATATGTTTAATAATCCTGTAATGCCTCAAGGTTTGAATCACACTTTCATAACTCTTATTCCAAAAAATGATGAACCTTCAAGCATATAAGAATATAGACCAATTGCCTGCTGTAACATGCTTTATATAATTATAACTAAAATCATCTGTAATAGGATAAAGCATGTGTTGACACAACTAATTTCTAAAGCATAATCTGCTTTTATTCTTGGGAGGAACATAGCAGAAAATATACTTCTTTCCCATGAGTAAATCAGAAACTTCAAGAAAAAAGGCATTAAAAAATTCTGCATAAAGGTGGACCTCTAGAAAGCTTATGATAGTGTAAACAGGAATTTCATATGCTACATGATGGAAAAAATGGGTTTTCCTTAACAACTTACAAGACCTATAAAGGAATGCATCACCACACCACTTTTTCTATTAACATAAATGGTATACTAAGCGATTATATTACGTCTACAAGAGGAATAAGACAACGGGATCCACTATCTCCTTATTTATTCACAATAGCAATGGAATATATGTCTTTTAAACTAGAAGCTGCTGTCAAAAGAAAGCAAATAAATTCTATAAGCACCATGCAACTATGTATATCACATTTATTATATGCAGATGATATCATGATATATGCAAATGCTCATGTGAAAAGTGCTCAATGCATCTATGAAATAGCAAAGACAATGGAAGATTTCGCTGGGCTGAAATTTAATCAGCTCAAGAGTAAAATATATTTTAGCATAAGTTCTAATAACAAGGAAGCAATATTACAAGTGTTGAAATTACAAGAGGGACAACTACTAGTGAAATATCTAAGAGTTCTTATGTCTAGTGAATATCTCCATTACTCTGAATGCTCAAATCTCTTTCAAAAGATTATGGAAAAATGTGATAGTTGGGACAACAATATTTTATCTATGGAAGGAAGAGCAGAACTAATACACACAGTGGTTACTCCAATGGTAGTATACTGGTTATTGGTATATTATATCCCAACGGCTACTATCAATAAAATTGATGGATTGTGTGCAGATTTTTTTTCTGGGATGGGAAAACACACAAGATTGCATGGAGCAAATTATGCAGACCAAAACTGGAAGGGGACATTGGTATTAAAAGCTTTGATGAACTAAGGAAAGTGTCTACTCTTAAGCTCAT
The DNA here is from genome assembly GCA_030737875.1 of Allium sativum. Lineage (NCBI taxonomy): Eukaryota > Viridiplantae > Streptophyta > Magnoliopsida > Asparagales > Amaryllidaceae > Allium > Allium sativum. Next base: position 1,001,962,679 of record CM060910.1, read on the forward strand.
TCATAAATTATTCTTTACAGATAACTTGTGGTTAAAATGGATGAAAGAAAAGTACTGTAAAGAGGAAAATTTCTGGGTTATAAGTATTAACAACAATATGTCATGTACCATGAAATACATGCTGAGACACGGAAGTGCAGCTCTGCAATGCATGAACAGGCAAATTGTAAATGACAACAACACATTTAGATGGATAGATCCTTGGATTAGTAATAAATGTTTGGCCAATATACTTGGATGGGACAGATTTCATATTTGTAAGAACAAATATAAAAAAGTGGAGGAGATTATACAAGACCATCAATGGAATACTTCAAAATATACAGAAACTAGAGAAGTGGAAGGTCAGATCAACAGTATAAATATACATGACAATCATGAAGAGAATTTCTGGACATGGCTAGATACTCAGAATTTTTCCATTTCACAACAATGGGAAACAATCAGAAACAAGTATGATAAGGTAGAATGGTATCCTATTATATGGAATATAATCAATAGCAGGAAAATGTCATGCGGAGTATACAGAATAATCTTGCAAAGCATAAATACAAAAGACAAATTGATCAATTGGGGAATGAACATAATTGAGGAATGTGTGTTGTGTGAAGAACAAACAGAGATTGTGGATCATATTTTCTTCAACTGTGCTTACAGTCGATATATATGGACACTGATTAAATTAAAAATAGGGATTAAAGAAAATACAGATACCCCCTTTTATATGCAGCGAAATACAGAAGATCCAAAGACACTTACAACCCAGAGATAAAGCCATCTTCCAGCTTGCCTCGGCAGCAGTAACCACCACATCATATCATATATGGCAAGAAAGAAATGATAGAATTTTCAGACAAAAGAAGGTGAACAAGATAGAAAGAGCAAAAGTTATCCAAGTTGAAATTGCTTAAATTATGCGTAAATCAACATGAAGCAGAAGTAACATCATCTCACATGATCAGATTTTACAAAATCGGGGAGTTGAATTGCGTGACAACGACTAAGGAAGAAAGCCCTAATCGAAAGCCATGTTTTATGGGGTTGTCGGTGGAATAAGGAATGAATTCAACAGGAGGCTGATGGGTATAAGCAAACTAATGGACTGGGCCGGTTTCAAAGTTTGGTGGATTTGTTTTTATTTTATTCTTCATATATTTTGATGTTCGATTTGTAAATATTGCATGAGAGGAGATTACTAATCGATGTCGTACTCTTTTTCCCTACTACTCTGGTAGGGTTTTTGAAAGAGACGAATCAATTAGGTTGAAACGACCCAAACTCGCCCTTTTGGGAAAGCCTGGATTGAGTTGAGAACACAACAAATTAGAATACAAACAGAAGAACATTTCATTGCTTATTACAACGATTTACAACAGAGTACAAGAATATATAGAGTATGAACAAATAATATACATTTGATAAATGTCAGAGATATACAAATTACAATGCAGTGGAAAAATAATACATAACATAACTGAAAGAAATACACGGATGCAAAGCTTTCCGTATATAGCTCCAGCTGTAGATCCTGGATCCTGTGAATATAATATCTGCAAAACTGAAACTACTAGCTGCCCGTGTGGAAAATAGGGGCACCCAGAGTTTAGGTTAAAATAATAAACTCCAGGTCAGTCATGTGACTGGTGTGAGAACTAAAACAGTTATTTAAAACTTTACTTTAAAAATAAAGTAAATCAAGGGACCACACCGTATAACACGGGACGGGTTTCCTTCCAAGAATACCAGTGCATTAAAACAGTTTTTAAACAGCGCAATTCTTTTCAAAAAATGAAGCTATTATAAGACTCAGGTCCTATCACACAATGCAACACAAGCCGAAGGATAGATTTTTTCCTTATAATTGCCAAACATGCTTGGTACATTTAAAACAAATCATTTGATATTATTATAAATGCATAGTGTATAAAACAACTTCAAACATAAATGTATCAATCATAGATGGCATGGGTACCATATATTATGTCCCAATACAAGACTCTACAATCAAAACTGAAATGTCATGTATTGGAAATTGGATTTCCGTCATGAGTTGAGGCCAGGGATGGCTTCCTACCAATTTGAGGCACTCTAGCTAATGCCTCAGAATCCCCTGCAGTAAACCCTTGGATGCGGTTGGGTCAGTCCTCCGTTACGTTTGAGGATTAGTTACTCCTGAACACACGTTTCCCGGTCCTATCAGACCTATATCCATCAGCACCATAGTAACCGATATATCCGAGGCGCCTCGCTATCCATCATCCACATACGTAAAAATATAAATGTTTGGGCTTCATACCATGACACCACCCATAGCTAGAAAGAAACGTCATGTTGTCCCAACGGTCCGATCCCTTTTTGACTCATACCGAGGTGTGAGGCTCGCGAATTAACGCTACACACAAAGCTATGCTATATTAAAGCCGTGCTCTGATCATCAACCACAAGACTCTGCTTTTCAATAGAAGCCTTGATCATTTGCATCTCAGCATGCCACACAGGCAATTCATGACATGCGACTGATGTCTATCGATATATAACCTCTGAGCTCGTACGTCTCAAAAAAGGGTGTTAAGTAGGAGAATAAATTCTCCGCCACCAAACAAATATATATTTAATAGAGATCAATCAACACAAAATAAAATCCGATGTCAGACACACATCCATTTACAAGTTCGTTCTGGGTCTGAACGAAACCGGAGGCACCTTATTCCTCGTCCCATATGTCCAATACAGGAGAGAGGTCCTCGCATATCCGGTCGATCTCTAAGTACGTCTGGACGATCACCACTTATTACCTTGCCTTGGGTGTACATCCCAATCAAGACATCAGTAATCATCCAAACAATGTGAAGACCTCCAGTCTTCAACCACCGTCTTCATCGTCGACTTATCGTCGAATCAATTATTCAGATTGGGTATAAACCCGGTCTTTCCAAATAACTCGCGTATATATTATACAAGTGCAATAAAAACACAACACATGCCTCATTCCAATCCAGAATATTATTATTCAAATATTCTTATACTTTGGGAAAGGTTCCCATTAATTTTATAAAAGATAAATTCTTTTAAATTTATTCTTTAATCTTCCTTTGGATATCAATTATAAACCAAATTAAGGTTTATCAACAAGTCGGGATTAGCGTACCTTACCAAAGTAATCATTTGTTTAATTTCTAAATCCCACCCTATTCATCCCATGGAGCAAAACTGGTAATACCTCATATCTAACACCATGGTGTTATCGGTAAATTTAATTACCATTTCATGTTCAAAGCTAATTAAAGATTTAACTAACGCTTGGAGCAAAACTGATGATACACCATTCTCGATCATTTCCCAAATTTAATAATTTAAATTATCAATTCACATTTCAATCTAATTAAAGATTCATTAAAAACTCCACTGTGTTTTAATCTTCCCAAAAATCAGTATTAATGATTATTTAACTTTGGAAAATCAAACATGCCGCATCGACAATCTACACCGTACTATTGATTTCTGCCTATATATAACCTCTAAGCTCGTACGTCTCAGAGAAGAGTGTTAAGCAAGAGAATAAATTCTCCGCCACCAAACAGATATATATTTAGTAGAGATCAATCATCCAGTTCGAAACACGATGTTAGACATGTAATCCTGTCTTTAACTAGGTTAAAGAACTAATGTCATTTAAAACACAGCTCACGATAAGCCCAAACGACATTCCATTAATTATGGAACCTCCACGGAAAACAGATCAGTATATAATCGATATCAATTTCCATATCCGACTAATAATATAAATGGAATAACGACAAAGCCTTTTAAATTCCATATATACTAACAGTCTTCCTCCACAGAAGCTCACTTCGATTATTACCAAATCAAATTCCATTCCATTCCAATTTATTTTATTAAATTGGAAAACTTTACTTTGGAAAATTTCCATTAAATCTTAGAATAAAGATTTATAAATTCCAAATCTTAACATCACTGTTAATCGGGTTAAAGAACAAGTGTTATTTAAAACACCGTTCATGATAAACCCAAAAATCCAATTCTAACTTCAATTCCAATTAAATATTAATTAATTGGTAAACTCCTCTAAATCTTAGTTAAAAGATTTATTCTTTTCTCAACTGGGTTTTAAGAACAGTGTTAATGAAGATACTATTCACGACAAACCCAAAATCCAATTTGATATTAAATACATGGCTCTGAATAGAAATTATATTGGCTTATATTCAATATAAAATTCTGAAACCAACAAATATCGTATTGGAAATAACGATATAAAATATATCTTCCAAATACCCATAATAATATCCGTATAATCATGGAATCCAATATCGAAATATTCCGAAGATGATTTCCATTCAAATCCATTCCAGTTGTTATTTTGGAAATTTCTGGTTAAATTAAAACCATTCACAAATCCAATTTATTTTATTTAAAAATTATTGGATTTCAAATCTAGTTAATAACTAGTTCATTTTGATAAAAATATATTTTTATCCTTTCAAATATGGAATTTTTCATCCCAATTCTTTTCAAATCATTTCTTATGATATTACACAAATTATTATTATTTTTAATAATTTTATTAAGGCCCTTTCAGTCGATTTCCATAAATGGTCATCGAACTGCACATACATCGACCTTTTCCAAATTCGATTTGGATATAATTCTAAATCCAACCATTAGATTTCATATTTCTTGTATTCGTTGGAAAGCTCTTTTCGATACGAACCCAACGGTTCCGGTATTAGGACAATCTGCCGGTCGGATCTCCCGTAATGTCCATTCGAAGTCAATGGTCGAAATTCGCGAACTACCGCGGCGCAGCGCGTTCTATTCAGGCCATTAAATATATATAATATATATTTTATATATTTCGTCAATTTCCATTTAAAACGTATTTTACAAATTCTTTTTAAATTCATTTTAAAAACGATTTCAACTTCATTTTCAACTTTAAATCAAAATTGAATATTCGATATCATTAATATATAAATGATAATATTCAAAACAATAGATTTTGAAATCACTTCCTTTTTTGATATTAATTATAAAAATGAATAAAATCGATATAAATATCGTTCGCGTCAAAATGGCGCACATATAATCAATACGGCTTCATATATTTCAATATTTTCGTGTCCATCCCAAATCGGACATCAAAATCATATTTTGATCCATTACTGAATATTATTTTAAAATATTAGTTATTTTAAAATATTCATTCTTCGTCATTTTAAAAAATTCGTTCTTCCCGAATTGGAATCAGACACAGTCAATTACCATATAATTTTATTTATATGGATTTCATACACATATGGACACAACAATAATCAAACACAGTCAACTTTCATCCAGAGTGCATTACACCACTGCATAAGCGTCAAATATAAATAATCAACGCTTACAACAGTCTGTCAACCCATCGATTAACATACAACTAAGCAATTCGGATTAGTGTATGTCAAATATCATCCCAATACCCGTGTGGGGTTTCAATCAACACAAACAGATTTTATTTGTACAGTTAGGCAATGTGTAAAATATATCGTCCCAATCAATATCAGTCAAATGTGTATACATAAACAAATTATCCAATTTGTAAATGAATATTTATTTTCATTCATATACATGTTAAAAATTATACTTTTAACGATAAAATATTTATTTCAACACATGAATATTTTATACAGTTCATTTATACAAGAAAAATAATATTTTTATTGTTCTAACATTTTTAGGAAATTTCGGCAGCATAATGGCGCGATACTAGAAACGAATAAGGTCTAGCCTTATCCCTCGCCTAATAATGGCTCGCGCCATGTACAAACCAAATTCTATCAATTCAATTCATTTCCCAAACCAAATTTAAACAAATAAACCAATCCACCAAACAAACATGGTACCAAACAAAGGTGTCGGGTGCTACTAAGCACCGTCTGTATCTTAGTATATATATTTAACTAGAAAATAAATTAGAGTGAGAAGTTCTCATCTTTGGGATCCACTCCATCATTCTTTAATTGGCGGATTTTGTCGTCACGCTCCATTTTGTCGCTTTCTCGCACTTGAATTCGCCTCTTTGGCTCTAGAATTTGCATACGGCCTCCAATCTTCAGCAAACTTTGTCACTAACCTAAACGCGCCATTCCAGACAACTTTTGCCTAGTGGACTTTCTTCCAAAAACGCACCAATTCGCCGGAAATCGCGAAAAACAGCAGTAGTTCTGTTGACTTCGTATGCGATTTCCGGACAGCTCCGCATTCCAAAATAGGACTTCCCTATACCCAAATTGAAGAGAAAATCGTGTTTTTCGATTCTGGTACTGGAGTTTTGGCCAAAAGCGCACCGTTTGAGAGATATTGGCGAAATAGTGATAGGGTGTTTTATGTAAAAACGGGAATTTGTGAAAAATGTGATTTTTGAGGTGGTGGGGCCTATGGCCGGAACTGAGGGCTGAGGGGCGGCGGCAGGACTTGATTGGGTGTGGGGGAGGTGCAACCAGGTGGTGGTGGAGGTGGAGGGGCCCACGGTGGTGGGTTTGATGATTTAGGGCCTAGGGTTTTTGCTAATTGAAAGAGGGAAAGAGGAGGAAGAAGAAGAGGAGGAGGAGAGGAGGAGGAGGAGGAGAGGAGGAGGGGAGGGGAGCAGCGCTGAGAACGACGACATTTTTTTTAACTTTCATGATGAATGACGGGAGAGAAAAGGGGGAGGGGTTGACTTTTATTATAATGTATTTAATTAAATTTAATTTCCAAAAAGTTAGATTTTTATTCGAACTCCAAATCGAACCCAACGACTGTCGTTCCTAACTAATTACCCCCATTCCGGCCACAATGAGATATGTCCCGCTAGCCTATTCGACTGTTACGATCAGTTTTCATTTAAATTAAAATATAAATCAATATATGTTGAATTTGAACGCTCATTTTAATTTACCGGGGCCACATACGGACTCCACAAATTCCAGAAAAATAAATCTGGCTATGTTTTGACGATACGGTCCTAACAAAACTAATTTCGACAAATTTGAAGATCATTTGAAAAACGGTCATTTTCCAATTGATTAAATTCAATTGAATTTACAAAACACGTTTAAATTCACCACGCCCACATATTAATTCCAAAAATTATGAAAATTGGAATCTTGCAATAATTTGACATTCCGGATCCAACAAAAGTGGTCTCGTCGAAAATGGAGGTCGTTTGCAAAATCGCTATTTTTAAGGGCTATATATTATATAAAATTCTATAGCAATTATTCTGAATTTTCAACTTGACATAACTTTTATTCCCGTTATGAAATCTGGATTTATCACATTCATCGAAAAGATATTTTCAAATAGATTCAAATATTTCTGGTTTTACTGAAATCCGATTTAATTTGAATCCTATACATTCAACTGAAATTTGAAATCGAATTTTCAAACTACCGCGCCATTTCAGGCTCGTTATATAATTAAAATAAATTTATTCGTTCTAACTTCGATTTAAATAAATTTTTAGTCGTTATTATTTAAAATAATTCATTTTAAATATTAAAAATTCATTAAAATTGCTAAAATAAAATTTTTAAATTGGTTCTGATTTTCCGGGTTGTTATAATCTCCCCCACTTAAAATCTTTTCGTCCTAAAAAAGGAACGGAGCTAAAAGTTGTTTATGTTGTATATAATAATGTTGTATACACAATTATATGATTTTTGTTTGATGATAACAAACAAGTTTATATTATTTTGAATGTGTTTGTTATTGTACTGTTATATCACATTACAGACAGGAATATAAAATTTATATTCAAATAAAATACGACTGTACAGAAATTCAAATATTCACAGTGTTTTATTTAAATATAATATTTTATTTCAATATTCAAACAGTACAAATTTTTTTAACTCCACTATTTGTACATCACTGTATTACATATCAAACACAATTTCATATACAGTGTTCTCCACTACAACACTCTATCTTTCAGTCACAGTTTCACTCATTCATTCTTTTACACAGACTCGTATACATATACACTTTTTTATACTGTTCTTGTCTTCAGTCTTCTATCTTCTATCTTCACAGCATCTTCACTGTCAGTCCAGTCACCGTCTGCTAACCTGTCACATGAAACAGAAAACACACAGTACACTGGAATAGAAACAATACTAAATATATGCGAATATAAATTTTATTTTTAAAATTTTGTTTGCCTCAGATTTCTGGTGTGTTTCTCATCATTTTTCATGACCTGATCTGATTTATAAAAACCATCAATCTGTGTCTAGACAGCTTGTGATATTCACAGTGATACACTGTAAATACCACAAGGTAGACAGTATGTAAATACAATGCAGGGACAAGAAAATCTACTTTGGATAGCTGCATATACACACATGTATAGATATACACGTGTGCACTGCCTCGCCAATCAGCGAGCAACTAAAGAGTAGCCACGTGGACCATCTCGACTCAGTGCCCATGTCAGCAAATGAAAAAGTCAAAGTGCACAAAAACAGTTTCAACAAAAAGCAAAGTCAACACAACCAACATATACATGAGGGATTGAGCAGCTCAAACAATGTACTCATGGCGAGGGCAAGTTCAAGGTAATCAAACAATGTTCAAGTGTTCACAATCAACATGTACATGAAGACAGCATATTGCACAAAAAATTTATAACATGAAGCTAGACAAGTCAGAAATATTCATGGTACAACTGCACAAAAATGTTCAACTCAAATGGCAAATGCATGGTGCAGTAGTTCAAGTTTCATGGAACAAAGGGCACAGGTACAAAATACGTGGTCGAGCCAGTTTCAAACAAAGCAAGGGATGGCAAGTAATAAAAACAACCAGTGAGCAAAAACTTGGCTCAAGGTTGATTATAAACAGCAATGAGAAATGAGTGCAACAGTAAGCCCAACATGGATGGTGCAAGCATCAACAACATGGTTAAGGAGAAAACATACAAGTATGGCACTGTCAGCATAATGTGTTCAGAGAATCAACATGATGGCTCATAAACAATGGTCAAAGAAATCAGATTTGTCATATTTAATGGTGATGGCAAGAGTATATTAGAAATGCAGAAATTCAGTGTTCATACTTTTGGCAAGTGATAATCAGTCATCAAGCTTTGGAAAACAAATTGGGGCAAGGAAAGTTTTTATTCCAGAAATCATAGAGCAATGTTTGGCAAGTTTGCCAAAAGTCCAAATGGTTATATGGGGCAAGTACTTCTGTCGTAAAATCAATCAAAGACACACAAAGCCAGAATAAATCAAGTTTTTTTTTTGGCAACAATTTTTTAAAGGGAGAAAACTTTAATCACAGAATATTGCTTGTCATTTTTCTTCTTTTTTGGCCAGAAAAAAATCTTTTCAAATTCAAGGCAAAGCCGAGCAATTTTAGAAGAGCCAGCAATGGAAAGATTTCAAAAATTTATCCAGATTTATCACAACAATCACGGCAACAAAATTCAAGAAAAGCCACAGCTAATCTTTCAAGGCAATTTAATTCGATCAAAGAAACAGTATTTAGGTCTCTGATCAATCAAGACAAACAAGGCAGTTTCAAAATGTTCAAGTTTCAATTCAGAGTAAATTTGGCAAGAACATTAAAGAAATTTTTTCAAGGCTGATTTTTTTTTTGGCAAGAATTCAAAAAGGATTTCCACAAAATTCTCAAGGGCCGATTCAATCAAGGCCGTATAAACAGCAAATCAAATAGCAAGGGACCACAAACAATCAAGCCGAGAAATTCATATCCAATTCAAGTATAGTCAATATTCACGCAAGAGAAAATCGTCACAAAAGGCCACAAACAAGTCAGAATTCATAGCCAATATTCACGCAAGCATTCAAGCCGATTTAGCAAAAAGGGGCAACACAAAATCAAGCCAAGACATCAATCGAAATCATAGGAATAATAGGATTTTCTAATCCTATTTAGGCACCACATCATCACAGGCAATTTGATGATCGAAAAACCACAAAATCATTTCAAGCAATTCAAGGCAAGAAATTAAAAAAAAAACTCACAGTTTCGATCAAGCCAGAAAGAAAACCCAAATCGGACGAGCATCCGAATCAATAGAGAGAGAGCAACTCGAAGCAGTTGAACAATCATAGAAATCGCAACTTCAGTTAATCAACATCAACCGATCGATTTGGGAAAGCAATCAGAAACCCTAGTTTCTTTCTCTGCCGCCATTTTTCATTGAAGAGAGGAACGGGCTAAACAAATTTAGAGTGGCCGGCCTATTCTAGTTGAAGGGTTAAAAGGGAGTTTAAAATTCATTTTATAACTAGGGTTTTTAAAGTTCTTTTTATTGTTTTGTCTTTTAATTTCTTTTGTAATCAAACCGTAACATCAGTTCTAGAGTCTGTAAAATCTAGGAATTCAGTCAGGGTGTTGACTGACAGTTGACAGAGTCTGTAAAATCTGGGTTACTGATTACGGGGTTGTAATCAGGGGAAATCTGATCGAGTGGATATTGGTCAGTCTAGGGATTTGAGCGTAGGGTTAGAATAGGAGCAGGGTTTGCGAGTGTACATGGTCTTGTATGCGGGATCTGTTCTATCACCTAGTAGAAACCTTAGAAATGCAGCAGTAGGCAGGGTTTTGCCGAAGCTGGGTATATCTGTGTGTGATTTATTTTCTGCATTTCTGTTTCTGCTATAATCTGTGATCTATTTATTATTTTAATATCTCGTTAGAATTTTAATTCAGTTAAAAACTGTGATAAACCCTATTCACCCCCCTCTAGGGTTAATCTAGATCCAACAGTTTAACTATTCAACTCAACTTTCATTCTGGCGTTTATTCTTCAACTTTTCAGTTTCTAAGAATTTTCAAATTCTTCAACAATTTGCTAACACCCTAAATTTTCGAAAAAATTCACCATAACCTTTTTTGTACGGGGAGACATTTAAAACCGCAACTTGCCACGCAGGGCCCTCATCATCCAAAAAGAAAAAGAAAAAGCCAATCGGCTCATAAAATCATCCAAACCCAATAAATTAGTATACATGTACCTATTTGTTGGGCATACAATTTTATTCCTCATCTTAGCTTCCACGCTATGATCTGTTCAATGTATATACATGTATAGGCATGCAATTGCAATCAATTTTCAAGTCAGTTCAATGTTTGATTCAATTTGGCTTAATGGTTCAAAATTTTAATTAATCAAACAACACAATTAGCAATCAGTTAGTTGATTATCATTTCAACCACATAACTTATATATATATATATATATATATATATATATATATAAATCCATTTTTGATGCCAAGTCACAATAATAAACCCTATCTATGTTTTGGTTCTCACACCAGTCAATTGGAAATATATAGATATCTCACTTTTGAAACTCGAGCATAAATACTGATGATGTCACGACATCACTAGAATTATGTCTGGGCGACTAGAGTGTGATTCTATATCTATCCAGTATATTAACACTTCGAATATACGTTTGCAAGGCGTATATGCAAAATCTTTATATACTCGATTGTCCAAAATCAATTTAAATATAATATTCAAATACGTATCATAAGGCTTAAATTTTCAAAACAAAATTTGTTTTCATTTTTATTTTAAAAATAACACTCTTCCAACTCATTCTAGGATACTACTGGTCCCATCTCTAGCGAGTTATTCTCATTGGATATTACTAATCCAATCTCTGATGAATTCTTTCGTTCGGTTCTAATGTTTCTTGTTCTCGAGCTCTGTAAACCAAAGCTCTGATACCACGATGAAACAGCCAGATGAAATCCGGTAGGCTTTGCAACTATCCCTTCATCCCTCAAAGCAGCAGGTAAAACCCACTGTGTCTTCCACCGGATCCCCCAGTCACCTTGTTTTATGGCCAGCCTCTCGACTGATCAACCAACCCTATGCAGAGGCATGTAGGGGTAAGAGCCCACTGTTCTCCACCAAACCACATGGCGAGAACCCCCTATCATGCTTCACCCTATTACCAGGCGTGCCAAACAAGGGCTATTATGAGAACTAAAATAGTTATTTAAAATTTTACTTTAAAAATAAAGTAAATCAAGGGACCACGCCGTATAACACGGGAGGGGTTTCCTTCCAAGAATACCAGTGCCTTGAAACAGTTTATAAACAGCGCAAAGCTTTTCAAAAAATGAAGCTATTATAAGACTTAGGTCCCATCACACAATGCAACGCAAGCCGAAGGATAGAGTTTTCCATTATAATAGCCAAACATGCTTGGTACGTTTAAAGCAAATCATTTGATACTATTATAAGTGCAAAGTGTATAAAACAACTTTAAATATAATTGTATCAATCACAGACGGCATGGGTACCATATACCATGTCGTAAATACTAGGCTCTACAATCAAGACCGAAATGTCACATATTGGAAATTGGATTTCCATCATGAGTCGAGGCCAGGGACGGCTCCCCACCGATTCGAGACACTCTAGCAAATGCCGCAGGATCCCCCGCAGTGAACCCTTGGATGCGGTTGGGCCGGTCCTCCCTTACGTTTGGGGATTAGTTACTCCCTAACACACGTTTCTCGGTCCTATTAGACCTATATCCATCGGCTCCATAGTAACCAATATATCTGAGGTGCCTCGCTATCTATCATCCACATAGGTAAAAAATACAAATGTCTGGGCTCCATACCATGACACCACCCATAGCTAGAAAGAAACGTCATGTTCTCCCAACGGTCCGATCCTGTTTCTGACTCATACCGAGGTGTGAGGCTCGCGAATTAACGCTATAAACAAAGCTATGCTATATTAAAGCCGTGCTTTGATCATCAACCACAAGACTCTGCTTTTCAAAAGAAGCCTTGATCATTTGCATCTCAGCATGCCACACAGGCAATTCACGCCATGCAACTGATGTCTACCGATATATAACCTCAGAGCTCGTACGTCTCAGAGAAGGGTGTTAAGCAAGAGAATAAATTCTCTGCAACCAAACCGATATATATTTAATAGAGATCAATCAGCACAGAATAAAATCCAATGTCAGACACACATCCATTTACAAGTTCGTTCTGGGTCTGAACGAAACCGGAGGCACCTTATTCCTCGTCCCATATGTCCAATACAGGAGAGAGGTCTTCGCATATCTGGTCGATCTCCAAGTACGTCTGGACGATCACCGCTTATTACCTTGTCTTGGGTGTACAATCCAATCAAGACATCAGTAATCATCCAAAAGATGTAAAGACCTCCGGTCTTCTACCACCGAATTCATCGTCGATTTATCGTCGAATCAATTATTCAGAATTGGTATAAACACGGTCTTTTCGAATAACTCGCGTATATATTAAACAAGTGCTATAAAAACACAACACACACCTCATTCCAATATAGAATATTCTTTTATTCAAATATTCTTATCCTTTGGGAAATGCTCCCATTAATTTTATCAAACATAAATTCTTTTAAATTTATTCTTTAATCTTTCTTTGGATATCAATTCTAAACCAAATTAAGGTTTATCAACTAGTCGGAATTAGCGAACCTTACCGAAGTAATCATTTGTTAAATTTCCCAATCCCAACCTATTCATCCCATGAAGCAAAACTGGTAATACTCCATATCTAACACTATGGTGTTATCGGTAAATTTAATTACCATTTCACGTTCAAATCTAATTAAAGATTTAACTATCGCATAGAGCAAAACCGGTGATACTCCATTCTCGATTATTTCCCAAATTTGATAATTTAAATTATCAATTCACATTTCAATCTAATTAAAGATTCATTATAAACTCCACTTGGTTTTAATCTTCCCAAAAATCAATATTAATGATTATTTAACTTTGGAAAATCAAACATCCCGCATCGATAATCTACACCGTACTATTGATTTCTACCTATATATAATCTCTAAGCTCGTACGTCTCAGAGAAGGGTGTTAAGAAAGAGAATAAATTCTCCGCCACTAAGCAGATATATTATTTAACAGAGATCAATCGTACAGTTCGAAATACAATGATAGACATGTAATCCTGTCTTTAACTGGGTTAAAGAACTAATGTCATTTAAAACACAGTTCACGATAAACCCAAATCACATTCCATTAATTATGGAATCTTCACAGAAAACAGATCAATATATAATCAATATCAATTTCCGTATCTGACTAATAATATAAATGGAATAACGACAAAGCCTTTTAAATTCCATATATATTAACAGTCTTCCTCCATAGAAGCTCACTTCGATTATTACCAAATCGAATTACATTCCATTCCAATTTATTTTATTAAATTGTAAAGCTTTACTTTGGAAAATTTCCATTAAATCTTAGAATAAAGATTTATAAATTCCAAATCTTAACTTCACTGTTAATTGGGTTAAAGAACAAGTGTTATTTAAAACATCGTTTACGATAAACCCAAAAATCCAATTCTTACTTCAATTCCAATTAAATATTAATTAATTGGTAAACTCCTCTAAATCTTAATTAAAAAAATTATTCTTTTCTCAACTGGGTTTAAGAACAGTGTTAATGAGGACACTATTCATGACAAACCCAGAACAATTTGATATTAAATACAAGGCTCTGAATAGAAATTATATTGGCTTATATTCAATATCAAATTCTGAAACCAACAAATATCGTATTGGAAATAACGATATAAAATATATCTTCCAAATTCCCATAATAATATCTGTATAATCACGGAATCCAATATCAAAATATTCCGAAGAAGATTTCCATTCAAATCCATTCCAATTGTTATATTGGAAATTTCTGGTTATATTAAAACCTTTCACAAAACCAGTTTATTTTATTTAAAAATTATTGGGTTTCAAATCTAGTTAATAACTAGTTCATTTTGATAAAAATATATTTTTGTCCTTTCAAATATGGAATTTTTCATCCCAATTCTTTCCAAATCATTTCTTATGATTTTACACAAATTATTGATATCTTTAAAAAAATTATTAAGGCCCTTTCAGTCGATTTCCATAAACGGTCATCGAATTGCACTTACATCGACCTTTTTCAAATTTGATTTGGACATAATTCCAAATATACCCGTTAGATTTCAAATTACTTGTACTTCTTGGAAAGCTCTTTTCGATACGAACCCAACGATTCTGGTTTTAGGAGAATCCAATGGTCGGATGTCCCGTAATGTCCATTCGAAGTCAATGGTAGAATTCGCGAACTACCACGGCGCGGCACGTTCTATTCAGGCCATTAAATATATATTAAATATATTTCGTCAATTTCCATTTAAAATGTATTTTATAAATTCGTTTTAAATTCATTTTAAAAACGATTTCAACTTCATATTCAATTTTAAATCAAAATTGAATATTCCGTGTCATTAATATATAAATGATAATATTCAAAACATTAGATTTTGAAATCACTTCCTTTTTTGATACTCATTATAAAAATGAATAAAATCGATATAAATATCTTTCGTGTCAAAATGGCGCACATCTAATCAACACGGGTTCATATATTTCAATATTTTCGTGACCATCCCAAATCGGACATCAAAATCATATTTTGATCCATTAGTGAATACTATTTTAAAATATTCATTCTTTGTCATTTTAAAATATTCGTTAATTTAGAATATTTGTTCTTTCCAAATTGGAATCAGACACAGTCAATTACCATATAATTTTATCTATATGGATTTCATACACACATGGACACAACAATAATTAAACACGGTCAACCATCATCCAGTGTGCATTACACCACTGCATAAGCGGCAAATATAAATAATCAACGCTTACAACAGTCTGTCAACTCATCGATTGACATACAACTAAACAATTGGGATTAGTGTATGTCAAATATCATCCAAATACTCGTGTGTGGTTTCAATCAACACACACAGATTTTATTTGTGCAGTTGGGCGATGTGTAAAATATATCGTCCCAATCAATATCAGTTAAATGTGTGTACATAAACAAATCATCCGATTTGTAAATGAATATTTATTTTCATTCATATACACGTTAAAAATTATATTTTTAATGATAAAATATTTATTTCAACACATGAATATTTTATACAGTTCATTTGTACAATAAAAATAATATTTTTATTGTTCTAACATTTTTAGGAAATTTCGGCAGCATAACGGCGCGATACTAGAACCGGAATAAGGTCTAGCCTTATCCCTCGCCTAATAATGGCTCGTGCCATGTACAAACCAAATTCTATCAATTCAATTCATTTCCCAAACCAAATTCAAATAAATAAACCAATCCACCAACCAAACAAACATGGTTCCGAACAAAGGTGTCGGGTGCTACTAAGCACCGTCTGCACCCTAGTATATATATTTAACTAGAAAATAAATTAGAGTGAGAAGTTCTCACCTTTGGGATCCACTTCGTCATTCTTTAATTGGCGGATTTTGTCATCGCACTCCGTTTTGTCGTTTTCTCGCACTTGAGTTCGCCTCTTTGGCTCTAGAACTTGCGTACGGCCTCCAATCTTCACCAAACTTTGTCACTAGCCTAAACGCGCCATTCCGGACAACTTGCCTAGTGGACTTTCTTCCAAAAAAGCACCAATTCGCCGGAAATCGCGAAAAATAGCAGTAGGTCCGTTGACTTCGGATGCGATTTCCGGATAGCTCCGCAGTCCAAAATATGACTTCCTTATACCCAAATCAAAGAGAAATTCGTGCTCTTCGATTTTGGTGTTGTGGAGTTTTGGCCAGAAGCGCACCGTTTGAGAGTTATAGGCGAAATAGTGACAGGGGGTTTTATGCAAAAACGGGAATTTGTGAAAAATGTGATTTTTGAGGTGGTGGGGCCCATGGCTAGAGCTGAGGGCTAAGGGGCGGCGGCGGGACCTGATTGGGTGTGGGGGAGGTGCAGCCAGGTGGTGGTGGCGCTGGAGGAGCCCACGGTGGCGGGTTTGGTGATTTGGGGCCTAGGGTTTTTGCTAATTGAAAGAGGGAAAGAGGAGGAAGAAGAGGAGGAGAGGAGGAGGAGGAGGAGAAGAGGAGGAGAGGAGGGAGGAGCCAATCGGAAGCGGCCGGAGGGGTAGGGAGCAGCACTGAGAACGACGGCGTTTTTTTCTCTTTCACGATGAATGACGGGAGAGAAAAAGGGGGAGGGGTTGACTTTTATAATAATATATTTTATTAAATTTAATTTCCAAAAAGTTAGATTTTTATTCGAACTCCAAATCGAACCCGACTGTCATTCCTAACTAATTACCCCATTCCGGACACAATGCGATATGTCCCGTTAGCCAATTTGACTGTTACGATCAATTTTCATTTAAATTAAATATAATTAAATATATATTGAATTTGAACGCACATTTTAATTTACCAGGGCCACATATGGACTCCAAAAATTCCAGAAAAATAAATCTGGCTATGTTTTGATGATTCGATCCTAACAAAACTAATTTCATCGAATTTGGAGACCGTTTGAAAAACGGTCATTTTCCAGTTGATTAAATTCAACAAAATTGACCAAATACGTTTAAATTCACCACGCCCATATATTAATTCCAAAAATTATGAAAATTGGAATCTAACAATAATTTGACATTCTGGATCCAACAAAAGTGGTCTCATTAAAAACGGAGGTCGTTTGCAAAATCGCTATTTTTAAGGGCTATATATTATATAAAATTCCATAGCGACTATTCTGAATTTTCAACTGAACATAACTTTTTATTCCCGCTATGAAATCTGGATTTTTCACATTCGTTGAAAAGATATATTCAAACTGATTCAAATATTTCTGGTTTTGCTGAAATCCGATTTATTTTGAATCCTGTACATTCAATTGAAATTTGAAATCGAATTTTCAAACTACCGCGCCATTTCAGGCTTGTTATATAATTAAAATAAATTTATTCGTTCAAACTTCGATTTAAATAAATATTTAGTCGTTATTATTTAAAATAATTCATTTTAAATTTTAAAATAATTCATTTTAATTATTAAAAATTCATTAAAATTGCTAAAAAAATAAATAAATTGGTTCTGATTTTCTGGGTTATTACAATCTCCCCCTCTTAAAATCTTTTCGTCCTTGAAAAGGAACGGAGCTGAAAGTTGTTTAACTAACCAACTCAACTTTCATTCTAGCGTTAATTCTTCAACTTTTTCAGTTTCAAAGAATTTTCAAATTCTTCAAAAATTTGGTTAACACCCTAAATTTTCGAAAAATTTCGCCATAACCTCTTTTGTACGGGGAAACATTTAAAACCCCAACTAGCCACGCAGGGCCCTCATCATCCAAAAAGAAAAAGCCAATCGGCTCATAAAATCATCCAAACCCAATAAATTAGTAAACATGTACCTATTTGTCGGGCATACAATTTTATTCCTCTTCTTAGCTTCCATGCTATGACCTGTTCAATGTATATACATGTATAGGCATGCAATTGCAATCAATTTTCAAGTCAGTTCAATATTTGATTCAATTTGGCTTAATGGTTCAAAATTTTAATTAATCAAACCAATAATCAAACAACACAATCATCAATCAATTAGTTGGTTATCGTTTCAAACACATAACTTATATATATATATATATCCATTTTTGATACCAATCACAATAATAGACCGTATCTATGTTTTGGTTCTCACACCAGTCAATTGGAAATATATAGATATCTCACTTTTGAAACTCGAGCATAAATACTAATGATGTCACGACATCACCAGAATTATGTCCGGGCGACTAGAGTGTGATTCTAGATCTCTCCGGTATATTAAAACTTCGAATATACGTTTGCAAGGCGTATATGCAAAATCTTTATATACTCGATTGTCCAAAACCAATTTAAATATAATATTCAAATACGTATCATAAGGTTTAAATTTTCAAAACAAAATTTGTTTTCATTTTTATTTTAAAAATAACACTCTTTCAACTCATTCTAGGATACTACTGATCCCATCTCTAACGAGTTATTCTCATTGGATATTACTAATCCAATCTCTGATGAATTCTTTCATTCAGTTCTAATGTGTTTTGTTCTCGAGCTCTGTAAACCAAAGCTCTGATACCACAATGAAACAGCCAGGTGAAATCCGGTAGGCTTTGCAACCATCCCTTCATCCCCCAAAGCAGCAGGTAAAACCCATTGTGGCTTCCACCGGATCCCCCAGTCACCTTGTTTTACGGCCAGCCTCTCGACTGATCAACCAACCCTAAGCAGGGGCATGTGGGGTAAGAGCCCACTGTTCACCACCAAACCACATGGCGAGAACCCCCTATCACGCTGCACCCTATTACCACGCATGTCAAACAAGGACTGGTGTGAGAACTAAAACAGTTGTTTAAAACTTTGCTTTAAAAATAAAGTAAATCAAGGGACCACACCGTATAACACGGGACAGGTTTCCTTTCGAGAATACCAGTGCATCAAAACAATTTATAAACGGCGCAATGCTTTTCAAAAAATGAAGCTATTATAAGACTCAAGTCCCATCACACAATGCAACGCAAGCCGTAGGATAGAGTTTTCCCTTATAATAGCTAAACATGCTTGGTACGTTTAAAACAAATCATTTGATACTATTATAAGTGCATAGTGTATAAAACAACTTCAAACATAAATGTATCAATCATAGACGGCATGGGTACCATATATCATGTCGCCAATACTAGGCTCTACAATCAAAACCGAAATGTCACGTATTGGAAATTGGATTTCCGTCATGAGTCGAGGCCAGGGATGGCTCCCCACCGATACGAGACACTCTAGCAAATGCCTTAGGATCCCCCGTAGTGAACCCTTGGATGCGGTTGGGCTGGTCCTCCCTTACGTTTGAGGATTAGTTACTCCTGAACACACGTTTCCCGGTCCTATCAGACCTATATCCATCGGCTCCATAGTAACCGATATATCCGAGGCGCCTCGCTATCCATCATCCACATAGGTAAAAAAATATAAATGTTTGGGCTTCATACCATGACACCATCCATAGCTAGAAAGAAACGTCATGTTCTCCCAACGGTCCGATCCCGTTTTTGACTCATACCGAGGTGTGAGGCTCGCGAATTAACGCTATACACAAAGCTGTGCTATATTAAAGTCGTGCATTGATCATCAACCACAAGACTCTGCTTTTCAATAGAAGCCTTAATTATTTGCATCTCAGCATGCCACACAGGCAATTCATGCCATGCGACTGATGTCTATCGATATATTACCTCTCAGCTCGTACGTCTCAAAGAAAGGTGTTAAGCAAGAGAATAAATTCTCCACCACCAAATAGATATATATTTAATAGAGATCAATCAACACAAAATAAAATCCAATGTCAAACACACATCCATTTACAAGTTCGTTATGGGTCTGAACGAAATCGGAGGCACCTTATTCCTCGTCTCATATGTCCAATACAGGAGAGAGGTCCTCGCATATCCGGTCGATCTCCAAGTACGTCTGCACGTTCACCACTTATTACCTTGTCTTGGGTGTACATCCCAATCAAGACATCAGCAATCATCCAAACGATGTGAATACCTCCGGTCTTCAACCACCGTCTTCATCGTCGACTTATCGTCGAATCAGTTATTCAGAATGGGTATAAACCCGGCCTTTCCGAATAACTCGTGTATATATTAAACAAGTGTAATAAAAACACAACACATGCCTCATTCCAATCCAGAATATTCTTTTATTCAAATATTCTTATACTTTGGGAAAGGTTCCCATTAATTTTATCAAAAATAAATTCTTTTAAATTTATTCTTTAATCTTCCTTTGGATATCAATTCTAAACCAAATTAAGGCTTATCAACTAGTCGGGATTAGCAAACCTTACCGAAGTAATCATTTGTTTATTTTCCTAATCCCAACCTATTCATCCCGTGGAGAAAAACTGGTAATACTCCATATCTAACACCATGGTGTTATCGGTAAATTTAATTACCATTTCACGTTCAAATCTAGTTAAAGAACTAACTATTGCATAGAGCAAAACCGGTGATACTCCATTCTCGATTATTTCCCAAATTTGATAATTTAAATTATCAATTCACATTTCAATCTAATTAAAGATTCATTATAAACTCCACTTGGTTTTAATCTTCCCAAAAATCAATATTAATGATTATTTAACTCTGGAAAATCAAACATGCCGTATCGACTATCTACACCATACTATTGATTTCTTCCAATATATAACCTCTAAGCTCGTATGTCTCAGGGAAGGGTGTTGAGCAAGAGAATAAATTCTTTGCCACCAAATAGATATATATATTTAGCAGAGATCAATCATACAGTTCGAAATACAATGTTAGACATGTAATCCTGTCTTTAACTGGGTTAAAGAAATAATGTCATTTAAAACACAACTCACGATAAACCCAAATTACATTCCATTAATTATGGAATCTTCACGGAAAAAAGATCAATATATAATGATATAAATTTCCATATCCGACTAATAATATAAATGGAATAACGACAAAGCCTTTTAAATTCCATATATATTAACAGTCTTCCTTCATAGAAGCTCACTTCGATTATTACCAAATCAAATTCCATTCCATTTCAACTTATTTTATTAAATTGGAAAACTTTACTTTGGAAAATTTCCGTTAAATCTTAGAATAAAGATTTATAAATTCCAAATCTTAACTTCACTGTTAATCGGATTAAAGAACAAGTGTTATTTAAAACACCATTCACGATAAACCCAAAAATTCAATTCTTACTTCAATTCCAATTAAATATTAATTAATTGGTAAACTCCTCTAAATCTTAATTAAAAGATTTATTCTTTTCTCAACTGGGTTTAAGAACAGTGTTAATGAAGACACTATTCACGACAAACCCAAAATCCAATTTGATATTAAATATAAGGCTCTGAATAGAAATTATATTGGCTTATATTCAATATCAAATTCTGAAACCTATAAATATCATATTGGAAATAACGATATAAAATATATCTTCCAAATTCTCATAACAATATCCGTATAATCACGGAATCCAATATCGAAATATTTCGAAGATGATTTCCATTCAAATCCATTCCAATTGTTATAATGGAAATTTCTAGTTATATTAAAACCATTCACAAATCCAATTTATTTTATTTAAAAATTATTGGAATTCAAATCTAGTTAATAACTAGTTTATTTTGATAAAAATATATTTTTATCCTTTCAAATATCGAATTTTTCATCCCAATTCTTTCCAATTCATTTCTTATGATTTTACACAAATTATTAATAATTTTAATAATTTTATTAAGGCCCTTTCAGTCGATTTCCATAAACGGTCATCGAACTGCACTTGCATCGACCTTTTCCAAATTTGATTTGGACATAATTCCAAATCCAACCGTTAGATTTCAAATTTCTTATATTCGTTTGGAAGTTCTTTTCGATACGAACCCAACGGTTCCTGTTTTAGGAGAATCCGACGGTCCGATCTCCCGTAATGTCCATTCGAAGTCAATGGTCGAAATTCGCGAACTACCGCGGCGCGTTCTTTTCATGCCATTAAATATATATAATATATATATTATATATATTTCGTCGATTTCCATTTAAAACGTATTTTATAAATTCGTTTTACAAACGATTTCAACTTCATATTCAATTTTAAATCAAAATTGAATATTTCATATCATTAATATATAAATGTTAATAATCAAAACATTAGATTTTGAAATCACTTCCTTTTTTGATATTCATTATAAAATGAATAAAATCGATACAAATATCGTTCGCGTCAAAATGGTGCACATCTAATCAACACGGGTTCATATATTTCAATATTTTCGTGTCCATCCCGAATCGGACATCAAAATAATATTTTGATATATTACTGAATATTATTTTAAAATATTCATTCTTCGTCATTTTAAAATATTCGTTAATTTAAAATATTCGTTATTACCGAATTGGAATCAGACACAATCAATTACCATATAATTTTATTTATATGCATTTCATACACACATGGACACAACAATAATCAAACACAATCAACCATCATCCAAAGTGCATTACACCACTGCATAAGCGTCAACTATAAGTAATCAACGCTTACAACAGTCTGTCAACCATCGATTGACACACAACTAAACAATTGGGATTAGTGTATGTCAAATATCATCCCAATACCCGTGTGGGGTTTCAATCAACACACAGATTTTATTTGTGCAGTTGGGCGATGTGTAAAATATATCGTCCCAATCAATATCAGTCAAATGTGTGTACATAAACAAATTGTCCGATTTGTAAATGAATATTTATTTTCATTCATATACACGTTAAAAATTATATTTTTAATGATAAAATATTTATTTCAACAAACGAATATTTTTTACAGTTCATTTATACAATAAAAATAATATTTTTATTATTCTAACATTTTTAGGAAATTTCGGTAGGATAACGACGCGATACTAAAATCAGAATAAGGTCTAGCCTTATCTCTCGCCTAATAATGGCTCGCGCCATGTACAAACCAAATTCTATCAATTCAATTCATTTCCCAAACCAAATTTAAACAAATAAACCAATCCACCAAACAAACATGGTTCCAAACAAAGGTGTCGGGTGCTACTAAGCACCAACTGCATCCTAGTATATATATTTAACTAGAAAATAAATTAGAGTGAGAAGTTATCACCTTTGGGATCCACTCCGTCATTCTTTAATTGACAGATTTTGTCGTCGCGCTCCGTTTTGTCGCTTTCTCGCACTTGAATTCGCCTTTTTGGCTCTAGAATTTTCATACTGTCTCCAATCTTCACCAAACTTTGTCACTTCCGGAAAACTTTTTCCTAGTGGACTTTCTTCCAAAAACGCACCAATTCGTCGGAAATCGCGAAAAACAGCAGCAGGTCCGTTCACTTCGGAGGCGATTTCCGGACTGCTCCGCAATCCAAAATAGGACTTCCATATACCCAAATCGAAGAGAAAAACGTGCTCTTCGATTTTGGTATTGTGGAGTTTTGGCCAGAAGCGCACCATTTGAGAGTTATTGGTGAAATAGTGACAGGGGGTTTATGCAAAAACGAGAATTTGTGAAAAATGTGATTTTTGAGGTGGTGGGGCCCATGGCTGGAGCTGAGGGCTAAGGGGCTGCGGCAGGACCTTAAACCTGGATTTCTCACATTCGTTGAAAATATATTTTCAAACAGATTCAAATATTTCTGGTTTTACTGAAATTCGATTTATTTTGAATCTTGTATATTCAATTGAAATTTGCAATCGAATTTTCAAACTATTGCGCCATTTCAGACTCGTTATATAATTAAAATAAATTTATTCGTTCTAACTTTGATTTAAATAAATTTTTAGTCATTATTATTTAAAATAATTCATTTTAAATATTGAAAGTTCATTAAAATTGCTAAAATAAAAATTTTAAATTGGTTCTGATTTTCCGGGTGGTTACATAGGTGTTCTTTAACGTCATTAATAAAGAACCAATTTTCAAAACAAAAAAACATTTGAGCAGGCGCTTGTTTTGGGGAAGGGGTTGTAAACAGAATAACATTTATAGGAAATGTCATTTACAACCATGCTTATTAATGAACTTAAACCTGCTAAGTTAAACTTGTTAACTAATAAGCTAAGAGGTCCCACGTTTTGCTGTTCGTATCCGATTTTGGGACTCTTAAAATTCTAGTTTGGGGGCACAAAGGGATGGCTTGTGTCAATCTTGTTGTATGGAACCCGTATCAGTCAGTATCCCTGTTGGTATTATATAGAGGGCCTCGCTATAGGTAAGGTCCAGGGCATGCTTTACTGATCTGGATTGTAAGAGGTACAAAGGTGGAAGGTGGGTGCGGGCGTGTTCCGGCGGAGTCATGAGCGTGCATGGGTCTGATGGGGGAAAATAAGCCGCTGTAACACCAGAGAATAGGTCTATGTCTTATAAATTGACGGGTTATGGACTGATACCCTCTACAGCCGTGGCTAACACATGATATTTGCGTAGTAGGGAGTCAATCGCATGGGTATCAATTAGGGTAACACCTAATCATGATAATCTAGTAATTGGTGCAGAAACTTGTTCTTAGGATATGAATTAGAAGCGTATATGAATTTATTGTAGTTTCATGTTCAGCACTATTTACCTGTCTTGATAATTTCTATCTTATCCTATTATTGAAAATCACTAGAACTCGCCAGACTTTATGTCTGACCTATCTTACTTTTCCTTCACCCTCTTCCTTTCCCCCTCACCCTCAAGTTCTCAGAGTGGTGGTGGACAGTAGTTGTAACCATGATTCTATTTTGTTTGGACTTAGATTGCTTTCCTTCTCGTGTACTTCTTCAATTTATTTATCTATGTTTATTTTTAAGACATTTAAGGGAGATTATTTATGGTTTTTGTACTCCGATGATTTATGAGATAGATATTTACGGTTTTGACATTGGTGGTTTATTTGGAAAAATGTAATGTCATATTTAATTTGAAATAAAAATTTGATATTTTCCGCAAAATATTTATATTATGTCTTGTTAAAATTAGTCTCTGTGTTATTATTGTGCTTCACGAAACTTAATTCATCCTCATATGGGTAACATTAAGGGATGTAGGGTATCACAGTAGTATGCATCATCAAGGGAATGTACAAGCAAGGTGAATGGCAGTGTACACAAGAATAGCAGTTACAACATGTACATGTTCGTGCCAGTTTCAAGTGTAAGCAAACACAACTACATTTCAAAGGAGCGTGTAACATATGCAGAGAACAAAACCCAGGGGTCATGACAATGCACAGTGGGGTCATACAACTAAGCAAGGTGACACAAAAGCATCTGAAACAACTGTAGCATATTTAGTGAGCACAGGTGTGCAAGATGACATGGCACAATAGTTTCATGCTTGGTCAACATAATAAAAGTGACAAGGGAAGCATAAGAAACAACGCACATAGAATTTACAAAATAGCTTCAAAACCCAAAGTTAGGTCAGGTACATATACATAACCAAGCATATCCAAGCCTTATGCAAGTGCATGACTTGGCAAATTCAACATGCAAGGTACAATGGACTAAAACAAAGGAAAATGGACACATAAAGGGTACACAAGGAATCAAGCCTGAGTTTAGCATGCATATGGAACAAGGCAAAAGAATGAGCATAACCAAGTGCACTAAAATGGTCCAGCACATACATGGCAAAAGATGATTACACATGCAAGTATAACAACATAGAGAAATGCAATATAGGTCAATCAACCTAGTACTACAAACCACCAAGGCCTGACAACAAAATGGGCACAAGTGTTCACATACACAAGCACATCAGCAAGGGTGATAAATGCACATAAACAAGTCACATACATGAATGCAAAAATGCACACAATATATTGCATCTTGAAACGAGAAGGTGTGCACAGCCTACAAACAGGTCAAACTACTTTGTAAATGAAATGGGAAAAGTACACATGCATATGCAGCAAGGCAGAGAAGTGGCAAGCACATATATGGCAGTTTACAAAATGGTCAGTGAACATATTAAAGTGATTAAAGCCAGATTACATGGTGCAACATGCACAAGAATAATCATGACCAATGTGCACAAGATTGTTTGGGATTTCAGGTCATCATAATCAAGGTTCAAGAGTGAGGCAACTCAGTGTTCAAGGAGTAACATCAAGTTATAATACTCAAACTAATGGAGCAAAAATCACACCAACCAGAAATGGCAAGAATAATAAAGAGCAAAGTCCAACACAAACAAGGCAGCAACATGGACACAAGACATCTTATAGAATTTTCAAACACATATAGAAGTTCAAATGATATATACAAAGTGTTCAAACATATAGAAGTGCATATGATACATGCAGAGTACATATACACAACAGCTCAAATGGTCGAAGGTGAAATGGCATTGTAGTGTGCAGCAACATCAATAAACATGAGCAAAAGTAATATTTGTTCTTATCATAAGTACATCCAAGCAATAGTGAAAAAGTGATGTGTGTGTTCAAATCTAAGTGTGCATAAATCAAGCGAGAAATTTGTTCAAACAACATGCAAGAAAATGGGAAAGAACTTAATGTGCATTCCTATATATAATTGGCAAAAATGTCCATTTCAAAACTTTCCAGAAAAACATTGCCGAATTATTTTTTTCCATTTGAAGATTTCAACACATGTGATTTTTTTGGCAAGAATAATTCCACCATTTCAAAAATTTCCAAAAATACCAATCGGTCATTTTTGGGCAAGAAAATCATTCAAACATTTCCAAAAATCGATTGGGCATTCACGCAATATCAAGACTAAATCAATGCAGAGAAACCAGAGAATCAAAGGGTTCGAAACCCTATTTGAACACCACATCATCACACGCTAAAGGCTTCGAAAACACAAGCAAATCAATCAAGAAAAACAAATCAGAGATACTCACATCCTTTTGAGTTTTCAATCAAATCGCAAAGGCCAATTCATGAACCAGAGAGAGCAACAATCAATCAAAGCCTTCAGAGAATAATTTCATAATTCTGGAGTCTCGATTTAGGGAAAAACCCTAATTTTTATTTTGGTCACCATTGACAAAGAGGAAGCCGATATTTCAAGTGAAACAAAATAAAAAGGGCTGACTTTTTATTTATTTAAAATTTTCTAGGTTTTTTGCTCCTTATTTGTTTTTAAGGTATTTTAATTTTTATAATCGATCCATAGCTTTTCTAGTTTCTGTAAACTAGGTTTTTAGCTATAGGATTGTAGTTAGGAAAATCTGATCTAGGGTTTTAAGATCAATACAGGGTTTTGAGCGCAGGATTAGAACAATAGCGAAAGGTCATGAGTGTACAGGTGTTGTATATGGGATATTGTTTTAATACTTTTTAGAAACCTTGGGGAATGCATCAGTAAGCACGGGTTTGCCAAAGTTCGGTAAATTCTACGTCGTTTATTTTTTGCATTTATTTATTCTACTGTAATCTGTGCTATGATAATTTTTATATTCCGCAAAACTACAATAAACCTTATTCACCCCCTCTAGGGTTAATTTAGATCCTACATGTGGTATCGGAGTAGGTAATTTTATTTTAAATAACTCTAGAGTCATGGGTTTCTCGAACGGTGATGTTCCTACTTGTCATTCTAGTGATAATTTTTCCTATATAACCCCAACCATTTTTTATGGAACAAATTTTTTAAATTGGAAATCAAAAATTGAATTATATTTAAAATATGTTGATATTAGATGTTGGGATATTATTTTCAATAGATGTGACATGGTTGATAAGAATGATATTGTAATTAATTCTCGTGCTACACATATTTTATATTCTTATATTGATGATGATAAGTATAACCATATCTCTCATTGTTTAACTGCATTGGAAATCTGGGAAAATCTCGATGCGAAGTAAAGAAGAAAAGCAACAAGTGCTCAAAACCCTCAAATGTCAACCCAGATTCAGATTTACGCTTGATCGGATATACAAATGATAATTCCGATGAATTAGGTGGTGGAGACTCAATAGATGATCAGTGTGGTGAATTTTCTTTTAAAGAGTTGGTTTTTATTTCTGAAAAATAACTAAAACTGTTGATAGTCTCAAATTAACAAATAAAAATTTGAAATCTGAAAACCTTGAGTTTATTTTCAAAAATGATGTTTTGGAAAAGGAGTTGAAATTTTTTAAGATGGCTAAAATTTTCAAAAATGAAACCGGTGAGAAAGAAAATTTGTTGAAAACTGAATTAGTTTGGTGATCTTTAAAATGAAACTAATAAAATCAAGAATCACAAATGCGACAATTGTGTGACTTTTCAAAAGGAGTTGTTTGAAATGAGATAGATTTTCAAAATCTCGAAAACAAAAATGTGATTTTAAAAGACAATAAGATTGGCATTTCCAAAAAAAATCACAATTTGGAAAGTGAGATAAAAAAATTCAAGGATTTTGAAAAACACCATTTTGAAAAGTGCAAACATGTAACGACCCGCATTCTACGCATCGGAATATCGTAGAATATTTATTTCCCTCACAAACGAAGTCATATGGTCATGTAACTTTGGGAAATGACTATTGGGGTTATTTCCCATGTTCACAATTTTTGTCGAATTTTAAATGACCGTTTTACCCTAGCGAATCTTGTTTCGCCTATAACTTTTGATTGGTAAGGATTTTTGACTTGAAACCACTTCCATTAGATTTGGATGATGGTTTAACTTTCCGTGGAGTGGTCACATTAATCAAACGGACTTACCGTTTAAGAGATATGGCTGAAATAAGGTTTGGAAGATGAAAAAAACGGCTTAATCGGGCTTAATTGGGTGATTAGTGGATAGGGCCATAACCCATTTCGGGATTAGGATTATTGGAGGACTGAAAAGAGTTGGAGAATGATTCTTTTTCATTTTTCCAGCCGCCACTAACATTTCCTTGAACCCTAATAATGGTCTCCATCCTCCAAATCTCATTCTAATCGCTTCCTAATCACTAATTAATCAAAACTACATCAAATCAATAGAAATTAGCATCAAATCAGAGATAGAGCTGCTGCTATACATTGAAATTCGTGCCATATCATTCATAGTTTCAGATCTAAGAGTTCATTTATGGCTAAGGTGAGTGATTTGCACTTTTATACGCTAATTATGACTAATTAGGGGTGATTAGTGATAATTAGCGAAATTATGCATCATAAAAATATGTAGAAATTCTAAAATATAATTTTATGCCTCTGTTGAAAATTTAGGTTAATTTAGTTTAAGTTTTCTAATCCTATAGTTAAACATGGTTAAAGGGATTAGGGGAAAAATCACGCTTTTGGATATGTTTGATCCAAAATAACTCATATAGTTGATGTTTTAATGCTTTTGATTGATTCTATATGATGCTACTACTGTTTGGTATGATTTGTGAGTGCATAGGGAAGTTAGAATGGTTGAAAACGCCGTCGTGTGGCATAAATAGCTTGCTGTAAGAAGTGTAGGAAATCAGATTGGGTGATGAACCCCAAACCGACCCGGCTCGTGGCTTATGTAACACGAACTGATCTAGACAGTTTTCCACGACCGACCCCGAAGGCACCCACGAACCGAAGTGGAGCACGACCCGAAGAGTATGATCCAATCTGAAAGAGGCATCACGACCGATTCGAACCGGTTACTTCACCACGACCCGACCCGGATGCTCACTAAGAACCGAACCCAGGCGAGCCACGAGCTGTGAAGTACTTCGAACCAACCCGGAGACTCATGAACCGGGGATGGACATTCACGAGTGAACCGAGGAGCTTGGGCATGAACCGCGATCCGAATAGAGACCGAACCGAACCAAGACAATGACCAAAACCCGAGATGCAAAGGAAGTCCAAATGGGAAGTTAGAACTCAGGATCAAGATGGGAACCAATGAGTCAACTTCATGATTGGGATTTGCTGCGGGATGTGTGCAAAGGGGTTATCGATATCTATAACTTTGGTTCACGTTGAAGAGAGGGGGCATGTAGACAAACCAGAGCCAGGGAAGTGTGGACTGGTTGGCCCTTAACCTAGAGCCAAGGATGTGTGGACTGGATAGGGTTATTGACTATAGACCAGGGAAGTATGGTCATGGCAATAGTTGTACGGAGTTGCCGTCATGACCCCAATTGATTTGGTGATCAAAGCAGTGGATATCGTATGCCTTACGCGCCGAGTGAGAGATGTGAGGATGATTGCTATGTTTGATGTTTGTTGTCACCATGACACACACACTCCCATTTTTACACTATATGTTAGTGTTACCTTAGAGTATTGTACATCTTGTTGTGCTAACTCTTTGATTGCAGGTCCAGGTATGATTGTTTATACCTATTGTTGCTTTATTTTACTGCTATCGCTCATACCATACTTTTGTCTGGCCCAGAGTGTAACACCCCGAATTTTCTATTAACGATAAATTAAAAAATTAAAGTATAATTAATTCTAAATGAAAGAATTAAGGGAAACGGGTTACGCCATCGCGTTCGTCTCGGAATTCTGCTTGAGATAGAGTCCGAGTTTGCGTAAATCGTACCCCGTATGAAGGAGTTATGACCTCCGAAAGTTTCAGAATTAGATTTAAAATTCAAACAGCCCGAAAACAAGTTCAAAATTCAAAACTGGACCAGAACTGGGCTGGGCAGGAATTTTCCTGCCCAGGACCCAGGTCGACCAGGGGGTCGACCAGGGGGTCGACCTGGGAGTCGACCTGGGTACCCAGGTCGACCATGTAGTCGACCTGGGGGTCGACCTGCTTGGTCGACCTGAACTGCTTGGTCTGGTCCTGGCTCGGTTTCTGGGGCTTGGCTGTGTCACTAGGGCTGATTTTTCACTTTCTGATTGGCTTCTCTTGAGATGGATGGCCTTGATTAACTCTAGCTTCATCGACGACTCTAATTAGTTTGAAATTCTATATAAACAACCTTAGTCTCCAACCTAAATTCACACAAGAAATAGAACCTAGAGCCGTCATGCTGCTGGGAGGAAGCCAAGAGTAGCCTCCACTTGAAGAAAGCTTAGAGACGAGCAAAACTAAAGTAAAAACAAGATTCAAACAACGTTTATCTACCCAAAGGAAAGCATTGCAAATTCAGAACTCAGAATCCAGAATTCAAGTTCGTCGTTTGTTGTAAGTATAGTGATTTTTCCGATGGGAATAAAATTGAGACTTGATTCGATGTAAAATGGAAATGGAATTTTACTATTGTATAACGACGATGCTAATTCATATCTGTGTATTGAAATGATTGTATTGTGAATGGTATTGGGATGTTTGTGGTATAATTGATTTGATGTTGATCCTATTGTACATTCAGAATGAAGGCAACGTCACATACAAGTATATGGTTAATGTTAGAATTTACACCTATATGTTTAATATAGGTTGTATACATTTTTCTAAGTCCAAGTTAAGGCTTATACATACACATGTTCTATGTTAAAACCATTATGCCTACATGATAAAATCCCATGTATATGTTCTTATGTTCTTTGCAAGTTTGTAATTGGGTCCATGCCAAGTACCATTCAGTTTCACACGATTATTACAAGTTTCATGTTATAATATGATACATGATTTGATCTAGTTCATGCTTTTGGGTTAATGTCAAAAATAGACATTTTTATGGATGCTAGTTTGTGTTTGAAGTTATGCCTAGATAAAAATATGCTTAGGCTTATGTTTTATGCAAGTCTAAATTATGCCATTTCATGTGACACCTATTTAATTAGATTCTTATTTGAATGCAAGTTCACATGACAAGTTGAAACCCATGATTTATGTTAATTAGATCGCAAAGTTGCAAGTTCATATGTCACACACCCTTTATGTTATATAGAATGTTTCATGTTCTTGGCTTTCCCTTTTATGTTTATAAGTTGGGCTGAAATATCTAGCCCAACATTCATTATAATCTTGTGAACGTACAAACGGGGGAATATCGTTGGGATTAAACATGAAAAATATATGTATTGGCATGTTTGGCACATGCCAATAATTGGTAGCACTTAAATGGTATAAAATTCTTATACCAAAAATGATGAACTTGGAAAGTGGGCCACAACATTTAATTGTTAACAAATTTACATATAACAAGTAATAGAGACAAATATGTAAATTTAGAAAATACGAGTATGCTTAACCCGAGGTTGGATTGAGTTGTGATGTAAACCTGCCCGGACCCGCCCGGCTGTCCAGTAATCACAACAATACTTATCCAATGTGGGAGGTTAAGCATTGAGCCCAAAAAGGATCTGAGGTTAGACTGAGTTACGGTGTAAACCTGCCCGGAACCGACCGGCACATCCAGTAACCGTAACAATACCTGTCTAATGTGAGTGGTCGGTGCTTTAACTAATTAAAGTTAAGGACAGACAAGTCAGGATGGTAGGGTTAAGTTAACTAAAACACTTAACCAATTCAACATGTTAATTAAACTGATGGGTGGGGTTAGGTTAATACAGACACTTAACCACTAAACATGTTTGACTAGAAAACTCTAGTAACAGGGACCCATTTCAGCAGTAACCCAATTAGGTATCATGGTACCCTGAAACTAGGCAGGATGGGGCACGATTACTGGGCTGATTGTAAGCAGTTAAAAGCGATGGCGGTTGGTGCAGCAGTGTGGGTTCTAATGGAGTGCGGGCGTGCACACACTTCGGAGCAGACAAACAGGGAACTGGGCACCAGTAGTATAACCTATGCATTCTAGAATTGTGTTGGGCCGCCACCATGGGACTTGATACACCCCATGGTGGGATCAGCATAGGTATCTACAAATCATTGAGGGCCATATGACACATATGATTTTGCGAGTAGGAGCCGATCTTTCGAAAGGGGATCACTTCACCCCGATCATGGGGTGCCAGTTGAGACAATACAAGTAGGTGCAGAGATATAGTGTGGGGTGCGATAGTATATTCGGTTCAAACTGCTTTATCTTAGTTTATGATACTTTCTTATTTCCAGTTTATACCTATCATGCCATTTTTCTTATTCTCATACTGAAGAGTCACCAGACTTACCAGGCTTTATGTCTGACTCTATTTTTCTTTCGTCTTCTTTTCTTCCGTTTCCACCCTGGTCCACAAGGAGGAAACAACCCAGCTTACTCAGACTCTTTGCAAGCTTTAAGATAGTAGATGTATGGTTTGGACTCTCTTTCTTTGGCTATGGCTTTTGGACACGTTCTATGGGGATTTATGCAGCTTTAATTATGTTTTATGCTTCTTTATTTAATAATCAAGACAGAAATGATGATGTAATGTTTTGGAAGTTATTGTAAGACAATTATGGAAATGTTTTGTATGAACACGTATTTATGAAATGAAAGTCTGTTGTTTTCCACTACTTATATATATGTGTGTTTATATCTGTCTTGTGTTTTATCTGTGGCTTTTACTTATAAATCTCCGCCAAAGTTAAGGCATTCCCTTTGTGAGTGACCTTAACAGAGGTGGGGTGTTTCACTTGGTATCAGAGCATAGATTTACCAGATTAGATAAAGGTTTTTGAAACTATTTTCAAAAAGAAGTTTAAAGAAGCATTCTTTTTAGAAAAAGCGTTGTTTTTAAAAGGCATAATTCCCCAAAGCCATATGCACTATCTCTCTGTCCTTTTGTTTTGAATCTTTCTTTCCTTTTTTGTTTCAGCATGTCTGGGGACCTTACTCCCCAGCTACAGACGCTTTTACTCCTCCTCCTCCTCTACGTGAAACAGCAAGCGGAAGAATCGCAGAACAAGAAAACGGATAATAGTCAAGGAGGAAAGGACCACAACAATAATAACAAGACACGTGAGAAAAGGAAATGTTATTTCTATAGCATTGTTGGGCATATAGTCCAGGATTGTAGAAAGAAGAAGATGAAGATGGGAGCATGCTTTCAGTGTGGTGATACTGGACATATCAACAAGAACTGCCCTAAGAAGCAAGGGCAAGGCCCGCAAGCAGGACCTTCTGGGGGTACATCTTTAACTTCTTCCCCTAGATGCTTTGTTTTATCTTGCTTATCTTTTCAATCCTATCTTGAAAACCTTAGGTAAAAATATTTCTGTAGAAAGCTTAGTTTATCTCTATGATCGTCCAGTTCGCACTCTCTTTGATTCTGGTGCATCACACTCCTTTATTTCATCTGCTTTAGTAGAATCTCTGCACCTAGACACTAGTATGATAGAAGATCCCTTGGTTGTTTCAAATCCAATTGGGGGCTCAGCTTATTTGTCCATTGTTTGTTTGGATTTGAAAATCTCTATTCTAAGTGTTGAGTTTAGATGTAGTGCCTTTGTTTTGGGTTTCTCGGGATATGGATTGATCTTAGGCATGGACTGGTTATCCAGTAATGGTGCCATTCTTGATTGTGAGAAGAGAGTGGTTAGACTCTTGACTCGGCTCGGTAACACTCTAGAAATTTCTTGTAATCCCTTGAATGTTGTTATGCTTAGTTATCTAGAGTCGCTTGATGCTTCTATTGAGAACTTGCAGTCGGTTAGAGTAGTCCGTGAATATCCGGATGTCTTTGAAGAGGTGAAGGGCTTACCTCTGAGGCGGGAAATAGACTTCCGCATATATCTTGTTGATAATGCAAAGCCCGTAGCTTTACCTATTAGACATATGGCTCTAAAGGAGAGAAAGGAGCTCAGTAAGCAGGTTAAGGAGCTTCCCGGGAAGGGGTTTATAAGGCGGAGTATCTCGGAATGGGGTGCTCCAGTGGTGTTCGCCACCAAAGCAGATGGCTCACTACGTCTTTGTGTGAACTATAGGGAGCTAAAAAAGCTGACGAAGAAGAATAGACACCCGCTTCCAAGAAAAGACGATTTGTTTGATCAGCTTGTAGGTGTGTCGGTCTTCTCCCAACTTGATCTGGCTACTGGGTTCCATCAACTAAGGGTAGCTGAAGATAGCATTGATAAAACGACGTTCAGAACCCCATACGGTTTCTTCGAGTGGCTTGTCATGCCTTTCGGCTTGACAAACGCACTAGCTTATTTCGTAGACCTAATGAGCAGGGTGTTCAGAGAATTCCTCAATAAGTTCATGGCGGTCTTCGTAGACGATATTTTGATATTCTCAAAGAATGAGGAAGAACATGCTCAGCATATGAAGGAGATCATGGAAACCCTTCGAGTTCATCAGTTGAAAGCCAAATTCTCCAAGTGCCACTTTTGGAGAGAAGAAGTAAGGTTTCTTGGACATATAGTGTCCAAAGAGGGGTTAGCTGTGGACCCCGCGAAAGTGGTGGCGGTACAAGATTGGAAGACACCAAGAAATGCAACCGAAGTCCGAAGCTTTCTCGGGCTAGCAGGTTTTTACCGAAAGTTCATTAGATATTTCGCGAAAATCTCAGCTCCACTCACAAGGCTAACAAAGAAGAATCTAGCTTTCGCTTGGGATTTGGATTGTGATATTGCTTTCCAACGCTTAAAAAGGGCTCTTACAACAGCCCCAGTTCTGACTTTGCCTGATGGAAGCAAGACATTCACAGTATACATGGATGCTTGTGGTACGGGACTAGGCGTTGTTCTGATGCAAGAAGGGAAGGTAGTAGCTTATGGTGGAAGACAATTGAAAGTTCATGAGAAGAATTACCCAACCCACGATCTTGAGTTAGCCGCCATCGTCCTTGCGCTTAAGTCTTGGCGCCATTATCTCCTAGGTGAGAAGTTCCAATTGTATACTAACCATAAATCGTGGAAGTATCTTTTCTCGCAGAAAGATCTTAACTTGAGGCAGCAAAGGTGGATGGAGTTCCTTGCCTCGTATGATTTTGAGATTCCCTATACTCCTGGCAAGGGCAACGTAGTAGCAGACGCCTTGAGTAGAAAGAAGCTGACCTTAAGCCCTCTCTTTGTAGAAAGGCAAAGCTTGGAGTATATAGCCAGTTTTGACTTTAGGCCCGCCTCTGATTTTGTACCTGGTCTGTTGGCATCACTAGAAGACCCTCAACTTGTTGATGTGATTGATAAACTAATTAGGGGTGAAACTTCCAGTCACCTCAATAGGTACTCCATCGATGATAAGGGTTGGCTGAGGCGGGATGGAAGACTATGCGTCCCACAAGCAAAGGATTTAGTAAATATGGTTCTCGAGGAAGCACATCATTCCAAGATGACAATACACCCAGGTGGAGACAAGATGTACAAGGACGTAAAGAGAGTTTTCTATTGGAGCGGCACGAAGAAGGATGTGGCAGATTTCATTTCTAAGTGCATGATAAGCCAACAGGTCAAGGCAGAACAAAAGAATCCTAGACGACTGCTTCATCCTCTAGAACTCCCGCAATGGAAGTGGGATAGCATTTCAATGGAATTCATTGATGGGTTGCCTAGGTCAAGAAGGGGCAATACTAGCATTTGGGTAATACTGGACAGGCTCACAAAAAGCGCCCACTTTATAACTATCAAGAGTAGAAGGACTGCCTCGTCTCTAGCTTCTCTTTATCTCAAGGAAATAGTTCGACTCCATGGAATACCCTCCAGCATAGTGAGTGACCGAGATCCTATCTTTACAAGCGAATTTTGGTGGAGTCTGCAAGAAGCTGTAGGCTCACAGTTATGCTTGAGCACGGCCTATCACCCCCAAACTGATGGTCAGACGGAAAGGGTGAACAGAGTATTAGAAGATCTTTTGAGACTGTGCATTCTTGACTTTGGAGGGACATGGGAGGATCATCTTCCTTTAGTGGAATTCGCCTACAACAACAGCTACCAATCCACCGTCGGCATGGCGCCCTTCGAAGCTTTGTATGGAAGACCGTGCCGATCACCAACTTGTTGGTGGGAGTCTACAGACAAGCTTATACTTGGGCCAGACATGATTAGAGAGACTTCAGAAAAAGTGGACTTGATACAAAGGAGAATGAAGACTTCCCAAGATAGACAGAAATTCTACGCAGACAAAAGAAGGACCGACCTTGAGTTTGAGGTTGGGGACAGGGTTTTCCTTAAGGTATCTCCTTTAAGGAACGTCGTTCGCTTTGGATCCGTAGGAAAGCTAGCACCAAGATTTGTAGGACCATTCCCTATCATCGAGAAGATTGGGAAGATGGCTTATAGAGTAGAGCTGCCTGAAAGGTTGGCTGGAATTCACAATGTCTTTCACGTTTCTCATCTCCGGAAATGTTTACATGAATCTGCGGAAGTGGTAGAGCCAAGCATTCTAGAAGAAGCCGAAGTGGAACGCGAAGCAACTGTGAGGAGAGTTCCAACCCGCATCTTAGGAACTGAAGTGAAAAAGCTACGCAACCGCGAAGTCAAGCTTGTCAAAGTTCAGTGGAGCGACGCCGAGGAAGACGCGACTTGGGAAACTGAGGACAGAATACGCGCGGCCTACCCTTTTCTTTTTGAGGGTACATCTTTGATCTCTCTTTTTCCTTAAGTTGTGCTTATATCTATTGTTTTAGGTATATCTCCTCGATATTATCCTTTATCCTTAGGTAGAAACCCCTTTGGATGTAAACAAGTAATTGAAACATGTTATGGTTGATGGCTGCAAGTGGTTGCAAGTGGTTGCTAGTGGTTGCTCGTGGATGCATATACACACACAACCTAGGTTTTAGATCGGCTCAGTCACTTTATATTGCATATGCATATATGTATTCATATTTGTATATGGTTGAAACTTGATGTGTTGTCATATGGATGTCGCATTTATATGAATGGTTGCGCACTCATGTAGAATTATGAGTAGGAAAAATTTGCATACATAATGGATTCATGACACTTACATAATTGGCATTAAGGAGGTCAAATGAATCAGTAGAACGCCTAATTTTTGCATTAGATAAGGACATATACACACTATGCATATGATCATGAAGCATTAGAAGTCTTTTAAGGACAATGGACGCCTATGTTTGTTGGTTGAGTAGATGGACGATTGGATGTTAGGATATACGTTCTTTCAGACTTGAAGATTTCGGGGACGAAATCCTTTAAGGAGGGGAGAATGTAACACCCCGAATTTTCTGTTAACTATAAATTAACAGATTAAAGTATAATTAATTCTAAATGAAAGAATTAAGGGAAACGGGTTACGCCATCGCGTTCGTCTCGGAATTCTGCTTGAGATAGAGTCCGAGTTTGCGTAAATCGGACTCCGTATGAAGGAGTTATGACCTCCGGAAGTTTCAGAATTCAATTTAAAATTCAAACAGTCCGAAAACAAGTTCAAAATTCAAAATTGGACCAGAACTGGGCTGGGCAGGAATTTTCACGCCCACGACCCAGGTCGACCAGTGGGTCGACCTAGGTACCCAGGTCGACCATGTAGTCGACCTGGGGGTCGACCTACAGGTCGACCTGACCTGCTTGGTCTGGTCCTGGCTCGGTTTCTGGGGCTTGGTTGTGTCACTAGGGCTGATTTGTCACTTTCTGATTGGCTTCTCTTGAGATGGATGGCCTTGATTAACTCTAGCTTCATCGATGGCTCTAATTAGTTTGAAATTCAATATAAACAACCTTAGTCTCCAACCTAAATTCACACAAGAAATAGAACCTAGAGCCGTCATGCTGCTGGGAGGAAGCCAAGAGTAGCCTCCACTTGAAGAAAGCTTAGAGACGAGCAAAACTAAAGTAAAAACAAGACTCAAACAACGTTTATCTACCCAAAGGAAAGCATTGCAAATTCAGAACTCAGAATCCAGAATTCAAGTTCGTCGTTTGTTGTAAGTATAGTGATTTTTCCAATGGAAATAAAATTGAGACTTGATTCGATGTAAAATGGAAATGGAATTTTACTATTGTATAATGACGATGCTAATTCATATCTGTGTATTGAAATGATTGTATTGTGAATGGTATTGGGATGTTTGTGGTATAATTGATTTGATGTTGATCCTATTGTACATTTAGAATGAAGGCAATGTCACATGCAAGTATATAGTTAATGTTAGAATTTACACCTATATGTTTAATATAAGTTGTATACATTTTTCTAAGTCCAAGTTAAGGCTTATACATACACATGTTCTATGTTAAAACCATTATGCCTACATGATAAAATCCCATGTATATGATCTTATGTTCTTTGCAAGTTTGTAATTGGGTCCATGCCAAGTACCATTCAGTTTCACACGATTATTACAAGTTTCATGTTATAATAGGATACATGATTTGATCTAGTTCATGCTTTTGGGTTAATGTCAAAAATAGACATTTTTATGGATATGTAATAACTTTGTCACATGCTAGTTTGTGTTTGAAGTTATGCCTAGATAAAAATATGTTTAGGCTTATGTTTTATGCAAGTCTAAATTATGCCATTTCATGTGACACCTATTTAATTGGATTCTTATTTGAATGCAAGTTCACATGACAAGTTGAAACCCATGATTTATGTTAATTTGATCGCAAAGTTGCAAGTTCATATGTCACACACCCTTTATGTTATATAGAATGTTTCATGTTCTTGGCTTTCCCTTTTATGTTTATAAGTTGGGTTGAAATATCTAGCCCAACATTCATTATAATCTTGCGAACGTACAAACGGGGGAATATCATTGGGATTAAACATGAAAAATATATGTATTGGCATGTTTGGCACATGCCAATAATTGGTGGCACTTAAATGGTATAAAATTCTTATACCAAAAATGATGAACTTGGAAAGTGGGCCACAACATTTAATTGTTAACAAATTTACATATAACAAGTAATAGAGACAAATATGTAAATTTAGAAAATACGAGTATGCTTAACCCGAGGTTGGATTGAGTTGTGATGTAAACCTGCCCGGACCCGCCCGGCTATCCAATAATCACAACAATACTTATCCAATGTGGGAGGTTAAGCATTGAGCCCAATAAGGACCCGAGGTTAGACTGAGTTACGGTGTAAACCTGCCCGGAACCGACCGGCACATCCAGTAACCGTAACAATACCTATCTAATGTGAGTGGTCGGTGCTTTAACTAATTAAAGTTAAGGACAGACAAGTCAGGATGGTAGGGTTAAGTTAACTAAAACACTTAACCAATTCAACATGTTAATTAAACTGATGGGTGGGGTTAGGTTAATACAGACACTTAACCACTTAACATGTTTGACTAGAAAACCCTAGTAACGGGGACCCATTTCAGCAGTAACCCAATTAGGTATCATGGTACCCTGAAACTAGGCAGGGTGGGTCATGATTACTGGGATGATTGTAAGCGGTCCAAAGCGACGGCAGTTGGTGCAGCAGTGTGGGTTCTAACGGAGTGTGGGCGTGCACACGCTTCGGAGCAGACAAACAGGGCACTAGGCACCAGTAGTATAACCTATGCATTCTAGAATTGTGTCGGGCCACCACCATGGGACTTGATACACCCCATGGTGGGACCAGTATAGGTATCTACAAATCATTGAGGGTCGTATGACACATATGATTTTGCGAGTAGGAGCCGATCTTTAGAAAGGGGATCACTTCACCCCGATCATGGGGTGCCAGTTGAGACAATACAAGTAGGTGCAGGGATATAGTGTGGGGTGCGATAGTATATTCGGTTCAAACTGCTTTATCTTAGTTTATGATACTTTCCTATTTCCAATTTATACCTATCATGCCCTTTTTCTTATTCTCATACTGAAGAGTCACTAGACTTATCAGACTTTATGTCTGATTCTAATTTTCTTTCGTCTTCTTTTCTTCCGTCACCCCCCCCCCCCTCTCAGGACCCAAGGGAGGAAACAACCCAGCTTAGTCAGACTCTTTGCAAGCTTCAAGATAGTAGATGTATGGTTTGGACTCTCTTTCTTTGGCTATGGCTTTTGGACACGTCCTATGGGGATTTATGCAGCTTTAATTATGTTTTATGCTTCTTTATTTAATAATCAGGACAGAAATGATGATGTAATGTTTTGGAAGTTATTGTAAGAAAATTATGGAAATGTTTTGTATGAACACGTATTTATGAAATGAAAGTCTGTTTGTTTTCCGCTGCTTATATATATGTGTGTGTGTGTTTATATCTGTCTTGTGTTTTATCTGTGACTTTTACTTATAAACCTCCGTCGAAGTTAAGGCATTCCCTTTGTGAGTGACCTTAATGGAGGTGGGGTGTTTCATAGAGTTTTATGTCTCTTCTTATTACTCTGGGTGCTCCTAAACGAGCAGACTAGAGACAGGTTAGATGGTTATGCATGAGTAGTTGTCTGGAGACGAGCAGGAGGTTTCCACGTACTATTTACATATATTCTCCTTGTGTTGTTGCTGGTCACTGCTTTAGGCATTAGTAGTG
The DNA here is from genome assembly GCA_030737875.1 of Allium sativum. Taxonomy (NCBI): domain Eukaryota; kingdom Viridiplantae; phylum Streptophyta; class Magnoliopsida; order Asparagales; family Amaryllidaceae; genus Allium; species Allium sativum. Next base: position 1,002,004,329 of record CM060910.1, read on the forward strand.
TACCTTTTCTATTTTTCTTTAGAGATAGTATTTTGAAGTTGTAATATTGGTTTAGATCATAAGATGGATTTTGGATTTCGCTACTCTGATGGGCATGGTTTAGTTTTCAGCTTATGCACTATCTCGCCTGTTTTATGTCAATGTATGTTATTATTATATTTTAATTCCATGCGCTGTGAGATATACTATAGGTTCTTTTGTGATTCATAGTTTCAAACCCTTTTTCTTTGACGACCGTCCCATGCTAATCGGGCATTGGCACAATTCATTTCGGGGAAATGTCGGCTGGTGCGGGGCGGGGCGGGGCGTCATACTTGGTATCAGAGCCTAGGTTGCATAGTTAACCTAGGGGAAGACATTAGGGAGAGATAACATATGTATATGAGGGCGCATATTTGTGATACTTTTGTTTTCAAAAACTATAAATATATATATATTATATTAGTATATCTAAGGAAGAAGTCGCACTGCACTGGCACCGCTAAGGAGATGGTTAATCGTTTTCTCTTTACCTATTGGACGATGAGCCGAAATACGAGGAGTACGGGTTCAGGGGACAATGGTAGGAATGTCCCTGATATGAGGATGATGTTTACTACCTTCATGCGAGAGATGCTTAGGGATGTTCAGGGAGCAGTTCCTAATGCTGCTAATGGTGGTGGTGCGGTAGCGCAGGCGCCTAGAGTCGATTTCTCCAAGCTCTGCAAGGATTATGCTAGTCTTGGTGGGAAGTCGTTCCATGGAACGGTGTTGGCTACGGAGTTTCAGGATTGGCTTGATAGTTGTGAGCGCATCTTCAAGGATTTGGGGATCGATGATGCGATGAAGAGAAAGCTAGCATCGCGTCAACTTCAAGGACGAGCTATGAATTGGTGGAATGCTATTAAAATGGCTACTCCTTAGGGTCAGGTTACTTGGAATCAGTTTAAGACTCACTTCAGTGACAAGTTTATTCCAACCGCTCAGAAATCAGAATTGTTCAGGAAGTTTTTGGAGCTTAAGAAGAACAGTAGGGCAGTCTCAGAATATATTGCAGAATTCGATGCTTTATCGAAATATGGATTATCTCTTATCGATACTGCCGAGAAGAAGAACGAGAGGTTCATAACTTGCCTAGATGAATACTTGGGGGAAAGACTCATAAACCATATCGATGAGACATTCAAATCTATTGTGAGAAAGGCATTGAGATCTGAAGCCTTTACCCTAAGTCAAAAGCCGAGGCTGTTGTTACATCTGCAGAGGAGCCAAAGCCGTAGGCAAGCGGTGGAGGCAAGAATAATTCCCAGAATAAGAGGAAATAGAATCTGACCAAGGATGGTCAGAAAAAGAAGAATAAGAAAGATATCGAGTGCTATAGCTGTGGCAAGAAGGGTCACTGTGCCAAAGAGTGTCGAGCAAAGCCAGGGGAAAGAAAGTGCTTCAACTGTGGCTAAGTAAGGCATTTTAAGAATGAATGTCCATAACCCCCTAAGGAGAAGCAAATGGTGAAAGCATGTGCTATCAACGCTATTCCTTCTTCGTTGAATGTCGTTGAATGCCAAACTGCGGCGCAGAAGGGAAAGGGTGTCGTTATTCAAGGTACGATTTCTATTTATGATGTTCCTATCCGAGTATTGTTTGATATCGGGGCTTCTCATTCCTTCGTATCTAGTGACTTGGTAGATAGGTTGGAATTGGAACCCGAGATAGTCGATAGACCTTTAGTTGTAACGAACCCAATCAGTGGTACAACTAGCCTTAGTATGATTTCTCGTAATTTGGTTTTATCGAGTCATGGATGTATGTTTGCTTGTGATTGCTTTGTTTTGGGCTTTACTGGGTTTGGCATTATTTTGGGAGTTGATTGGCTCCAAAGATATGGGGTGGTGGTAAACTATGAGGGGTCTTCGGTGACCATTAGAGTGGACGATGGGCGGAGGGTGGTATTGAGTTGCCTACCTAATGATGAGATGATGGCTAGTTTTCTACATTCCCTCGACATCCCGCAGGAAGAGTTATCAGCTGTGCCTATTGCTGGCGAGTATCCGGACGTCTTCGAGTAAGTGACCGGACTTCCACCACAACGAGATATCGAGTTTCAGATTGAATTAATGGAAGATGCTAGACCTATAGTGATGCCACTTAGTCGTATGGTACCAAGGGAGCAAAGAGAGCTCGAGGTGCAAGTAAGCAATCTTTTAAAGTAGGGATTTATCCGAAAAAGTGTTTCCGAGTGTGGAGCACCAGTTAAATTTGCTACTAAGGCCGATGGTTCCATTCTCTTATGTGTGGATTACCGCGAGTTGAATAAGGTGACTAGGAAGAATAAGTATCCTCTTCCACGGATAGATAATTTGTTTGATCAACTGAATGGAGCAAAAGTGTTCTCCCAGTTGGATCTCGTGGCAGGATTTCATCAGCTCCGAGTAGCAGCTAAGAGTATTCCTAAAATGACATTTCGGACACCGTCTGGATTCTATGAGTGGTTGGTCATGCCATTCGGGTTGACCAATGCACCAGCATATTTAGTGGATCTTATGAATAGGGTATTCAGGGATCAATTGAATAAGTTTGTTCTTGTGTTCGTGGACGATATCTTGGTTTACTCGAGGACAGAGGAAGAACACAAGGAACATTTGAGGACAGTGACGGAGGTGTTGAGGAAACACTAATTGAAAGAGAAATTTTCTTAGTGTCACTTCATGAGGAGAGAAGTGAGATTCTTGGGCCATGTCGTTTCAGAGAATGGTATAGCTGTGGACCCTACGAAGGTGGCTACAGTGCAAGATTGGTCTACGGCCAAGAATGCAACGGATGTGAGAAGTTTCTTGGGGTTAGCTGTATATTATTGTAAGTTTATCCAAGACATATCAAAGATAGCGGCACTGTTAACTCGGTTGACCAAGAAGAATCAAACTTTCATCTGGGATGAAAGGTGTGAGAACACATTTAAGAGCCTAAAGGAAAAGTCAACGTGCGCACCAGTGTTAGTTATTCCTAAAGGGAACAAAGAAATGACAGTATACACGGATGCCTGTGGTACCATACTAGGTGTTGTACTGATGCAAGGAGGTAGGGTTGTAGGTTATGCTAGTCGGTAACTGAAACCGAATGAGAAAAGATATCCTACCCATGATTCAGAATTGGCAGCGATCGTGTTCGCGTTGAAGATGTGGAGACATTATCTCTTAGGAGAAAAATTTGAGTTGTTTACCAATCATAAGTCGTTAAAGTATCTTTTCTCTCAAAGGGATTTAAATCTTCGCCAGCAGAGATGGTTAGAGTTCTTGGCTTCATATGATTTCAATATTGCATACACACCTGGGAAGGGCAATGCGGTAGCTAATGCATTGAGTAGGAGACATGCCAATTTGGGGGTTATGTTTCTAGAATGGAAGCAACTGGAGTATATCGCAGGATATGATTTCAGACTTAAGTGTGAATTGGATCCAGAGATGTTAGCAAGTTTGACGATCAGGACGATTTTGAATGAGCGGATTAGTTCCAGTCAAAGGGACGATCCTAATCTATAGGAAATCATCTCCAAGGTAGAGATGGGCATCGACAGTGAGAAGATGGGCAAGTATGGTCTTGATCGAGAAGGATGGCTTCGAAAGAATGGTAGACCGGTTATACCCAATGTCAATGGATTGAGAGATGAAGTGATTAGAGAATGTCATCACTCAAAACTGACTATACATCCTGGTGGTAACAAAATGTATCGAGACATGAAGCAGACCCACTACTGGGAGGGATGAAGAGAGACGTCGGGAAGTTTATATCCATGTGCATGAACTGCTAGCTAGTTAAAGCCGAGCAAAAGAAGCCTAGTGGTTTGTTACTACCGCTGGAAATTCCCGAATGGAAATGAGAACAAGTCTCAATGGATTTCATTGACGGTTTGCCAAGGACTAGATCGGGTCATGATAGTATTTGGGTGATTGTTGATCGATTGACCAAAAATGCAAGGTTTATACCAGTCAAGTCGAATAGAACGGTAGCTAAGTTAGTGAAACTACATATGAAGTGGGTAGTGAGATTTCATGGAGTACCTAAAGGTATTGTGAGTGGCCGAGATCCATTATTTACTAGTGGGTTTTGGAAGAGCTTATAAGAAGTTTTAGGGTCAGAGTTACATCTCAGTACCGCATACCATCCTCAAACCGACGGTCAAACAGAGAGGGTGAATTGTGTATTAGAGGATCTCTTGGGAGCTTGTATATTGGATTTTGGAGGGTCATGGGATGACCATTTACATTTGGTTGAATTCACATATAATAATAGTTATCAATCCAGTATGTGTATGGCTCCATTTGAAGCTTTGTATGGAAGACCGTGCAACTCACCATCATGTTGGCTGGAGATCGGTGAGAAGTTTGTTCTTGGGCCAGATGTAATAAGAGAAACGTCAGATAAGATAAAGGTTATTCAACAACGAATGAAGACTGCCCAAGATAGGCAGAAGAGTTATGCTGATAAAAGGCGAAGAGATTTGAAATTCTTTGTTGGTGACTTGGTATTTGTCAAGATTTCTCCGTTGAAGAGTGTGATTCGGTTTGGTATGAGAGGTAAATTAACACCAAGGTTTGTTGGCCCGTTTCTAGTTCTCAAGCCAGTGGGGAATTTAGCGTATAAAGTTGGATTACCTAACAAGATGGTAGGAGTTCACGGCGTATTTCATGTATCCCAGTTAAGGAAGTTCGTGCACGATTCTGATATGACTATTTCACCAGATCACTTGGATGATATCGAGGTAGAATCCGAGGCAGATAGGAGCCGCAGGACGATTTGTATTGTCGGACACAATACGAAACAACTTCGAAGGAAGATGGTGTAACTAGTCAAGGTCCAGTGGGGCAATAATGAGAATGAATGTACTTGGGAAACCGAGGAGAGCATAAGGAAGTCATATCCAGAATTCTTTGCCAGGTAAGATTTTGATCGCGATATAGTTATTCCCTTGTTAGTAAACTGCATGCTAGAATAGGCTTGTGATGTTATTATGTGTGTCTGAATGTTTATAAATGGTTGATAGGCATGCATGCCACCATTGTATGTTTTGGTTAAGGAATTTCGGGGGTGAAATTTCTTAAGGGGGGGAGAGTGTAACGACCCGCATTCTACGCATCGAAAGATCGTAGTATATTTATTTCATTCACATACGAAGTCATATGGTTATGTAACACTGGGAAATGACTATTGGGGTCACTTCCCATATTCATGATTTTTGTCGAATTTTAAATGACCGTTTTACCCTGGGCGAATTTTGTTTCGCCTATAACTTTTGATTGGTAAGGTGTTTTGGCCTAGAACCACTACCTTTGGATTCGGATGATAGTTTACCTTTCCGTAGAGTGGTTATATTAATCAAACGGACTTACCGTTTGGGAGATAGGGATGAAATAAGGTTTGGAAGATGAAAAAACAGCTTAATCCGGCTTAATTGGGTGATTAATGGATAGGCCCATAACCCATTTCGGGATTAGGGTTATGGGAGGTCTGAAAAGAGTTAGAGAATGATTCTTTTTCATTTTTCCAACCGCCACTAACATTTCCTTGAACCCTAACAATGGCCTTCATCCTCAAATCCCATTCTAATCGCTTCTTAATCACTAATTAACCAAAACTACATCAAAGCAAGAGAAATTAACATCAAATTAGAGATAGATCTGCTACTATATATTGGAATTCGTGCCATATCATTCATAATTTCATATCTAAGATTTCATTTATGGCTAAGGTGAGTGCTTTGCACTTTTATATGCTAATTACGACTAATTAGGGGTTGATTAGTGATAATTAGCGAAATTATGCATCGTAAAAATATGGGAAAATATGTTGAAATTCTAAAATAATATTTTATGCCTCTGTTGAAAATTTGGGTTAATTTGGTTTAACTTTGCTAATCCTATAATTAAACATGGTTAAGGGGATTAAGGGAAAAATCATGCTTTTGGGTATGTTTGATCCAAAATAACTCATATAGTTGATGTTTTAATGTTTTTTATTGATTTTATATGATGCTACTATTGTTTGGTATGATTTGTAAGTGCATTAGGAAGTTAGAATGGTTGAAAATGCTGTCATGTGGCGTAAATATCTTGTTGTAAGAAGTGCAGGAAATCGATCGGGTCATGAACCCCGAACTGACCCGGCTCGTGACCATGGCGCGGCTCGTGGCTTATGTAACACGAACTGATCCAGACAGTTTTCCAAGACCGACCCTGAAGGCACCCACGAACCGAAGTGGAGCACGACCCAAAGAGCACGATCCGATCTGAAGGAGGCATCACGACTGATTCGAACTGGTTGCTTCACCACGAACCGACCCGGATGCTCACCAAGAACTGGACCCAGGCGAGCCACGAGATGTGAAGTACTTCAAACCGGCCCGTAGACTCATGAACCAGGGATGGATATTCATGAGCCGAACCGAGGAGTTTGGGCACGAACCGCGAACCAAATGGAGACCGAACTGAACCGAGACAATGACCAAAACCCGAGATGCAAAGGAAGTCCAAATGGGAAGTTAGAACTCAGGATCCAGATGGGATCCAACGAGTGAACTTCATGATTGGGCTTTGTTGCGAGACGTGTGCAAATGGGTTATCGATATCTATAACTTTTGTTCACCATTGAAGAGAGGGGGCATGTAGACGAACCAGAGCCAGGGAAGTGTGGATTGGTTGGCCCTTAACCTAGAGCCAGGGATGTGTGGACTGGGTAGGGTTATTGACTATAGATCAGGGAAGTATGGTCATAGAAATAGTTGTACGGAGTTGCCGTCATGGCCCTAATAGATTTGGTGATCAATGCAGTGAATATCGTATGCTTTACGCACTGAGTGAGAGACGTGAGGATGATTGCTATGTTTGATGTTTGCTATCACCATGAAACGCACACTCCCATTTTTACACTATATGTTAGTGTTACCATAGAGTATTGTACATCTTGTTGTGCTAACTCTTTGATTGCAGGTCCAAGTTCAGGTATGATTATTTATACCTGTTGTTGCTTTATTTTGCTGCTATCGCTCATACCAAACTTTTGTCTGGCCCAGAGTTTTATGTCTCTTCTTATTACTCTGGGTGCTCCTAAACGCGTAGGCTAGAGACAGGTTAGATGGTTATGCACGAGTAGTTGTCCAGAGACGAGCAGGAGGCTTCCACAAACTATTTACATATATTCTCCCTATGTTGTTGCTGATCACTGCTTTGGGCATTAGTAGTGTACCTTTTCTATTTTGCTTTAGAGACAGTATTTTGAAGTTGTAATAATGGTTTAGATCATAAGCTGTATTTTGGATTCCGCTACTCTGATTGACATGGTTTAGTTTTCAGCTTATGCACTGTCTCGCCTATTTTATGTCAAGTTATGTTATTATTATATTTTAATTCCATGCACTGTGAGATATACTATAGGTTCTTTAGTGATTCATAGTTTCAAACCCTTTTTCTTTTACGACCGTCCCGTGCTAGTCGGGCATTGGCACAACACATTCGGGGAAATGTAGGCTGGTGCGGGGCGGGGCATCACAAAACAATTTGTTCTGAGATTTCTGAGTCCCAAGAAAAAAAATAAACGGCTTGAAAATGAAATTTTGGTTTTGAAACAAACTAGTGCTGAAAGGGAAGGTTGCTATAAATCGTTGTTCCACTTTGATGAAAGAAAATAGAGATCATAAATCTAAAATTCAACAACTTGAATCAACTTTGGGTAAATTTTCTAATGGAGAAAAATCGTTGAATATGTTGTTGAAAAACCAATTTTCTGTTGGAAGTAAGAGTGGACTCGGTTTTGTGAAAAGTGATCAAATTGAAAATTTGAGCTCAAATAATTTCAAAGGATTTGTTAATCATAAAGGTGAGAGCATGTATGTAGAAACAATCCAATTGAACGTGTTTGTATCCCTAAAGATAACAAAATGAATTCAGTCAAGATCGAACGAATTTGGGTTCCTTAGGGCACTTTAATAGATGCTAATGGATTATTATATAAATGGGTTTGGGTATCAAAACATTTACACAAAGATATAAGTCGTAAAACAGTTTTTGTTAGACCACTCGATCCTATAAACAATTAGGTACCGAAGGTGGCTAAGAAACAACTTTGACATATCTTGAGCTTCCTAATTTCAAATTGTAAAATTCTCTTTTTCTTGAAGATTCATTTGTCTAAAACTTTCATGTTTTTTTTATTTTCAAATTTTGAACTTAAATTTGCAAATAACTGCAATTCATTTGAAGTTTAACTTTTAGATAGTGTCCCTGAATTTTTGATAGTGTTGTAGTATTTTGAACATATCTTGAACACTGTTATTCGAAATTATAAAATTCTTGACGAACTGGAAAACTAATGAAATTTCACACATCATTTCTATTTTGAGTTTCTTCAATTCATCCTGGAAAGTCTTAAAAATATGCACTCAATACAGCACGCTACTTGAAAACTGTTTTTCATAAGTTATGAAAATTTCATTGTTTTTGGCTTGGCTTGGCTTAACAATTTTGAAAAACACTTGACATGGGTTGTTGTGTTGCATCTTGAATCGATCATGATCTAAACTCACTTTTAAAATTTTGGTTGATGAGTTGTTTTTAGTTGAATCTCATACACTATTTGGACTTGAAATTGATAATCTTGTGTGATCGACGTTTTATTAAGTCTCATGGATCATCATGCTTGTTTTTGAATCTTGAAACTAACACATCTCATCAAGTAATTTCAAATGAACTGTTTTAAGTCTTGGATCATGGATTGTCTCTTGGGCTTGATATAAATATTGTGAAAAAATCTCGTATGAATCTTGTTTTGAAACTGATTTGCTGTTGCTCTGATAAAGGAAATTGAATTGTTAGATTTATCTACTTGGGCTTGGTGATTGGTTGATATGTTGAAAAATCAGTGTATAGACTTCATTAACTTCTATTGGAATTTCAGACCTACAAGTGATATCAGTCTTAGAAGTATTGAAAAATTTATCATTCCACTAATTTATTTTTGAAAGTGTTTTTCAATTTGTATAGTTCTTGCAAAATCCCTCTTGAAATTGATATTTTCAAATTTAAAATCTTTTTTGGTCATTTCTTTAAAAATTGAAATTATTGACCAAATTGAATTATATTTGGGACTCATCAAAATTATTTTTAGAATTATGAAATTGTGTTGAGTTGTGACTATAGTATATTTCATAACAAGAGGTGATATTATTTACATTCTCATGATGATTAGATAGATTTTATAATATCTTTGAATTGGTGCTTATTTCACGATCATCTTCTTTCTATACCCTCTTTCTGTCATTCGTCATGATTTTATATAATATGGAGAGTATTTTTTGACATTATTAAATAAAGTACAATTTCAAAATTTGTGATGGAAATGTGACTATGCTATTTTTCAGAATGAGAGAGAGCTGAAAATTTTCAAAAATCCTAGTACGGTTGGACATATTTCATAATATGATTAATTTAGAGATTTATTTCATGACCATCCCTATCCCTACCGTATTTCTATTATTCATTATGGTTTTATATAATGAGGTGATTTTTATATAAGTGTTACTCTAACCTCATTTTAAAAACCTAGATATGGCCATGCATGGTTAGAGAATGCTTATAATTTAAGTTGCTACCGACATCATTTAAAAGTCCTTATGGTTATACATGGTTAGTGAACTCTTAAAATAAAATAAAAGGAAAATAAAATAACTTAAAAGGGAAAAGAAGAAGGAAAGAGAAGAATAAATTGTGTGTATATGAAATCCTCCTCGTAATGTAAAAACCGACCTATCGATTCATTTACTGAACTGTGAAATGTGTTTCTTTATTATGAAATATTATGTTTTTTGCTTGATAGTTTTGGGATTTGCGATATTTGATTTTTTCTGTTGATTTGAATTTATAACCATAGTCCAAATCCATCGCTATTTTGTGCTTAATTTTAAATTTTTTTGGAATTCATATTCAAATATTTAATGTTTTATAACTCTCTCTATTTTATAGGATCAATCGTAAATCCATCATTATGAAAAGTGAAATTTTTTTCTAGTTTGAAGAATATTTTGTTTTTTGTTTCATTTAATGAGATTTACGATGTATATTCTCTCTCTTGATTTGAATTTATATTTCTAGTCTATATTCATCACTATTTTGATTTCTATTACCCTTTTGATGATAACAAAAGGGGGTAAATGGTTAAGATTTTATTTGATGAGTGAATAATTTAAGCATATTTTTAATACTGAAAATTGATTGATGAGTGAATAATTCAAGAATATTTTTAATATTGGAAGTTCGATTGTTTATTTAAACTCACTCATATGCACATATGTAGTGGGAGTTTAGTTGTAGGGGGAGCATATGAATAGGGAGAGTTATATACTTAACATTCAAACACATTTATCATATTCAAAATCTTATGTGTATGTTTGTCATCATCAAAAGGTGAAGATTGTTGAATATAACAGTATGACTTTTGTTTGATGATAACAAACGTATATATTAATATTTAAATGTGTTTGTATCTATACTATTCTATATTTCATCACATACAGAGATAAATGTTTATTTTAAATAAGATGCTACTGCACAGAATTTAATATTCAAACAGCGCTTTTATTCAAATAAATATTTTATTTCAACATTTGCAATAGTACAAATTTCTGACTCAACTATTGTATATTTCACTGTGATATAATACATTCAATTCACATTTACATTCATTACATTGGTTCCTCACTACAACCCTCATTTCACTCAGAATTCACTCTGTTACATACACTCAATCACATGTTCAGACCCATTCACACACACTGACACACTTTGTCTTCAAACCGCTTCAGATCCAGTCCAGTCACTTGTATACCTATCACAAAAACAAACACAGTAAACTAGCAAAAAAATAGATTTACATTCTAGCAAATATAAATTTATTTTAAATTTTATTTACCTCAGAATTTTGGTGAGTTTCTCATTATATTTCTAGACTTGGTATAATATGCATTTACATTTATTTGAGTCTAGACTGCTTGTGATATTCACAGTGATTCACTGCAAATACCACAAGGTAGACTATATAACTAGTGCCTACAGATCAGCCTCAACACAGTTATAATAGTCTGCTGATCAAGACCGACCACAACTCACATTTGTGTCTGCTAATCTTGACCAACCACAACACATCATATAGCGGTCTGCTAATTTATACAGAAATATTTTTGCACTTGTATACGGTGATTTTCAAGCGAACAGGTACAAAACTAAATCAATGCACAATTTCAAGTATGGCACGATACTATACAAGATTATACAAGTATAGCAAGAAAGCCAAATACTTGAATATGCCAGACTCGAACACATACATTTCAGATCTAAAGAATCAGTGTGCAAGAAGCATCAACAAAAATTGGCAGCAGCAAGTACACTCATGCAAAGCAATAAGTGCACAGTTCAAGCTAAACAGGTTGGGAGAACAGCAGTGTGCATCATCAAGGGAATGTACAAGCAAGGTGAATGACTGTGTACACAAGAGTGGTTGTTACATTATGTACATGTTCAAGCCAGTTTCAAATGTAAGAAAACACAACTACATTTCAATGGAGTATGTAACATATGCACAGAACCAAACCCAGGGGTCATGACAATGCACAATGGGATCTTACAACTGAACAAAGTGACACAAAAGCATCTCAAACAACTATAGCATGTGCAACAAGAACATGTGTGCAATATGACATGACACAACAGTTTCATGCCTGGTCAACATAATAAAAGTGGCAAGGGAAGCAGAAGAAACAACACACATAGAGTTTGCAAAATAGCTTCAAAACCCAAAGTCAGGTCAGGTACATATGCATAACCAAGCAGATCCAAGCCTCATGGAAGTGCATGACTTGGAAAATTCAACATGCAAGCTACAATGGACTAAAGTAAGTGAAAATGGACACATAAATGGTGCACAAGGAATCAAGCATGAGTTTAGCATGCAAATGGAACAAGGCAGAGGGATAAGCATAATTAAGTGCACTAAAATGGTCCAGCACATACATAGCAAAAGATGAATACACATGCAAGTGTAACAACACAGAGACATGCAACATAGGTCTACAAACCAACAAGCCCTGGCAGCAAAATGTACACTGGTGTTCACATACAAAAGCACAACAGTAAGGGTGATAAATGCACATAAACAACTCACACACATGAATGCACAAATGTAAACAATGTATTGCAGCTTGAAACATGAAGGCGTGCACAACCTACAAATGGGTCAAACTGCATTGCAAATGAAAGGGGAAAAGTACACATGCATATGCAGCAAGGCAGAGAAGTGGAAAGCACATATATGGCAATTCACAGAATGGTCAATGAACATATAAAAGTGATCGAAGCCAAATTACATGGAGTAGCATGCACAAGAATAATCATGACCAATGTGCACAAAATTGTTTGGGATATCAAGTCATCATGATCAAGGTTCAAAAATGAGGCAACTCAATATTCAAGGAGCATCATCAAGTCATAATACTCAAACTAATGGAGTAGAACTCACACAAACCAGAAGTAGCAAGAATAATGAAGAGCATAGTCCAACATGAACAAGGGCCAAGGCGGAAGCATGGACAAAAGATGTAATGACCTGAAATTTTGGAATTAATTAAATTTTTTTCAAGTTTAAATAATTTATATAAGAAATTATTGTCAATTTTAAATTCAACAATTTAATGTTATTTTCATAACCTAAAAAAATAGACATTTTACAAACGATCTCAAAATTGGACGAAACTAATTTTATCGAATCCGAAACGTAAAATTATTGTAAGATTTCTAATTTCGCACCAAACGAAGTTAGTATGTTGCCGTGCGAAATTAAAAGTGTGAACTAGTCAATAAATTAAACTCGAACTAGATCTTTTTGAGCAAATGGTTTTGAAATTTGATAAGACCAGTTCCATTGGAACCGTATCTGAAAAAAACAGGATTTCAAATTTCGCAGCAATCAGAATCAGTATGTGGTCGTAAGAGCAGAAAACGCGTTGATAGATTTAATGTAATCTAAGTTAAGCATTCTCACTTAACAAGTTAAAAGGAGGTGTTTCTTCTTTGATTTGTCATGCAATGAAGCCTCCATGGTGTTCTTTCTCCTCTTCCATCGCACGCCTACACCTCAGTGATCCAAGTGCTCACCATTTCTATAAACAAGAGCATCCTTCCATCCTTTTTCACTTTACTTCCTCTCCGTTTTATTTTGCTCACTCTCCCTTCCTAGCTCCACCGAGCTTCCAACCCCATGGCCGACGCCGCCAGCCCCTCCCCCAACTCCGGCGAATCCCCCCGGCTTCCTCCTCCCCTTGTCGTGGCTCCACCTCCTCACCAAAACCCCAAACCTACTTTAAAACTCCATAACACCACACCCCTCTCCATTTACACCCAGACCCTCCTCCCCCTACACTGCCGCAGTGGACCCCACCCAACCTACCTCCTCCACGCACCAGCCACCCGCGGGCCCTACCTTCCAAACCCGTGATCAATCACCTAAAACCCTCCCCGTTTGCTCCTTAAACCAAAAACTATACCCACGTATACACTCATTAGTTTCTGGAACCCCATAGCGTCGAACCTCTGACCAATTTATTTTCAGAAAAATCCGGTGATGCCGGAAGGCCGCCGAAATCGTTAAGATGTATTATGAATAAAGTTAGGAGGACTGGAGTACTAGGTGAGAAACATTGAACCGAATAAGGCTACTTAACTATTAATTATAGTTGTGAACTCGTATGAGTTATATAATGACATTTGGTTAATAGTATGAGTTCATGATATCATTTGAAAATGGTTGTTATGGTTTAATGATAAGTAGTGTGGAAAAGATACGATTTTTAAGTAAGATTTATATAACCACTTAAGTATATGACACACAGAATTGAAAATGTTGACATTGGAATGTGTTTGAACCTTAAATGGTCATTGAATGAAAATCAACTTGATATTAGTTACTGGATATGAGTCTGAACCGCATTTGGTATTGAATGTTTATGTTGGTTGATGATTGTGTATTGCGGTCAATCTACAGATTGACAACAACATGTAAGCGTTGGTTGTTTACTGCTTATATGTTATGAACTATGCCACGATATGTGTGATTGGATGTTATCATGGTTGTTGATAATATGGTATGTGATTACCATGGTTAACATGGCCAAAAAGTATTATTATTGGCTCATTGGTTAAGTCTTTATTCATTAAAACAATTTAAATGAATATTTTATTAATATAAATAATAGGCAAAAAATAAAGGTCCAAATTTGATATCTGAATTTTCATGGACGTGAAGTTTAAGTCATTACGATGAACATTTGCAGAAGGAAGAAATGGTTTTGGAGAAATTAAAAAAGGTTATGGCCTGTTGAAGTTTTATTTAAAAATGAATAATAATGGGAAAAAGTGAAGTTTAGTTAGGGTATCTGGGAAAAGTTTTAACATGATTTTCTTTTCAAAACTATCTTATTTATTTTTATAATAGACATCAGGAAAATTTGGGTTTGAAATAATGAAGTTTGAAAATAATATTATTTTAATAATTTAAGTAATATTCTAATATTTAAATGATAAAATATTTGAGATTGAGATTGAATATTGAAAATATAGTTTTCAAAAATATTATATATATTTTATATAATTAATAAAATATTTTTGAAGCAATTCGACCGATTTTATAACATAAATCGAAGTTTGGTTAGAATAGAACTCGTCGCGCAGCGGTGGTTCGCGAATTTCGACCATTGACTTCAAACTAAAGTATCTGGAGATTAGACCGTCAGATTTTCCCGAAACGAAAACTGTTTGGTTCAAAATGACAAGTGCTTTCAAAAGATATGTAAAGTTTTGAAATCCAATGGTTAAATTTTGAAATAAGTTCAAATCAAATTTGAATAAAAACAGCATGAGGGACGTTAGTGACCTGAAAATAGATTTTATTAAAATATCCTAGTTTTAATAAATAAAAATAGGGAAAAATAATTATAAATTACAATAAGTGAATTGAAGAAGGCTTGGACGAGATATATATGGTTTTGAATGATAAAAATCAGTTGATTTGAAATAGGCTATTTTGGAATGCCTTTTATAATGGTTTTTAAGAAACGTTTTGAGATAAGGGTTTTAAATTCTTGAAATGAATCTAACTCTTTGGTAAACCTTTTTATATGTTTAAAAAGAATTGTAAAGATGATTTTGGAAGCCGAACAGCTCAACCAAATTTGAGTATAAGATCTAATCTTATAAAATGATTTCCAATTAAAGGAGACTTAATTGAAGGTTAATAATATGAAAAGGGTATTGTTTCGACGCTAATTATTCCGAAAAGACCGGGTTCAACCCATTTTGAATAATTATACAACAAATTAAAATTCGAAGACAATGGAAGACCAAAAACCTTCACATCGAATGGACCGCTTGTTGATGCCTTGGGTATGGGTAGCTCCCGTTAAAAGGTTAAAGTGGCAGTAGTCCGGACATAATAGCTCTCGTTAAAAGGTTAAAGTGGCAGTAGTTCGGACGTACTTGTTGATTGTATGGATGTGTAAGGTCATCTCTCCTTTATTGGACGAGGAATAAGGTGCCTTCGGTTTTGTTCAAACCTAGAACGAACTTGTAAATGGGTGTGTGTTTGACGTTGTATTTTAGAACATAACAGATTGGTTGTTATTGATGTTATATCAGTTGGTGGTGGAGAATTTATTATCTTAGCACTCAGAGTGTTATATATTAATAGACATCGATCATATGTTGTGAATTGACAATGTGGCATGTTGAGTGCTTCTGGTAGATAGATCAAAGCTTTTGTTGAAAAGCAGAGCTTTGTGGGACATTGACTCTAGGGCCTCACACCCTAGAATGAGTCGAAAACAGGATGATAGACTACAGAGTAAGGACATACGTTTCCTTCTAGCTAAAAGTGATGCCATGGTAGCCTAGGCAGGTTCACTTATGTGGATGATAAATCGAGGCGTCTCAGATGACGGTCAAATACGACCAGGATAAATGGTCGGTTACGACATATAACGACCCATATTTTACGTACGGACCGATCGTAAAATAATTATATTTTATTCTCTAATGGTCGGATCTTTCTAAGATTTTAGTATGTTGTTCATGGAATTGTGAGACATGTCCATGATTTTTACTAGATTCAATTATGACCATTTTTCCTTTACGTTTCTTTTTAGGCTATAACTTTTGATAGGGATCGAATAAGGTGCTGAAATTAGTCTCATTAGATCAAAATGGTGGTTTACAATTTCGTAGAGTGGTCATATGAAATATTTGGTTCAGCTTTTTGGGAGGAATCACTGTTTTAAGTTTCAGCTTGTGTTAGGCAGAATGGTCAGCAGCTAATGGGCTTATTAGCCAAGCCCATTAGACCTATGACCAGCAGATATAAATAGGAGTACTTATGGAGAGAACTATGGTTACTCTTTTCATTCTAAACTTTAGGTTTGGCATCTGTGATTCTCTAGTTCAACCTAAAGCCCTATTTCTCCATTATTTTCATTCATATTCATAATAGATTGCATATAGAAGATGGATCATCATCATAAGAAGACAGATCACATTAAATTGCATCAAATTCGAAGATTATCAGCGTTGTCCAGATCTAATATCATCGGATCTACATCGAATTGGGGATTAAGTGAGTGATTGATATTTTCTCACACAAAAGCAGAGGGTTGTATGGGTTAGATCTACGTTAATCTCATTCATATATGTTATAACCACCTTAGATCTGATTATATATGTTTAATTCTGATTTAGAAACCCTAGGAAAACTATGTTTGATTATATTAATTGGATAATTGATAGGTTAATCATGTTAGATCTCATAATTGTGATATGTTTATGCTTTAATTGTAATTTTTCATGTTTGTATGATCATGTATTGTTGAATTACTATTTGTTTTGATTGAATTAATTGCGTTGCTCGAGTTGTTTGTTAGAATTGGTTGCCGTAGATTTTAGGATTGAAGAACAGAGAAAATCGGAGGTTTAAATGATTGGATTTAGACGAAACTCGGCGGACACACTCTGAAGACGGAGGATTAGAGCACGTAAATTTTGGTGCAAAAATACAGTAAGTGTATGGGTCGGCATCGACACATAACCGAGGGTCTGATGGCATCGTTTCTTCGTTATGTGGCATAGGAATGATGAGTCAAGGCTATGTATGAAATTTCATGTCATTCAGAGTTTTATTGCGATAGGTCGAAGATTTATTATTCGAGATATGAATGGACCGACAGAAGACTCAACATGAACTCAAAATGATTGGAGAATGGATCGGAAGAATGTGCTCAAGACTAGGATCGATAATGGCCAACTACTCAGCCAAAGCTAGCTAAGTGATAGGTCGGCACTGATCCATCGGGGATGGCCTGGTGCTGATGAATTTTAGGGAACTTGACTGTTTTAGCTTCAAAGAGTTTCAAGTGAAGTTTGTATCAAAATGGACTTCAGATGATGGGTGTGCAACTCAATGATTGATGGACCTTCGATTTTGAAATCCTGTTGGAGTGGTCAAAGCCGGATCGATGTGACATTGGTCGTGATTCGATATACGATTCAGTACGATGATGGATTGTCATGATGGGAGTCAATCATGGATGATAATAAAATGGTTCGAGAAATGGATTGAGTCGTCGAGATGAAAGGCTTGACAAGTTTGACATGCAAAGAATCGTCGATAATCGAAGTGTATTAGCAAACTCAAAGTTGAGGTATCGTGGGGACGCCCATTAGGATCAGATTCGATAGATTGTGTACCCTAGGCAGTTATGATGGGCCTAGTTGTCTTTGTCGAGTAAGGCAAACATACGAGTCATGATGGCGTATGGTAGTTCGGCTAGAACCGGGGTTTCTCCATTAACCATTTTGATTGTTAAAAGCAAATTCGATTATTAATGGATTCAAGGCTGTAGACGGTGATAGCTAGGACATTGGATGCTAATGGATGCTATGGTTGATTCTGTGTGCTTTTTTTTCCTATTTCCTATGGGTAGGCTATCACCGTAGGTTGCTGAAGATAAGAGGAATTAGGGTTGTCCTTTCCTATTCTTTAATGGCATGTGGTGGATGGTTTTCACGTGTTAACTTGTTGGTTGCTGGGAAGATCGAATGGCTGATCCACCTATACTCATATTATCCTATGTAGCTATTGTTAGTTATTTTATCACTTACTAAGACTGTTGTCTGACTCAAGGTTTTATATTTCCCTCTTATTACCTTGGGTTCTTCATCAATGTTGTTGATGAGCAAACTGAGTAGAAGGTAGCAGGTTTGGTGTCGTTAATGATGTGCAGTGATGAGCAGGAGGCTGCTATCAATACTACCTAATATTTAGATATTTCTTTTTTGTTTCCATCGTAAGTTTATGGTTGTTGATACTTTGAGGGATGTAGTGAGGCATATTATTCATAGATTCATGTACTCCGATGTAATGTACTTTAGATTCTATGGTTTTATGAAGATTTGATATTCCAGTTATGCTTCACTACTATATCATGTTGTATATTTTATTATTATATATTATCTATGCATTGTGAGTTATACGACAGGTATCATTTCGAGTTATTTTACCCTGATGATCATCCCGTATCGTCCTGGCACATCATACAGTGCAGTATTCCTTAGTTCAATGCATAAGGTACGGGGCAGTCGTCACACGATCGGGGAACGTTATGTTTAGGAAAGATCCTTATCAGCTTGTTAGTGCTGGCAGGCTCTACCACTCCGAAGGATCACATGCGTGTGAGTCCTAGGACATCTTGCTAGAGGTGTTCCAAATGGTTAAGGAAGATCATTTGCCTTCGTTCATTGATGGAAATCCAATATCCAGTAAGTGCCTTTCCGTTTTCTGATGTAAACTATATAGCCAACATAATGGGAGGGGGCATTATGCGAGCTAAGATTTATACATTTATTTCGAAAGTGATTTCCATACTTAGACGTTAACAATAATATCATTATCAAAATGTTTTACGTACTAAGCATGTTTGACTATTATAAGGTAAAACTCTATTCTCAGGTATGCGTTGCATTGTATAAAGGGACTTCGGTCTAATAATGGTTTCATTTCTATAAAAGTGTTGCGTAATTTTGTGCACTGGTATTCATATGGAGGAAACCCATTCCGTACTCTATGGAGTAGTTCCGTGATATGCCTTACTTTTAAATAAGTTAAGAATAACTGCTTAGAGTTTCTCATACAAGTCCCATGACAAACTCGTAGTTTGTTTTTACCTTACAAACTCGGGTGCCCTTATTTTCACACGAGCAGGCCAGTAAACAAGTCATTAGTTAATACCACTTTTAGAAGCTATGTCTCTTATGTATGGAAGCTATCTGGGAAAGCTAGTTT
The DNA here is from genome assembly GCA_030737875.1 of Allium sativum. Lineage (NCBI taxonomy): Eukaryota > Viridiplantae > Streptophyta > Magnoliopsida > Asparagales > Amaryllidaceae > Allium > Allium sativum. The sequence continues at coordinate 1,002,023,724 of CM060910.1, forward strand.
TGGGTTTGGAGCAGGAGCAGGATTAGGTTGTTCTTTTGGACTCTCACTAAGACTCCGTCATGTCAAAATATCGTTATTTCCGTTGTGCATCTATTTACTTATTTCCATTATTATGTATGATATTTGGATTCGATGGGATGTATTAACTTTGACGTAAACCTTGATTTAATATGATATACATTTTGGTATTTTAATGCATGTTTATCTTATACTGTTATATTATTGTGTTATATCCTAAAGGCCATTTGTTCTTTCGGGGACCGGGAGAATGGTCATCACATGTGGTGTTAGAGTTGAGGGTTAACCTTAGTTCTGGGGTATAACGCATTAAAAGACTCATCAGAGATAGGATCAGTAGTATCCTAGGATGAGTGACTCATTAGAGATAGGGTTAACAATACCCTAGAATGAGTACAATCAGAAAAACACACACCCGATAAACACATTTCTATTCATTTATGTCTCTGTGCCATTACAAATTCCTTTAGATATCTTTCCTGCTCGCCTGACTCTTTTCTTGCTATGCAGATATAGTGGAAAATGAGCGGTAGAAGAGGAAGAGGAAGAGGAAGGGGTAATGCTAAAGTTGAACAACCAAACCTCACATAAGCAGTCAAAAAGGCAGTTTTGCCACCACAATCAAAGCCAAATTTGGAAGTCTTAGCAAAGAAATATAAGAATCTGGTATGGCAATCATTTCTAGGAAAGGAATCACTTATAAAAGCGCAAGCATGACTAAGTTCTGGTGAAAGAATTTTCACAGGCTTAAGGCTAAATGGAGCTCAGAAAAGATATTTGGCCTCTTGGTTATTGAAAGACAAAGTTTTAATATGGTGAGAGACAATTATGATGGCAAATCCGGAGGGTAATTTCACTTGGGAATGCTTTAAATAGGGTTGTCAATGGATACCAAAAAAATCCGAAATCCGTCCGCATCTGTATCCGAAATGCAGATAATATCCGATATTCGAAAAAACAGATGTAGATACGGATACATAGATATCCGTATCCAAAAATTATCCATCCGAATTTTTTTAATATTATGCTCAAAATTATATGCATTTTAGTACAATAAATGAGATTTATTTATTGCTTTACTAAGTCGAAGGTTTGTATTATATGCACTAAATGCATATTAGCTACTCAAATCTATTTAATTTCATCATATATGTTTATTTTTAACACTTTTGTGATCAATGAAACTGAAAAACATTTATGTTTAACTAAAAAAATTCATTTATATTTCTTGATTTATCAGTCATTGGCGGATATGATAATTATCCGATATCCGTCCGTATCCACGGATACGGATATCCGATATTCGAAAATGATTTTGGATACGAATATAAAACTATCTGTATCCGAAAGTATCCGTTGACAGGCCTAGCTTTAAAGAAGTCTTCGAAGAAAGATTCATACCATCCAAAGCAATAGCTCGCTTGTATTATGAATTCTTTGATCTGAAACAAGGGGACATGACTATTCATGAATATCTGAGTAAGTTTAATGAGCTTTCCCTCCTCGGTCTAGAGTTGATTCAAGTTCCGGTTAAGAAGAACGTAAGGTTTATCGATGGTCTTCAGAGAAGGTACAAAAGCAGGGTAACCACTCACGTAAAGTTTCCATTTGCGGAAATGGTTGAAATGGCATGCCGCTACGAATCTGTAGACAAGAAAAATGCCTTATAAGACAAAGAAAAAGGCAATTATGGAAAGAAGAGGAAGTTTAGAAGTAAGAAACCTGAAGCGAGTAATGAAGGAAATAAATCTAAAGAGGATTGGGTAAAGAACGCCGCATGCTACAATTGCAATAGAAAGGGATACTTGTCAAAGGACTGTAAGTTTCCAAAGAGACAGAAGAAGAACAAATTTGTACCCAGCAAGAAGTCTCAGGATAATACGGAATCCTACAACTACTACTGGATTGGTCATATAAGACCAAATTGTTCAGTATTTAAGAAGAATGAAGTGGATCATATCTATAGCCTGGTAGATGCTCCAACACCCTAAGCTGGTAGGAAGGGGACGGAAGTTCTAGAAGGTACACTTTCCGTTAAAAATATTCCAGTTAAAATATTGTTTGATATCGGTGCATCACGTAGTTTTATTTCAAGCAAAATGGCTAAGAAACTAAGTTTAGACCTCACAATTTTTGAAGAACCCATAGGAGGCTCCATCAACCTTTGTTTACACTGTAGAGTACCTATCTCTTATTCCCATTATCAATTTCCTCCCAATTTGATTGTTTTGCATTTCACCGAATTTGATATTATACTTGGAATGGATTGGCTAACCCAATATGAAGCTGACGTTAAGTGTGTAGAAAGAATCGTTACGGTAAAAACCAAAATTAGGAATTTTATAGAAATACCATGCGAATGCCTAAGTCTAAACAAGGATAAATTTTGATATGCTCTGGATGTTTCCCTCACCCCTCTAGAAACCATCTAATTGTTAAATAATTTTCGGATGTGTTTGAGGAAATAAAGAGTCTTCCTCCAAGAAGGGAAATTGATTTTAGAATTGATTTAATTCTGAATGCAGAGCTAGTTGTGTATGCAATTCGGAGAATGGCAACGAAGGAGGAGGAAAAGTTGAACGACCAAACACAACAGCTTTTGTGGAAAGGTCTAACCAGACCTAGTTTCTCAAGCTGGGGTGCAGCAGTAGTATTCATTCCAAATTCTGATGGTTTCCTCAGACTATGCATGGATTATCGTGATCTCAACAAACAAACTCTTAAGAATAAGTACCCTCTTCCCCGTATCGATGATTTGCTGGATCGCCTAAATGGAGCTCAAGTGTTTTCAAAGATGGACCTAGCTATAGGGTTTCATTAGTTAAGAATTGCAGAAGATTGTGTTCCTTTAACTGCATTCAGGGGACCTGACTTGTTTTACGAATGGTTAGTAACGCCCCTGCTTACTTTGTTGACTTGATGAATCGAGTGTTTTGGGAGGTATTAAACAAATCCGTTCTAGGCTTTATTGATGACATTCTTATCTTCTCTAAGACAGAGGAAGAGCATGCAAAGCATTTGGAAATTGTCCTAGAATGTCTGAGAAAGAATGTATTGAAGGCCAAGTTTTCCAAGTGTTATTTCTGGAAGAAAGAAGTAAAGTTTCTTGGGCATGTGGTGTCAAAGGAATGAATCTCGGTAGATCGAAGTAAAATTGTTGCCATCCAGAGTTGGAAGCAACCAAGAACCCCTATAGAAGTCAGAAGCTTTCTTGGGCTAGCCAGTTATTATTGGAAGTTCATAAAGGATTTTCAAAATTATCATGCCCTTTGGCAAAGCCGACCAAGAAGCACACCAAATTGTTTGGACTCCTAAATGTGAAGAAACTTTTCAGGAATTGAAGGAGAGGTTAACCACTACCCCAGTCTTAACAATTATTGAGGTAACCAAGAGTTAACCGTTTATACGGATGCTTCTAGAGAAGGATTTGGTGCAGTGTTAATGCAGAAAGGAAAGGTGGTTGCTTATGCAAGTAGTTTGTTGAAACCGCATGAGAAGAAATATGCCACTCAAGACTTGGAATTGCTTGCTGTATATTTTCCTTGAAGATCTGGAGACACCATCCGTTGGGTGAAAAGTTTGAGCTCTTTACTAATCATAAATCACTAAAGTATCTTTTTACCCAGAAGGACTTAAATATGCGGCAGCAACGTCGGTTGGAGTTTCCGGCAGCACAAGATCTAGATATACTCTACACTCAATGAAAAGACAACGTTGTGGTAGATGCGCTCAGTAGGAAGCATATTGTTATTGCCCACCTGATTCTTACACCCACCTTGATTGAGAAGATTTTTGTTCAAAAAAAGGATGATGGATTTGTTCAGAAAATCTGCAAAAGGATTCAAGAGGGTGAAGTCTCGAATTTTAAAATTGATGATCAAGGAGTTTTGAGATTGAAAGGTCGAATTTGCGTTTCGGACATCCCGGAGCTTAAAAGAGAAGTAATGGATGAGTTACATAAGTCCAAACTTAGTATCTATCCAGGAGTTCATAAAATGTATCGATATTTGAAGCGCTCGTTTTGGTGGAAATTAATCAAGAGAGGTATCTCAATATACATCAGTATGTGCCCAACTTGCCAACATGTCAAAAGTGATCAGCAGAAGGTTGCTAGATTACTCAACATTGGAAATTCTTGAGTAGAAGTAGGACTAGATATCAATGGTTTTATTGATGGTTTACCTCAAACCAAGAAAGTTAATGACGACATCTGGGTTATAGTTGATCATCTGACGAAGAGTGCCCATTTTCTTCAGGTAAGATCAACAAGAACAACTGATAGTCTTGCTCACTTGTATGTGAAAGAAATAGTCTGACATCATGGAATACCTAGCTGTATTGTTAGTGATCGAGATTCGATCTTTACTTGTAAGTTCGGGGAAGCATTTCAGTCGACATTAGGGACAACGTTGAGCCTTAGTACTGCTTATCACCCTCAAATGAATGGGCAGACTGAAAGAGTAAATCAAATTTTCGAAGACTTGCTGCGAGCCTGTATCCTTGATTTCGGAGGATCATGAGGAGATCACTTGCATCTCGTGGATTTCTCTTATAACAATAGTTTCCAGGCAAGTATTAAGATATCACCATTTGAAGCATTGTATAGTCGACCTTGCAGCCCTGTATGTTGGATAGAGTCTGGAAACCGACTTATATTAGGTCCGGACATGATCCGCGGGGAAGCGGATAAAGTGGACTTTATTAAGAAGAAGTTGGAAGCAGCGTAAAGCAGAAAGAAAATTTATGTAGATTCTAGAAGAAGGGATTTGGAATCTACATTTGGGGATTAGGTGTTTTTGAAAGTTTCTTTACTACGAAGAGTTATCCGATTCGGGAAGACGGGGAAATTATCGTCCAAGTATATTGGTCCATTCCAGATATTGGAAAGAATTGGAACCCTAGCTTACAGGATTCAGTTACCAGAATGGTTATTCGAAGTGAATAATGTTTTTCACATTTCTCATCTTCGGAGGTATGCACATGATCCTGATTTGATTGTTGAGGAATCAACACAACATGACTTGGAAATCACACCAAGTATAGCAGTTCCAAGAGAACCTTTAAAAGTAGTTGGCAAAGAAATAAAGAACCGAGAAACAAGAAGGTAAAATTAGTCAAAGTGCAGTGGAACGGAGATCCAAGAGACTGTACATAGGAGATAAAGGACAGTATTAGAAAGTCTTATCCCAATTGCTGAGTGGATATCTCAGAGTAGCTCATTTGAGAAGTAAACTCATTTCTTAGATATCAATTCTATTCATCTTTACTTTCATTAAATTTCAGGAATGAAATTCAGGTGATTGTAACGACCTAAAATTTTGGAATAAGTTTAATTTGTTTTCATTTTTTTCAAGTTTCAATAATTTTTATAAGAAATTATTGTCAATTTAAAATTCGACAATTTAATATTATTATAATAGTCTAAAAAATAGATAATTTGCAAATGATCTCAGAATTCAACAAAAGTAGTTTTATCGGATCTTGAACATTAAATTATTGTAAGATTTCAAATTTTGCAGCAATCGAAGTTAGTATGTGGCCGTACGAAATTAAAACGTGAACTAATCAATAATTTGAACTAGAGCTTTCTAAGAACTCTGTCTCGGAATTCGACGAGACCAGTTCCATTGGAACCATATCTGAAAAACAAAGCAGGATTTCATATTTCGTAGCAATCAGAATCAGTATGTGTTCGTACGAGTAGAAAATGCGTTGATAGATTTAACGTAATCTAAGTTAAGCATTCACACTTAACTAGGTAAATGGAGGTGCTTTTTCTTTGATTTGTCATGCAATGAAGCCTCCATGGTGTGCTTTCTCCCCTTCCATCTCACGGCGACACCTCAGTGATCCAAGTGCTCTCCATTTCTATAAATAAGAGCATCCTTCCTTCCTTTCTCTCTTTACTTCCTTTCCATTTTCTTTTGCTCTCTCCCCCTTCCTAGCTCCACCGAGCTCTCCACCTCACTGTTGACGTCGCTAGGCACTCCCCCAAGTCCAGCGAACCCCCTCCGGCCTCCTCCTCCCCTTGTCGTGGCCCCATCTCCTCACCAAAAACACAATCCCACTTTAATACTTCAAAACACCACACCCTTCTCCATTTACACCCAAAGCCACACTCTCCTCCACCTCCACCGCTGTAGTTGACCCCAACCTGCCCAACTCCTCCATGCACCAGCCACCCATGGGCCCTACCTTCCAAACCCGCGACCCAACTGCCCGAAACCCTTCCATGTTTGCTCCTCGAACCAAAAACTATACCCACTTATATACCCGTTAATTTTTGGAACCCCATAGCGTCAAACCTCCTTCCAATTTATTTTAAAAAAATCCGGTGATGCCAGGAGGCAACCCATATCATTTGGAATCGCTAAGATGTCCTACGAATAAAGTTAGGAGGAGTGTAGTACTAGGTATGAAACATTGAACCGAATCAGGGTAGTTAACTATTAATTACAGTTGTGAACTCGTATGAGTTATATAATGACAATTTGGTTGATGATATGGGTTCATGATATGGTTTGATAATGTTTCGTATGGTTTAATGATATGTGGTGTGGGAAAGATACGATTTTTAAGTAAGATTTATATAAACACTTAAGTATATGACACACAGAATTGAAAATGTTGACATTGGAATGGGTTTGAACCTTAAATGGTCATTGGATGAAAATTAACTCGATATTGGTTATTGAATATGGGTATGAACCCCATTTGTTGTTGAATGTTTATGTTGGTTGATGATTATGTATTGTGGTTAATTTGTTGATTGACAAAGACATATAAGCGTTAGTTGTTTAATGCTTATATGTTATGAGCTATGCCACGATATGTGTGATTGGATGTTATCATGGTTGTTGATAATATGGTATGTGATTACCATGGTTAATATGGCCAAAAAGTATGATTATTGGCTCATTGGTTAAGCCTCTATTCATTAAAACAATTTAAATGAATATTTTATTAATATAAATAATGGGTGAAAAATAAAGGTCCAAATTTGTTATTCTAATTTTCATAAACATGAAGTTTAAGTCATTACGATGAACATTTGCAAAAGGAAGAAATAGTTTTGGAAAAGCAGGTTATGGCCTGTCGAAGTTTTAATTAAAAATGAATAATAACGGGAAAAAGTGAAGCTCGATAGGATATATGGGAAACGTTTTAACAAGATATACCTTTTAAAACTATCTTATTTATATTTATAATGGACATCAGGAAAATTTGGGTTTAAAATAATGAAATTTCAAAAATAATATTATTTTAATAATTTTAATAATATTATAATACTTAAATGGTAGAATATTTGAATTTGAAACTGAATATTGAAAATATAGTTTTCAAAAATCATTATATATATTTTATCTAATTAATAAAATATTTTTGAAGCAAATCGATTGAATTTATAACATAAATCAAAGTTTTAAAACTCGTTGCACAACGGTTGTTTGCGAATTTCAACCACTGGCTTCAAACTAACATACCGGGAGATCCAACTGTCGGATTTTCACGAAACTAAAAATGTTTGGTTCAGAATGACAAGAGTTTCAAATGATATGTAAAATTTTGAAATCCAACGAATAGATTTTGAGATAAGTTCAAATCAAATTTGAATAAAAACAGCGTCAAGGCCGTTAGTGGCCCGAAAACGGATTTTATTGGAATGGCCTATTTTAAATAAATAAAAATAGGGAAAATTTATTATAAATTATAATAACTGGTTTGAAAGATGTTTGGACTAGATATATATGGTTTGAATGATAAAGACCAGTTTATTTGAAATAGACTATTTTGCAATGCCTTTTATAACAGTTTTTAAGAAACGTTTTGAGATAAGGGTTTTAAATTCTTAAAATGAATCTAACTCTTTAGTAAACCTTTTATAAGGTTAAAAAGAATTGTAAAGATGATTTTGGAAGCCGAACATCTTAACCAAATTTGAGAATATGATTTAATCTTATAAAATGATTTCCAATTAAAGGAGACTTAATTGGAGGATTAATAATCCGAAAAAGGTTTTGTTTTGACGCTAATTATTTCAAAAAGACCGGGTTCAACCCATTTCAAATAATTATACAACGAATTAAAAGTCGAAGAAAATGGAAGACCAAAAACTTTCGCATTGAATGGACTGCTTGTTGATGCCTTGGGTATGGGTAGCTCCCGTTAATGGGTTAAAGTGGCAGTAGTTCAGATGTACTTGTTGGTTGTCCAGATGTGCAAGGGCCTCTATCCTTTATTAGATGAGGAATAAGGTGCCTTCGGTTTCATTAAACCTAGAACGAACTTGCAAATGGATGTGTGTCTGGCGTTGTATTTTACAACAGAATCGATTGGTTTCTATTGATGTCATATCAGTTGGTGGCAGATAACTTATTCTCTTAGCTTAACACCCTCCTCTGAGACTTATGTATTCTGAGGGTTATATATAAATAGACACCGATTATATGTTGTGAATTGACAATGTGGCATGTTAAGTGCTACTGGTAGATAGATCAAAGCTTTTGTTGAAAAGCATAGCTTTTTGGGACATTGACTCTAGGGCCTCACACCCTGGAATAAGCCGAAAAGGGGATGGTGAACCGCTAAGATAAGGACATATGTTTCCTTCTGTCTAAAAGTGATGTCATGGTATGGATCCCAGACAGGTTTACTTATGTGGATGATAGATTGAGGCGCCTCGGATGACGGTCAAATACGACTGGGATGAATGGTCATTTATGATCGGGGAACATTGTGTTTAGAAAAAGATCCTAGTCAGCCCGTTAGTGTTAGCCGGCTCTGCCAATCCGAAGGATCACATGCGTGTGAGTCTTGGGACATCTTGCTCGAGGTATTCCGAATGGTTAAGGAAGATCCTTTGCCTTGGTTTATTGATGGAAATTCAATTTCCAATAAGTGCCTTTGTGTTTTCTGATGTAAACTATTTAGCCAACATAATGGGATGGGGCATTATGTGAGCTAAGATTTGTATAATTATTTTCGAAAGTGATTTCCACACATAGACATTAATAATAATAATATCATTATCAAAATGTTTTACGTACCAAAATGTTTGACTATTATAAGATAAAACTCTATCTTCCAGTGTGCATTACATTGTGTGATAGGGCTTGATCTTATAATGGTTTCATATTTATAAAAGCATTGCGAAGTTTTGTGCACTGGTATCCATATGAGGAAACTCGCTCCATACTACACGACGTGGTCCCATGATATGCCTTACTTTTAAATAAGTTAAGAATAACTGCTTAGAGTTTCTCATACCAGTCCAATGACTGACTCGTAGTTTGTTTTTCCCTCGCAAACTCGGGTGCCCTTATTTTCACACGGGCATGCCAGTGAACAGGTTATTAGTTAAAACCAATTTTGGAAGCTATGTCTCTATATTTATGGAAGCTATCTGGGAAAGCTGGTTTTGAGTTCGGAGCAGGAGCAGGATTAGGATGTTCTTTTGGACTCTCTCTGAGACTCCATCATATCAAAATATCATTATCTCCGTTGTGCATCTGTTTACTTTTCCATTATTATGTATGATATTTGGATCGATGGGATGTATTAACTCTTATGTAAACTTTAATGTAATATAATATACATTTTGGTATTTTAAGGTATGTTTTATCTTACGTTTTTATATTAATGTGTTATATCCTAAAGGCCATCTGCTCTTCCGGGGACCGTGAGAATGGGTCGTCACACAAGACATCTTATAGAATGTTCAAACACATATAGAAGTTCAAATGATACATGCAAAGTCTTTGAACACTTATAGCAGTGCAAATGATATGTGAAAAGTTCATATACACATTAGCTCAAATGGTGAAAGGTAAAAAGCCAGTATAATGTGCAACAGCATCAATAAACATGAGCAAAAGTAATATCTGTTCTTATTGTAAGTACATCAAAGCAACAATGAAAAAGTGATGTGTTTGTTCAAATCCAAGAATACACAAATTAAGTGAGAAATCTGTTCGAACTACATGCAAGAAAACGAGAAATAACTTAATGTGCAATCCTGGAAAATATGTAATTGGCAAAAACCATTTCAAAACTTTCCAGAAAAACATTGCCGAATTAGTCTTTTCTTGGTTTGAAGATTTCAACACATGTGAATTTGTTTTTGGAAAGGATAATTCCATCATTTCAAAAATTTCAGAAATATCAAATGTTATTTTTAGGCCAGAAAATCATTCAAACATTTCCAAAAATCGATTGGGCATTCACACAATATCAAGACCAAATCAATGCAGAGAAATTAGAGAATCAAAGGGTTCAAAATCCTACTTAAACAACACATCATCACAGGCTAAAGGCATCAAAAACACAAGCAAATCAATCAAGAAAAACAAATTAGAGATAACATCCTTCAGAGTTTTCGATCAAATTGCAAAGGCCAAATCGTGAACCAGAGAGAGCAACAATCAAATGAAGCCTTCAGAGAATACTTTCAACGATTTGGGGCAAAACCCAAATTTTTATTTCGGTCACCATTGACAAAGAGGAAGTCGATATTTCAAGTGAAATAAAATAAATGGGGGATGACCTTTTATTTATCTAAACTATTCTAGGTTTATGCTTTTTACTTGTTTTTAAGATGTTTTAATTTTTGTAAACGATCCATAGTTTTTCTAGTTTCTATAAACTAGGTTTTTAGCTATAGGGTTGTAGTTAGGAAAATTTGATCTAGGCGTTTAAGATCAGTACAGGATTTTGAGCGTAGGATTAGAACAATAGCTAGAGCTCGCGAGTGTACAGGTGTTGTATGCGGGATATTGTTTTGATACTTAGTAGAAACCTTGGGGAATGCAGCAGTAGGTAGGGGTTTGCCGAAGCTGGGTAAATTTTGTGTCGTTTATTTTCTGCATTTATATATTCTGCTATAACCTATGCTATGATAATTTTTATATTTCGCAAAAATTCAATAAACCCTGTTCACCCCCTATAGCGTTAATTTAGATCCTACATTCTTGTCCAATTTGGCTTTCAGGTTTACGCCCTTTTCATTCCTGACCAGGTATTCAACAATTACTATAAGATTATTAACTCATTAGTAGGAACTGTAGTAAGTTTGCAATTTCTAGCAATAGTTGAAGAAAATCACACACACAAAAAATAGTGTTCATGACTTTCTTTGGCCTTTCCACATAGAACACAAAGTTTCTCCTCGGTTATACCCCATTTAGACAGTCTGTCCCTAGTTGGAAAACGACCCAAAATTGCTTTGTAGGCAGTTAAAGAATTCTTGGAACAGATAGCTTTGTCCCAAATAGATTTACTCCAGGGTTGAATATCATGTCTGTCACGAATAGAATGCCAAGCAGATTTAATAGAAAATTCACCACTAGGGTTATTCCATACCCAAACATCATTATCTCTTCGTGAATATAGAGACATGGCTTTTATATTACGTTTGATAACACTATTGCATGGTAATTGATCATAATTCCACTTTTGATTATCAATAATAGTGCCAACATTTACATCAGGACATCCAAAAGCCGAATATTTATCCTAACACGCAATATCAATTATAGATTTACCCCAAATCAAAGGGCCCTTCCAAAGAATTGTATTCCTACCATTAGCAACTTCCCTAATATGGTTTGTAGCTAGAGTGTCTCTCAAACGAAGAATAACTTTTCAGTTAGGAGAAGATTTTTTATCCACAGCCATTTGCTAGAAGTTGCCTTTCGTATATCTTTACTGCATCCATCTAGCCCAAAGGAAATTAATGGTTATCACTTTCCAATCTTGTTTAAGATTAAACACATCTCTCATGACTTTAAGATTTTTTAACCTAACTCCTCCTTTTTATTTAGGTATGCAGAGATCGGCATATTCAATGTTATTTAATCCTCCCTTCCATACGAAATCAACACACACTTTTTTAGTTTTTTCGATAGACGCAATAGGAATTTGGAAAGTCTACATCCAAAAGTTCACTTTAGCTTGAATGACATTATGCACCAGTTCTATTCTACCAGCCAAAGATCAATTTCTCGAGCTCCAGCCTTGCAGCTTGTCTTTAATTTTACTAATAAGTCCCACACATTCTCTGTCGGTAATTTTATTCGTGGGTAACAGAACACCCAGATACTTGACAAAAAGATTCCCTTCAGTAACTCCAGGGATATCAAGAATAAGGTCTCTACTATCACAAAATTTGCTAAAATAATGTTTTGTCTTATTCTTACTCACTTTCAAACCAACATACTTCCTCAAAAGATGAAAATTATTTTTAATACTTTTGGTAACTGTTTCATTTGATTTAATGCATATTATCAGCTTATAAAGGTAGCTTATCTTAGGTTGGTAATTATACACTGTGTGAACAAGTCTGTTATGCTCCATCAGTTCCATTTGGAGGAAAAAAATTACTCTATAGAAATAGCGAACACATATGGAGATAAATGATCTCCTTGTCTAATTCCCCTATTAGATCCAATAAATCCCTTTGGAATACCACTGATCAAAATAGATAAGGTAGGGGTAGAAATACACTCATTGATCAACTTAACAAAGTTCTTTGGAAAACCCATACAATCTAACATATGAATAATAAAATGACGATTGATTTTATTAATGCTTTGTAAAGATAAACTTTTAAATAGAACTTATCAACACCTGATTTATTGAAATTTCTTACAAGTTCATGTGCCGACAACGAATTCTCAGAAATATTCTTGTTCTTAACGAAAGCACTCTAAAACTCAAATAAGATGTCTGGCAATATTTATTTCAACCTACTGCATATCGCATTGCTTAGAATTTTATAAAGCGCACTGGAACATGCTATATGTATGAATTCTTCTGATCTGGTGGGATTTTCAACTTTTGGAATGAGGCAAATGAAAGTGTGGCTCATCTCTTGGATTTTTCCCAAATCAAAAGCTTCGTGAATTGATTGTATAATGTATTCTTTCAGGAATTGCCAGTGCTGTTTGAAGAATCCAACACCTAAGTCATTTGGAACTGGGCTCGCATCAACACTAATGGAGGACAAAGCATCCCAAACTTCTCCAGGGTCAATACGACCGATCAACATTCTCTTACCTTAGGCGTTCACCAGATGCCTACGATGGATAATAGGTAAGTTAGTTTCACAAAAACCATTATAAAGAGAAGAAAAATAATCCATAGCATCAAATTCAAGATTATTATAATTATTTCTATTGTTGCCAAGATCATCAATAAAATGGAAACTTCTCTAGATATGCTTTCGAATGGACATTTTTGTGTAGAAAAGTTTAGTGCTTTTATCCCCATCAGTAATCCAATTCTCTTTAGCTTTTTGTTTATGTTCTACAACTTTAGATTCCAGAGCCATCTTGAGAACTTTTTGAGTTTCATGATATTTGTTCCAAACTTCAGCCGAGTTGTCACCATCATCAATCATTTGTAATAGCATAGCACAATCATTTTGAAGGTGGTTAAAACTATCATAGTCTTTTGGTCTGCATTTTTCCACTCCTTAAGACACTTCTTTGCATATTTAAGCAATTGGAGAATTTTAAAACCTACACATCCATCTGGAATAGTACTTATGTTAAAATTAATAGCACCATCATAACCATCAATCAATTTCCAGACATTAACATATCAGAAAGGTTTCCCTTTAGAAGATGACTGATTTTCAGTAACTTGAATGAAAATAGGGTTATGGTCACTAGTAAAAGTTGAAATAAATCCCACCTTGATATCAGGAATTTTGATAATACAGTCTGGATTAATTAGCACTCTATATAACTTGCAAGAGATTCTTTTATTCTCACCACTTCTCCATGTGTATTTCAGGCCATTGTGGATAGGTTCAAGGATCCCAGCCCCAACAACACAATTTTTAAACTCTATAAGTTGATCTACACGAATGGGGACACCACCCATCTTATCATCTTTATTAAGAACATCATTAAATCTCCAGTTACAATCCATGGATTATTTATATTGTTAGCAAGGGTTTTTAATTTACCCCATAACACACTTCTACCATTAGGAAAGTTACTAACATACACTACAGTCAGAGTAAAATGAAAACCTCCATATTTTTGGCACTAAAAGTAATTTGTTGATCATCTTTATCAATCCCCTACATATTCCAAATAGTCTTACACCATAGTAGTAAGATTCTACCTTTACATCCAAAATAGTGTTGTGGCAAGAATCTCAATCATCACCAATCGAGTTTAAAAAATAGTACATGTTATCATCATTGAATTTATTTTCTAGAATACACATAATAGAAGGCAGATACATCCTTCTAATATTGAAGACGTTTAACTATTTAGTATCATTGTTTAGACCTCGTACTGTTAACGATATTTTCCGTCAACAACGAAGATGGGTTAACAGAGGCGGATCCAAAGGATGAAATGATAGATTGTCTACTTTTTGGGTTGGATCGGGTTACCGCCCTAGATGTAAAGGCGGAGAGGTATAGGATTGCCAAGGGCGATCAGAATGAATTTGGACTCAGCGAATGAAGCACATTCTACTATTCGGAGACATGTTGGGGGTGGAAATCCATGCTTTATCTGAAAAAGGCACAATAAAGTGCAACAGTGATGATTACAAAATGAAAATATACACTTACAGAGTAATTTTCTTGTATAGATTCCTTTTTTATTCAATTTTCACTGGGAGTACATGAATGTCATAGGGAGGATCCCTCCATTGATCTCATTGCTAAGCTGTTTTTAAGAGTACAAGTGTTAAGGAAGAAAAATCGATCTCCTAAATGTGACCTCTGGGGCCTTATTTATAGTGGTTCAGGGCTCCTTCCATTGATGGGATATTGGGCCCGTAGGGGTCTTTGTCGGTCGCTTTATTCTTGGTTTCAGATGTTTGACTTTCGGCCACCTTTGGTGTGTCGGTTATGGTCTTTAGATAATACTTGAATTCTTGAAAGCAACTCCTAAATGTAGGCTTGCAGAGATAAGCTTTCGGATGTAGGCTCTTGGCTTTATCATGAATACTTAGAGGGGCTTGATCTCATGGTGTATGTTGGTAACTGCCGGTTCGAAGCCGCTGTAGGTTTCGGTACTAGGTAAATCAGTACGGGTGGCCAATATCTTTGCTTGGGTCTTGGTTAGCCTCTCGGCAGAGCTTTTGCGGTAGCCTGGATCACCGGAGGGTGGCTTTTGATGTCAACTCTATTATTTGCAAATGCGGCCTTTCGGTATTCGTACAATAGATGCTCTGGAAGTTGGTTCTGGACGATTCTTACGCTCTCTGAGCTTAGGACTTCCGGTGCCCTTGCCTTCGGGTGTATCGATATTTGGGAAAATCATTTAAGATAACCCTTACGGATCTTGAGGAGGGTAGCTCGTACCTTCTTCTTTCCAAATTCATGTCTTTGGAAGGCCTCCCACTACGAAGTCTTCTATTGGAGAGGTCATGTCAGAAGGACTTTGTTGATCGTGCCCTGCGAGCATTTTGTAAACCTTGAGTTCCTCCCCTTAGGAAGGTGTCGGTTTGTGTTGCTTCCCAACTATTTCCTCCAGCCTTCAGTCTGACCTATCGCTTAGCTTACTGCTCTCGAGGGACTTTCCTACGCATGTATTCTTCCGACACCCCTTCATTGCCAGCTAGCCCTTGGAGATAATTTTGATGATAACATTTGCCCACCCCCCTCAGTGAAGGGTTGTTTTCGACTTTTCAAGTCAATCTTTTTCTTCTTTTTTCGATGTGTCACTTCAAGGTCTTTTGATCTCCTTCGATCTGGGGCGTTGCTTGGTCTTTATTTGTACGACCTAGATTGATCTTGAAATTTGAACATAAACTCTTCTTTCTCCTCATTCCCGTTTTTACCTGCAAATTAAATCTTTGAACCAGGTTACTGCTTTCCTAAAAAAAAGATGCTCGAATTCTCCCTCTTTTGTAGTACAAGCTTGATTATTGGTGAGTATTTTTACTTCCTATGTGAATCACAATCCTAATTACACATCCAACTTGACACGACAGTTGGTTAGGATTATGTTGTTCATAGAATAGGCTCAGATGTTAACCCTACTGCTGTAGCCGAGAATGATTCTAATCTCGTTAGGGTTGGTTTGCTTAGGTTTCTAGGGCGATTAAATTTGGCTTAGTCATATGTTAGCTAAGGTATAAAAGACATAATTTTCCTCGTATCCCCTACTTGAGTCTGATTTAGGTTTCTGCCTATCTGACCCTTGTTAATCGAGGCGTAATGGTACCCAATAATGTTTGGTAATGCTAGTGATATGTGCATTTATGTAAGACTAATCACATTTTTATGGAACGATGTTACCTGGTAGAATCATGTCTCATAAAAGCCCTGCTAAGGAGAGAGTCAAAGTTTCCAAGGGCTCCCGTCCCAAGAAGGCATTCGCTCCTGAGCCATCCCTAATTGTATCTCAATAATCTATGGATGCCATATTAGACAACTTTGGCATAGCCAGTACGGACGCTATGATAGCTACTACTCCAAATTTCCTCAGGAATCCTCCAGAAGGGTTCTTTGCGTATTCGGCTATCCATATCTGGCATGGAGGATTTCTACCTTTCCCGCCCTTTCTACACAAGCTCCTGGTTGACTTGAAAGTAGCTCCTATTCAGCTCTCGCCTAACACATACACGATCCATTTGTGCTTAAAGGCTTTGGCACTTGCTTCGGGTCAGGGTTCTTTGAGCCCCAAGCTTATCCGTTACATGATCCAATTCTCCAAGACTTCCGAATCGCCGATCTGGAGGGCTAACCCCGTAAAGAGGCTGATTAGCGATGGTATTAGTAAAACTAGGTCGTGGGAGGACCAATACTTTCTTGTTCAATGTCCCCCCGACATATCAGGACAATTTAGTGATGACGGTAGGTCTCTTGCTTTCAGAAAGTAACTATCTTCTAGTTGTGATTTTTTTTAAAACCTCCCTCATCGCAAAACCCCCTCCAAAGATGTGATCTTAACTCCAGAGGAGGCTTTAGTGGTTGACGCTGTTTTCAACGCACCAGTGAAGCACATGTGCAGGTCATTCCTCCTGACCATCGATAACCTTTGCGAGTGTGGTTTGCTCCCTCCTGGATACAAGGTATTCAGACAACCTCTTATCCAACTTTCTAGCCCTAAGGGATTGTTGCTGGGTTCCGACTTGTTTAGTGCAAGCTCTCCTATTCGTCCAGATGTTTTAGATGGGATTCATTCGTTTGTTTTGGCGATATTTGTCATTCTTGCATTTTCTAATTCATCTTTTTCTTTGTTTAGGACCTTTAGCTTCTCAGGATGCAACTATCATTACTGCTTATAGCCGAGCTAGTGTCTAGGCCATGAAGAGGCTCGCTCAGCCCGTTGTTGACCCCCCATCGAAGAAGCTCAAGTGTGACGAGTTGGCTAGCTTTTCAAAAGATATTGTCTCTACTTCGAGAACAAAGCGGACTTCTAATCCTTTTGCCATATTTGTCGATCAGGTGGTGGATATTGATGCTTCCCCAGACGTCTCCCCGAAAGGTAAATTTACGAATGACCCTATCCCTCTCGATGCTGTTGGTTAAGTAGATGAGGGAAGGCTCGATTTTTCGGCACGGTCTTCTTCGCAGCATGTTTCTCGTTCCTTACCTCCTTCGCCGGCCTTGGACTTTGATAAACTTGTGGAACTGGCTCTTTTTCCCCCTGAAGTAGCGGATATTGCCTCAACTTCTGCCACCTTGAACTCGATAGAATTCTATAGACAACAAATCAGGGATTTCCTCTTGGTATTATACACACATACACCCCTCTCTCTCTTTTCCTTCCTTTTATTTTATCGTTAACCTATCCCTCTTCTTTAGATGATGAAAACTTGGTATCTCCTGGGGACTAGCTTCCACTTCAACGACTGAGGTCGATACTTTAAGGGAAGAGAATAAGATGCTATCAGATAAAGTGAATGCTTTGCAGTGGGAGAAGATGGAGAGGGATAATGAACGCGAGGAGTTGGCGGCCTCATTAAAGGAGATGAGGAAGGATAACGAGGAGTTAACGAAGCGGGTCGAGGACCTTAAGGCACAGAAAGCGGAACTGGAGATCGATTATGCTGCCGAGATGGATAAGATGAATGCTCAACTTTCCGCTGCGAAGAGAATTATTTACGTGGCCGATGATAGAATCTCAAAAAATTTCAACGTCCACCTCAACAATATTGCCATGGAGTATTACAAAGATGCCCTTATCCTTGCCTTTTTAGACAATTATGCTAGACTTTCGGAATTTAACTTTAGTTCAATTGACCCTCGTATTCGAGACAGAGTCCTAGAGAAGATCGAGCAGGTGTGACGGGAGCATAAGGTTCCCCCGGCGAACAAGATAGATCCCGCGTCACTGTTGTTTATTGATGAATTTGCTGAAGATTATGAGGAAGAAGGGGAGGAGGACAACACAGCAGACGGAGAGGTAGAAGGTCATGTGGATCGGCCAGATGGGCTCCAGAAAAGGCACTGAAAAATCTACTCTTGCATAACAGGAGCTGCCCCCGAGGACAGAGGTTCTTTAAATTCCGGGAAGAAGAGGGCTCCCGGTCGGTCCGATGTTGATGCCGTATAGGTAGGGATGGCAATAGGGCGGGGCAGGCGTGGGTAGTACCACCCCATCACTCGCTCCGTTGGGTGATTCTTTGCCCCATGCCCGTCCCATACCCACACGAGTACCCACTAAACGGGTTTTAAACAAGTTGCGGGTAATTACGGGTATTCATGGGTATCCGTTATATTTATTCAATTTATTTTTTAGTCGATTATTGAAATTATTCAAAAATACATTTGAAAAAATAAATTAGACCAATACTTAAATGTTAACCTCAAAATACCAATACATATTTAAACCAACATCCAGAAAAGAAGAGACAACAACAGAAGTATCCATCAAAATATCAACAACCATTTATAAATTGTTGAGTAAAGGCATGTACACAAATACCGAACAACCAGCAACAATGTTTTATGTATTGACTATTGATAATAAATCACATTCAATACGGACACGGGTACCCATGGACATGGATATCTTACTATCCATACCCGCCCCATTAATTAACGAATATTAAAAATACCCATTTATTTTACCCACGGATACACATTTAACTATCCGTTTCATGTCCATGACGGATTTTACCCGCGGATAACCATGGGTACGGATTTTTTTGCCATCCCTACGTACAGGTATGTCTCTCGCTCTCAAGTTGTTTTCCTTTCCCTTGAATTTCATTATTAATTAGGCTTCTCATAGTACAAAAATTCTCCGCTTCTCCGAAGACTTGAGTTGCAGTTATGTTTTTAGATTTCATGCTTAGAAATTTAGGGGAAATAGCTTAAGAAACCTGGCTTAGCGCAAACAATTTTAATACGGGACTTTGAATGTTATTGTGTTAAGCGTACGTTTTATTTGGTTCTGTGAATTATGTTTATTTTGACATTTGGTGGTTTATGATGTTGGTGAAATGCTAGTGTGGATGTGATATCTATGGTGTATGTGACTTGACAAAAGTTATGTAATTGTTTTTCTTTCCTTGGGACATGTGACATAATTGGCATATACTTGATCTTGGTAATTTACATATTACAATATTTTTGTCTTGTATGTGGTTAGGAGGACTCATTCCATACCCCCTCTTCACAACGTGGGGAGGAAAGTCCGAACGTCGTTGGTTGTCAAGGTATCTTTGATGATGCTCCCCTGTCGGGTTAGAAAAGAATGTATTACCTCCAGAAGGTGACAATCACAAACTTCAAGGAACAAATGTCCTTTTTGAAAAAACAACTGAAAGAAAAAGATGAAGCTATTCACAATTTACAACGTAAGTTAGCAACAAGATCCTCCGAGAGCTTAGACGCGGTGGTTAGTAGATTATACCAACAAATCGATGAGTTAGAGGATGAGTTAAAGAAAGCCAAAGAGGATTGCACTTCTTTGGAATTTTCTTTGCGAAACCCTAATTCGAAATAAGAGATTTTTACAGTATGTTTGGGATATTGGAATTTTATTTCTTAAAACACTGGTTGTGTCTGTGTAATGGTTTGCATCACGACCTCCGACGGCACTGTCATTGTGTCACGTGATTTTTATGATGTATCGCTTTTGTTAGAAACAATATTATTGTGTCCCAAGGGTGTTGTAATGAATGGAAATCTACTAGTGCTAAGTGTTGGTAAAAAATTACTTTATGAAACAATTATCCTTGAAACATTCCTAATGAAAAATCGCTTAGAACAAATAAAGGGATTGTCAGTCATAGGGCGCTATTAGAAACGTTTGTAATCTTCTTTCCAATTGTTCTTTGAACCGGTGTTATGATATGATGTCATTTTCAGAATTACGTAAAAGTCTGATGTGTTGAAAAGAAAAGCAACTCGTGGACGTATAAGTTAAAGACACTTCCTTGAGAGGTTTATAAGGCCACCCTTGGTGGAAAACCTTAATCCCCCACTTGAATTTCTGAGAGGGGCAAGCGATTCCTTTTTGTTTGGATCAGGAATTGGTTTCCTCTTAGTTTGGTGTAACCTTGGTGATTCCACATCCGACGACGATTTTCTTCAGGATTGTCTTGGGTTTTGGTATGTATGACCGCCGGTTTGCTTTAGGACTTCGTTGAGAAATCGATTCAACCCAGATTCGGGAATTAATATGTAGATGACCGGAACCTCTTCCGGTATTTTGTGAAGAGCTGAATGGACCTAGATTTGGGTATTAATATGTAGATGGCCGGAACCTCTTCTGGTATTTTGTGAAGAGCTGAATGGACCCAGATTTGGGTATTAATATGTAGATGGCCGGAACCCCTTCCGGTTTTTATGAAGAGCTGAATGGACCCAGATTTGGGTATTAATATGTAGATGAGCGGAACTTCTTCCAGTACTTGTGAAGAGCCGAAACCACTCAGATTCGGGTATTTAAAGATTGAAGGCCGGGAACTTTTCCGGGATTTGACGTTTTAGTATCCCCTTTTGGATTGGATTGATGAAACAAAGGTTGTACGTGCTTATTGAGCCTCTCCTTGGGCTTTTGATGTCAAAGCAGAGGATGTACGTGCTTTATTGGCCACTCTCTAGGTCTGTGTGTCCGGAGCGCTTGGCTAGCTTATCCACAAGCAGGGCCCAAGGACTTACCCGACCTCCCTCCAGGAGGCGCCCTATCCTGACCATTGCAGGCGATGATAAGATCTTACAAACTTAGATGGGGCCATTGTAGACACAGAACTAAGGTTTATTATTTTGACGCTTTATACAGACCATCGTAGGTACTGATAGAGGCTTATATGTCACCCCCTCCAAGGGGTGTCCTATCATGACCATCGTAGGCGATTATAGGAGTTTGCGCTCCCTTTTGCGGGTAACACGGAACATAAGCAGAGGTAGGACATGCTCTTTTGCGAGCAGAGGTAGGACATGCTTAGTTCTAGCAGAGGCAGTGCGTACTCTTCTACGAGCAGAGGCAGAGCGTGCTTAAAGTTAGATGCACCACCACGACCATTTCTGGTGTGAAACGGAGGCTTACGCTTTTGATGCTTTAACCTTGCCCCCTCTGATTTGGGCATGGAAGAAAGACTAACACGTCACCCCCCTCCGGAGGGTGCCTCATCCTGACCAATTTGGCGATTACGAGGGATTTAATCCGTTTACAGTTAGACTTCCTTCCGGGTTTTCTTGCAACTTCCGAGAAGAGGGCTTTCCATACCCTTGAATCATGTATGGTAATCTTTTTCCTGGGGATTCTTACCGAGTTCGCCTTGATCTTTTCACAAATTCTCGTAACTGGCTTTGGCTAACAAATCTAATGATGGTTTCCCTGAGGGTTCTGCAGCGATTAGTCTCATGTCCATTCCTCAGGTGCTAAAGGCAGTAAGGCCCTCCTGTTTTCCTTTCGTATTTGGGCTTCTTCTTCATGAATGCCCAATAATTGAGTTCGTCCTTGGTTAGAAAGTAAACGTTCTCCATCGAAGTAGTGAGATGATATTCTTTGGGTATCCCCGGCGTACGTTCTTCTCTTTGCTGCTAGGGTTTAATCTTCCTATGGCCTAACCTAGCTGTGGTGTTCATATTTTTGTCCTTTCTTCTTGGAACATACTGAAATTGCAGTGTCACCTCTTTAAACCATTTGTTGGCGAAGTGGTTGAAATTGTCCATTATCTCTCGTTCGAGTGTCATTCCTTTAACTTGCCCATAGAGAGCATTCTATAGGTGAGAAAAAACATTAGTACCCTCTGATGTAGATCCATTGGGTGGGAGCGCTGAGGTTTGTCCTATGTGGGAAAATCTATCATTCCCGGTATCGTATGCATGTGGTTCCATTTTTCTCTTCCGCTTTATTATCCGCAAGGCTTCTGCTCTTAACGCTTGCTCCTCCATTACCTTATGGCTGGTGGTTCTTGACTTATCCACTCGAGATCCTGAAAACCTTCGTCTAGGTTTCTTGCTCATAACTTCGCTTCTTCAAAACTAGTCCGATCCAAGACAGAACAGCCCAGGTAGATATACGACTGTTAACTACAAGGTCGGAGGTTTAGGCCCTCCTTCTAGCGCCAAAATGTTAACGATATTTTTCGTCAACACCGAAGATGGGTTAACAGAAGCAGATCCAAAGGATGAAATGATAGATTGGCTACTTTTTGTGTTGGATCGGGTTACCACCCTAGATGTAAAGGCAGAGAGGTATGGGATTGCAAAGGGCGATCAGAATGAATTTGGACTCAGCGAATGAAGCACATTCTACTATTCGGAGACATGTTGGGGGTGGAAATCCATGCTTTATCTGAAAAAGGCACAGTAAACTACAACAGTGTTGATCATAAAATGACAATATACACTTACAGAGCAATTTTCTTGTATAGATTCCTTTTTTATTCAATTTTCACTGGGAGTACATGAATGCCATAGGGAGGATACCTCCATTGATCTCATTGCTAAACTATTTTTAAGAGTGCAAATGTTAAGGAAGAAAAATCGATCTCCTAAATGTGACCTCTGGGGCCTTATTTATAGTGATTCAGGGACCTTTCGTTGATGGGCTATTGGGCCCGTAGGGGTCTTTGCCGGTCGCTTTATTCTTGGTTTCAGATGTTTGACTTTCGGCCACCTTTGGTGTGTCGGTTATGGTCTTTAAACGATACTTGAATTCTTGAAATCAGCTCCTAAATGTAGGCTTGCAGAGATAAGCTTTCGAATGTAGGCTCTCGGCTTTATCGTGAATACTTAGAGGGGCTTGAGCTCATGGTGTATGTTGATAACTGCCGGTTCGAAGCCGCTGTGGGTTTCGGTACTAGGTAAATCAGTACGGATGGCCTGTTTCTCTGCTTGGATCTCGGTTAGCCTCTTGGCGGAGCTTTTGCGGTAGCCTGGATCCCCGGAGGGTGGCTTCCGGTGTCATCTCTATTATTTGCGAATGTGGCCTTTCGGTATTCGTACGATAGATGCTCCGGAAGTTGGTTCTGGACGATTCTTACGCTCTCTGGGCTTAGGACTTCTGGTGCCCTTGCCTTCGGGTGTATCGATATTTAGGCAAATCATTTCTGATAACCCTTCCAGATCTTGAGGAGGGTAGCTCGTACCTTCTTCTTTCCGAATTCCTGTCTTTGGAATGCCTCCCGCTACAAAGTCTTCTATTGGAGAGGTCCTGTCAGAAGGACTTTGTTGATCGTGCCTTGCGAGCATTTTGTATACCTTGAGTTCCTCCCCTTAGGAAGATGTCAGTTTGTGTTGCTTTCTAACTATTTCCTCCGGCCTTCAGTCCGACCTATCGCTTAGCTTACTGCTTTCAGAGGAATTTCCTACGCCTGTATTCTTCCGACACCCCTTCATTGCCATCTAGCCCTTGGAGATAATTTTGATGATAACACATGCATTCCATGAAAATATCGACATTTATTTTGTGGTTGACTGCTCCTCCAATTCCATTTGAATGTGTGTGTGTGTGTACATATATATATGTTGAAAATTGAAATGCTTTTATTAACTTATAGAATAACAGTACAAGGTAGAGTAAATTAAAACAAACATGCAAAAAACAGAAGATACATAAACCGAAATACAAGCATGAAATAAAAATTAAACTAAACTGGAACTATGATGAGGTCATCTTCCAAGCCCTGAAGAGGCATCCTCCTTGTTTCACGTTTTTTGCACATTACTATTGACAGCCATCCCACTTCTCATTGATGTGCAATAACTACCAGAAACTTTTGATAAGCTTTCTCCACTAACATCACGTCCTCAAACAAGTGTGCATTATCTATGAGCACCCACGTTTTTATCAAATGTAGGAATTAATCCACCCACATTTGAACTTAGATGTTACACGTGTTAAGCACCCAATGTCTTATCAAACACAAGATCTAAACATTTCATTTAGCCCGCATCATCAATGACCACTCAATCTCCAAAAACAATTTTCGTTCATGTTACTGAGCATGTAACTTATGTTTCAGCACTGGAAGACGCATAAACCATGACCTTCTCCTTAACATCAACATTACCGGTTATTTTGGGAGCCAAATAGGAACGAGCCTTCCCTTTTACCAAATGTAAAAACTTATGAAACAAATGCCAAATCTCAAAATGTAGAAACCGTTGAACAATCAATTGTATATTGCATTAACGATTTCCAATCACTTGAACCTGATCATACCAGTAAACAATTTGATACTCGATGATAAGGTTCGATTACAAATTCATCTTCTCAGGCATAAAAGCAGACAGTGAAAACTCAGCATGCAATTTAGAAAGTAAAACCAATTAGGTTAGCACAGTAATCATGTAGCTTCGTCTTACATCCAGCAATTGTCGATCTGAGATGTAAATCCATTTTTCAGATTGGCACATACCTAAGTTTCCTTTTATAGAGTGTTGGGGGGTCGAATTAGGATTTGGGAGGTTTTGGGTTAATTTTTTTAAAGTAATTTCTAAAGTGAGGAAGAAGAGAGGCATTGACTCTGTATATACCATCTGGGCGCAATTTGACATTGCATCCAAACGTATTTTTTTTAAAGCAAAAACGCTTGGGCGCAATTTGAGATTGCGCATGAAGACGCAATCTCAAATTGCGCCCAATTTTTTTTTTTTTTTTTTTTTTTTTTTTAATTAAAAGCATACCAGCGCTGAGATTGCGCCTTCCTGCGCAATCTCAAATTGCGTTATTACAACTTACCAGCTTCAGGCCTCGTGGCCAAAACCAGGCTGCATATGCAATTAGTTTTGAAGTCATGCTAAATCTGTAATTAGTTTTCAAAACTCGTTTTAATTGAAAAAATATCCTAATTTTTAAAATAAGATAACACTGACGCAATTTGAAACTGTGTCCAAACTAATGCAATTTCAAATTGCCCCAGTGCTTTTTGATCGATTTGGCGTTGCGTTGGTCAAAACATGACTATAGACGTAAATGATTTTCAAATCAAACTAATTTTGTGATAAGCTTCTGAAGCGGGGTCAAATTTAAAAAAAAAATCCTTTATTATTCATTAATTAAGTGTGGTGCTAAGGGCACCCCAATATGTTCTTCCTAATACCGCAATTAAAAAAAATAAAACTCATTAAATTTTGTATGCTTCTTAATACCACATTAAATTCCCATTCTAATCTTCTACTCAATCATTATTTGCCGAACTAATCACGTATTAAGCTAATCTAAATACCCTAATCTTTCGTAATTGCTATCTTCTTCGCATCTCTCGCGATAACATTCAAATCCGTATGGTAATATCTCAATTGTTTAGTGATCTGAAAATCTTAATCTCTCACTTTCTCTTTTAGTTTGCTTAATTCAAACCTTATTCACGGCTTTTGCATATTGCGGCGTCGAATTCGTTGATCGGTTATAGATCTAGGGTTTAACTCGTTGATCGGTTTTACAAATAAGGACGAACGAATATCGGGAAAAAATAGAAACATGGTAAAACAGTGTGGTAGCCTCTATT
Organism: Allium sativum; assembly: GCA_030737875.1. NCBI lineage: Eukaryota > Viridiplantae > Streptophyta > Magnoliopsida > Asparagales > Amaryllidaceae > Allium > Allium sativum. The sequence goes on from CM060910.1 coordinate 1,002,049,632, forward strand.
TTTTAAGTGTGACATTAAGAAGAGTGTAATACTAATTCTTGTTGTATTTTTAAGTCACGGCATTAGAAAGAACATATTGGGGTGCCCTTAGCACGACATTTAATTAACTAGGCAGATTGATGAAATAAACAAGTATGATTCTGCGCGTAGATGAACCGCATCCGTGGTCAGAGCTTCTCACCTCGTCAAAGGGTCTTTCAAAAAAGCAGCTACTTTTGCTTTCGCGGGCCGCAATTAGAATATTGGAACATATTTACTCTACGTGTTGTAAAATTTTAGCATCTCAAGATAGATCACTTTTCAGGCCCTCAAAATTTGAAAAACACCCAATTACTTCCTCATTTCCACTTGAAATTTCAATAAATGGCGCTTGCGGGACTTTATCGTCGAGTTCTCCCGTCACCCCCGGCCGTCGAGTTTGCCTCGACTGAGGGAAAGGTAATTTCTTTTAAGGAAGTTATCTTGTTTAGATTCAGTTTTTTTATTCTACGAATTTTCATAGAACACGCCAAGCTTAACCAGCGTGCTGAGCACGCCTGGCCTGGTATCTAAATGCCAATTTACTGTATTTCTGTAGATTAAGGCTGCATTTGTTATGCTGATCCGTTAATAATTAATATTATAATAACCGTTTGTTTAATTTCCTCGTAAGTTTTTACCAACTGTCCTTTATTAAATTAAATTTAGTGTAGTGTCAATGGACTGAGCTGGGTACCACAGGCTGCCGCATCCACCCTCATTCGGCGGTTAACCACCAATCAAACATATGTTTGGTGGGTGATTGTCAGCCATTACTGGCTGATCATGGTAACCCGAAGCACAAATTGCGGTGCCATTGGCACTGCACCAAAAGTAGGTTGCAATATTATCTCTCCATATCTCTGTATAAACAACGGGTTTATTAACTTCAGATAGGTCTGATTTGTCTACTAATCCACTAGTTCAACTGTACAGCGGTGAAAAACCAACCATTAGCTTGTATAAATTTCAAAAAAAAAAAAAAAAAAAAAAAACGGGAAGAAGAAGAAGAAACGTTTGTCACAATTTCTTATTAATTTCAGCCACACATACACAGAAAATCACTTGGTTATATGAAACAAAAAATTAGAACATATAATTCAAATTAACAGTGGAAAACAGTCAACAATTAAATACTATAAATGATATATGTACACATGCTTTAATAAATGACCTTTGCCTACATACAAATTTTTTTATGAACAAAACTCTATTTTTTTAGTTGAAATTGGATACCTATATACAAGTTTAGGTAATATATAACATACTACATGGCAAGTGAGTTAGGTTCTGCAAGGCGCGATTTGAATCCGTGACATCTCACATCATGTCGAAGTGTCTTAACCACTTGGACAATGATGTTTGTCTTATTAACATAACTTTGTTAATCAAGGGAAAAAATATCATTGTGCATGTACTTCAAACATATGAGTACTTGAGAAAAATGTTAATAAGATACATTAACAATTCATACAAAAATTACAACAATAGGTAAAGTGATAAATTCTCAGCCCAATGCATAAAAGTAGAACTTCATACGGTCTTGACTTCAATTCCATTGAAACAAATCAACTCAACACCCACGTGGGCTTAGTCCATTAAATCCCTCCTAATTGAAATCTAAATCCAATTCTAAACTTTCATCGATATTAGCTTGTAGGAGGCTGCTCACATGGTTTATTTACATTATTGCTAATATGAGTAAAATAATAATACAGGAGATAAAATTGATAATATGAGAAGCACAAATTAGCGTCATTGTTCTGATCATTGTTGTTACTATTTAAATTTCGATTTAGAGCAAACCCTTCCTTTATGGTTCAATTTACATTCCGATTCAAACATGGTGAAAACCACAATAAAAACACATTCAAGTCATACTAACATATTGTTATACTTAGATTTACAATTCCCGCTATAATGTTGTTAAAAAATGGGATTAGGGAGAACATTAAGTTTTGAGTTTAGTTGCTGAAATTGAAACATCGAAATCAACTTCAAAGCGCATACAAAATTTTAAGTGTGGATACTTTGAATCTAAGATTTTCAATTTAAATCCCGCCTCAATTCAAAATTTAAACTTTACGATTTAAATTCAATTTTGAAAACCATAATTCTGATGGCAGGTGCGAACAACGTTGAGCAATCATAAATTTGACGCTTTCCAAGATTTAAGTGTGATCATGTAAATAGCATGTCATACTTCTCAAAAGTTCAAACCACACGGTGGTTGCGGATGTGGTAATCTGTGTGCACTTCCATGAGGTCATATTTGTTTCCCTTCATTCAGCAGCATCCATCAAACATGTTTCTGACAACATACATGCATAGTTACATACATATAACATTCAATACAACTTAACATTTTCAAAGAGACTAAAGCAATTGATAATGTAGAGTTGCAAGTCTAAAGCTAATTCATGTAGACATATCAACAACTATGTCATGTTTACTTCCTAATACTTTGCGTGCATCGAGCAGTTAGGAATCCTAACTTCTCAAAAGGGAGCGAAATTATGAGGAAAAAAAAAAGCTAAACATCCTGTTGGTAACACATACTTTAGTCAACTGCATAGCCGTATGCTGTTATCCAACATCAACGGCTATTATATGAAACAATACGGATCATTGCAACCATGTACGGCAACATGGATATGTTGCAATGAATGTCAACGTATATGAAGTCATTTCTTATGCAGCAAAATGATAGTAACAGAGACAACCCTCAATAAATGCCTTTGGATTTGGGCAGTTATGTTGATTCGATAACCTTAAGGTGCTCAAGGCAATAGTACGACCATCTCCAATGGCAACCGCTTTAAAAATTTCGAGCAAATTAATACGTCATGACTTGAAAGTTTCATAGTCATGCCTACATCAAGAAAGACAGCATGCAGTGTAGATTTGAAAAGGCTTTTATTTGGACGTTTGTGCATGTCTGCATTTATGAGACTGTCCACCCACAGAAGACAAGTAATTTTAGAATACTATAACATGAAAAACCTGTAAACTCTTGGAAACTACATTCAGGCTAAATGCACTGAAATTTGCTGATAATCAATAAATACATACTGCATTGCGAAGTAGCATTGTAATGTAAACTCATGTAAAACACCTCCATCTGTTAAGGGTAATAGAACTTATTCAAGTGCATTGTAATATATCTGCATTGTTGCAAATTGTGTGATATATAAATAATATATATGCTGCATACAGAAAATCATAAATCACACAATTTTGTAATAGATAAATCTAACTGAAGGTGTGAAAAATACTTTATCAACTGATTCAGCCCCCATTTCCTTAGTATTAACCTGTAAGCTCTACTGGTTTGGCTAAATTTCTAACCATTGACAAACAAATATAATTAGAAAAAATTTAGAATGAGCAAAAAAGTGTTATTAGAGATGCCACCTCCATGTTAAATTTCACCACCATTTTAATTTAATTAATATACATATAGGTAAATGAAAACTAAAATTATACGCTAGTGTCCGTGCAGTACCTATGATGCGCTGGTGTAGTAGTCCAAGCACATTCAATAGCCCTTGAAAACTTGGCAACAAATTAAAACGACTTAGTGAACAAGTGCTCAAGATATCAAATGTTGCAGCTTGAATGCACGGAATTCCAGCTGATCGAAGAGCTCGAGCTACTAATTCGAAGAGCTCCTATTCAAACGGATTTTGTGCAGACCTTGATTACAATAGTTGCGTAACCTAAATACGAGTATTTATGTAACATTTTCATCCATGATTCATTAGCTAAGTTTATATTTAAAAAAACTCTGTGTATTAATGAGTTCAAATGCAAACGAAACCACTTGATTATTGCTTCAAAACAAAGTGAGGTTCATTAAGCGCCACTGAAATGTGCATAAGAATTTTTTATAATAATACTAAATTCTGGGAAAAAAAAAACAAATAAAGCATGAATCAGTTTATGTTCAACAGTTATTTAAAAGAATTTCCCATAACATATATTTCATGCTTCTGGAAAAAACTACAACTTTATCAAAATTTATTTACAAAGGTCAATCTGTCCTTCCTGATGTTGCCTATCAATTTAGTGTTTTCCTATCATAATATTTATAAAAATAATGGTATGTCAAGATTATGAATAATATACCATTTTTAGTTCGAAAACACCGATGCTAACTCTAGTCAAATCAATAGTTTACTCAACAATCATCAACATCAATAGTTTACTCTAGTCAAAATAACTCAATAGCAATCAAAATAACAATCATCAACATCAATGTGGTGACTATACTTAGTTTTGTTAAAGATTGTAATGTCAGAAGGCAGAATATTCAGGAAAAGAAAGAAAAAATGTAGTACAAATCAGTACAATCGGAATATTTAGGAAATAGAAGAACACACGCACGCGCGCGCACGCACGCACGCGCGCACGCACGCACGCACGCGCGCGCGCGCGCGCACACACACACACACACACACACACACACACACACACACACACACACACACACACACACACACATAGAGAGAGAGAGAGAGAGAGAGAGAGAGTACAATCAAGATAACAATTGTTAACATCAATGTAGCGATTATAATTAATTTTGTCAAAGAGTGTCATGAGAAGGCAGAATATTTAGGAAATAAAAGGGAAAATATAGTACAACCAAAGTTAATTTCGGGGATCATTAAAATAACCCAACAACATATGCCTTCTTACAACTTTTAGCAACACTATGTATATTTTCCAATTTCCAGAGTTACTGAATTCAATCATGTTTCAAATAGTGGTCTAGCCTTTACTTATTGTCCAAAAAAAATCAAAAGTAGTAACAATTCATTTGATTATCTCATAATTAAATTTATAATAATTAATTTTTTTACAAGTAGTTAGCTAAAATTATCAAAGGTCATATTACCTCAGCATCAAAATTGCTTATTAATTGCATTCGACATCTTAACTGCATCCTCCAAAGTTATTAAATAAAAATATGGATATTAAAATGAACAAAACAGCCTAAAATCACAATAAAGTTTGATATCTACAGAAATGTTACTCTGTAACAATCAAAAATCATAAGCCTAAATCTTAGCTTGATTCCTCCTGAATCAAATTTTTTCACTAAAGATAATTCAATTTAATAAGAAATAACATAAACAACCACCATTTTTGAGATAACATTTGGAACCTTAAGTTCATTGTATACAGAAATACCAACCTCGATTGAAATAAATCATATTTGAGAAAGACATCAACTTCCTAAAAATTACATTGCTTTTATATAGATGAAGGTCCAGGGATGTGAATTGGGAGAAAAATTGATGCCAGTGGGGAATTGAGGTTTGATTTCGTAGGAAGAGTGGGGGATGGGTGGTGATCTTGTGATTTGATTTGAAATGAACAATGAAAATTTGGATCATAATTTTTTTAGAAAGAGTAATAATAGAGGAAGCAGATGACAGAGGCACTGATGTTTTTGTAGTCAAGTTTTATTAGATTTGTATCCAAATGAAGTTGGGTTGTTAGATTAAGACAAACCTTCCTAACAGTCGGTATAATTAAATAATACTAAAACATAATATTTTCTAGCTCTCTTATTGATTTTATATGAATTTTCTTTTTTCTCCTTGATTCTTGCTTGATATTTAAATTAAAATATTTTAATTTATCAATTTACATTTATTTTACTAAATCTATCTCATCATTTTACATTCTGGTGCATCTAAAAAATTATGAACTTAGTTACAAATAATTCATCAGTTATCTTCTAACATTTTATATTCAAGTCTGTATACTTTGGTTAATCACATAGTCAAATATTTAAGTTAACTAATATTTCTAATAAATATTAAATAATAACTAGTTTGATATGTGTACTACTATTGTACAAACCAAAATGGCAAAACTAATTATATCTGAATATGATATGATACATAAATCATATAAAATAATAATAACAAATCTAATTTGTAATTCATTTATCTCAGCAAATTTATTTGCAGTAAAATTATATGGTGCAGAATGTTGGCTTACTAAGAGACAAAACGTCCAGAAGATAAGCGTAGCAGGGATGCGGATGCTGCGCTGGAGCTGTGGGCATACCATACGAGATCGGATTAGAAATGAGGATATTCGGGAAAAACTTGGAGTTGCACCTATTGAAGAGAAGTTAGTCCAATACCGTTTGAGATGGTTTGGACATATCCAACATAGATCATACGATGCACCTGTGCGCGTTGGAATTATAGATCGCGCCGAAGGCCCGAAGAGAGGTAAAGGTCAACCTAAAATGACATGAGAGGAGATAATAAAGAGAGATTTAAGTAATTGGAGTTTATCTGAAGAGCTGGTAGTTGATAGGAGTGCATGGAAGTTGGCAATCCATGTACCCGAACCTTAGTGTTTTTTATTTTATTTTTAAATATGTTTAATTAATTTAGACTTTATTTCACGTTATTGAACCTTTTTACTTTTTATTACTATTTTAGATTTTATTTCATTTTTATTGAACCTTTTTACTTATTATTATTATTATTTAAAAAAAAACTTTATCAGACAACTTTTTATCTGTTTGGTTATTTTAAACCCTTTATATATATATTATTATCATCATTATTAATTTTATTTTATTTTAATTTTGGGTTCCATATCTAGCCAACCCCAACTTGTTTGGGATATATGACTTTGTTGTTGTTGTAAAATTATACTTTTCACTTTACCGCAACTATTTATTGTAATTTACCTCTTCTCCTTATATTTTATGTTTCAGTCCACATGTTTAACTAATTATGTCATCTTCGATTTAGCTTAATTATATAAATACAATTAAATGATATTCGTTTGTTCATCAACAAAATAATGAGAATTTCACTATGTGCACCATACTCATAATAGAAAAAGGTTATTATTTTTGTTAAAGTTAGATAAAGCCAGATAACATGCAGTATGTACATAAACAATAATAGTAAATTCAACATATAACTCAATAAATTCTTCTATATATGAGTAGAAAGGAGATAAATGAATTAGATGTTGAATTTACTATTATCTCAATAAGTTAGATAATTTTAGACACCTTCATTTTGGATTTCTATAACAATTTACAAAACTCCCACAGTTTCTTTTAAATATTTTACGTTTAACTCTATATTTTAATTAATCATGTCATCCTAGAACTATTTAAATAATTCAGTAAACTATAATTCATCAATTTGTGTTAACCTGCCTTTTTACAAGACCATTACATGTCGGATTCAGATACATCGACTTCTCAATCATTCAGGCAGAAAGTCCGAAGACATGATTGGTTAGCTCGAAACTCAAGCATAGATAAGGGTATGAAGCTGTGACCAAATGGAATCACTCGAATATCGTTCTAGAATTGGCTAAGTTTAGATTTAGACCTCATCAAGGGATCAATATGTATCTGATGGCTTGGACAAGCGCTTTAATTTCAACAAAGGTTACTTAATAATTCAAGATAACCAAATGCAACTAGAACAACAACACCATATTTGGGGAGCACGAGGCCGGGAGGAACCATCATACGGATCGCCGTCCTTAGCTTGCAATGGTTAGGGATTAGCATGTATCCCCATCTCTTACAAGTTATGGAGTGCGATTCTTGGTGTGGGCCCATCATGGCTTCATGTTCGCAGATCCGAATTTTAAGCAGAATATTTTGTCGGTTTTCTCCTATAAATAGCATATGTTCATCCTACGGATACTCTTCAACCTACTTCATTGCTATTTTTCTATTTAAAAGACAACTGTAATTGTAATCTAACAGTAGAAACAAAAGATTACTTCGAATGAGCACAAGCCAATTATCGAACCATTATAAAACTTGTGTTCATTTATTCTTTTGTGTCTGTGACCTATGATTGTTAATCTATGAATATCCATTTGAGTGTTTATGATCAAGTTTGTCACAAACATTTTGGCATGCTAGGAAGGAGACAGTGTACTTAAACCGTAGGGTTCAGAAGTTTGGAGAGTTGGAGATTGAATTTGGAGAAATAACTAGACTATCTGTTAGAAAAGCTTTGACGGATATGAGCCATCATGAAGGAAGCAATGAATCAAATTATGGAGCTAATCAACCTTTATACACATTACTAGGGATGAAATGCGTGATATGATGAACTCCATGCAGGAGTGAATAACAAAGAGTCAAGAGGAGATAATGCAAAATTTCTTTAGAAAACTTGGACAAGTAGGACTTACCGAAAACCATAATAAAGGAGTTGAAAGCGAAGAAAACAGACAGAAGATGGCGATGGAGCAACCGATGGTAGTCTCTGGCCAACATGGAGGCGTTAACACCGTTCCCCTAGAGGGGCCAATATCGAACCCTTGAACTTGAAGGGCACACCCTCCGGGTCATGCAGGTGCATGTGCTAGAACAACTGGAGACCAGAATCTAAGATTTGAAACGGAAACTGGTAGATGTGAAGTTGGGTTAGAGCGACCGAGGGCAAACCTCGACCTTACAAGAAGGATCAACACCGGTCCCTACACAGAGACCGACATCAATCCCAATGAAATTGCGAACGAGGCCTTTGTTGATCCAGGGAATGTTGTCGATCGCGTGATTGAAGCTGGGGATATTGATCGGAGGCTATCTTTGGATAACAATGATAGGTTTGCGGAAATGATAAGACGAGCTATGGGAGGAGGATTAGTAAACAAGTATTTGGAAGATGTTACTAGGAGTCCATTAACTCCTTATATCAAACGTGCTAGGAATTCACCTGAGTTGGAGTTACCTACAGTCCAAGTTTCAAATCTCGGATATTAGAGAAAATCTCGGGTTCATATCTCGGTCAAAATGAGTGATATTTAAAATGCTGTCAAATCTCAGATCTCGGGTAAATCTCGGATTTCTATCCAGGTGAAATGGGCGAGATTTAAAAACTTGCCTACACTAGAGATGTATGATAGAAGGCTGCCCATATTGTTCGTTTGATGAGGTATATTAGACATTTAGAAGTGCTAGTGACATAAAAGGAAGTAATGACGTAGTGTTTTCCTTTATATTTGACGAACATAGCTGCACTTTGGTTCAAATAGTTGAAGAATGATTCTATCAGTACTTGGACGGAGTTGGTTGATAGATTCACGAGGCAATTTCGGGTCAACATTACGAAACCATACCATGTTAACAACAATGAAGCAATGGACTGTGGAATCTTTCATGAGTTTCTCAGTTACGTTTAATGCGGTAGTGACTTCGATGGATCGGACAGATCCATCCATTGATGGTTCTGATGGCAGTAGTGTCACGAATAGCCGACAACATGGATTTCAAGGTATCACTGAAACGTGATCTGTCAAAGGCCCTTGAGGAATTTTATCATGAGGTTGAGAGATTCTTACGACAGAAAGATGCTAGAGCTGATAGAGAGGAATTGGAAGTTAATGAGGTGAAGGGTGGATTTGACCAACCCAACATGTTCAGACATGGATAAAGACAAAGGTAGAGCTGATGATGGTTATGATTAATCAAAGGGACAAAGGAGAGAACCAAAATTATCTTCTATGCACAGTTGAATGGAACTTTGAAACTGATTTATTTGGATGTTCGAGAACATCTTCTATACAGAAAGACAAGGACATAGCCCACCGAGCATGAGCAGACGTCATGGAAACGCCGTTTATTCAATGAGCTAGATGGACAAGATATAAATGACTGTAGGCATTTGAATAACATGGCCGTTGAACATGTAAGGAATTGATAATTGACAAAATATGTGAGAGCTCGAGTTGCGATTATAAAGAATGAGCATCCGTCATCCGTCGTCTGCACAAAACCGAAGCGGGTCCGGCTCAAGGGTAGGAATCGTCATCATCTGATGGCATAAAACTAATTAACAATAATAATTCAAAATAAAATGATAAAGTCACTTACACATGTATGAGATCAAGGACGGTCTTAAGGCATGCTTTGAGATGATGATGAACCGTTGGCAAAATTTCAGTTTTACTTGTTTTCTAGGTGTAAAAACCCGAGTTTTCAATAAAATGCATGAATTTGATAACTTGATATTTTATCACTATAATAATCTAATGATCGTCAAGTATGGACTATGCTTGGCAAGGAGTAGGCCGTTTCATCGCAAAACGACATGATCGGCCTACTTGGTCATTGAATCTTAGATGCTTGGTCAATAAATTCAAAAAAAAAAAAAAGGACCAAGTCACTTAATTTTTTTTGCCATGTTATCTGAGCTTGAATCTTATATGCTTCTCATTGAGTATGTGTTTACACACACACACACATATACATACATATATACGTATACACACACATGATTTAAGTAGATCATATCTATGTCGTTGTTCACGTGAATTTTTATCAGTAGCACGCCATTACATGATAGTGGAGCATGGATTGTGCACTTTATTACAAGCATTGTTACCAATATTAAAATCATATGATTTGAATTTCATTTCCGATTCGAATCTTAACTAAAAGCACAGTTGAGAAAAATTATTATATTTAGGCCTAGAAAGTAGGAACTCAAACATCAAAATAAATCTCATGAATATTAAGTATTACTAGGAAAATAATAACCAATTTTTTATATAGCTAAATGTCATTTGATAGCCTACATAGTTTAAAATTTAAATTTCTATTATACAAATATTGCATGCATACTCTGACACGAACACTCTGAATTTACGTTTTCCATTTACATACAATTTCAATTTAAATTTTGAATTTTACAATTAACAAAACTATAGGTTTTACATGCTTTTGTGTTTATTGACAGTTATGCCTCTGGAGGAAGAAAAACGACAAATCCAATGAGTTTTTTTGAGTCCATACACACTTAAGTGTTTGCCATGACATCCTTTATCGAATGATATATATCCATTAATTAAAATCTTTTGCTATGGATGAGTTATTAATCCGTATGTTCCTTCTTCAGTAAAAACCAAGATACCACTGTTCCACGTATTAGCCAGAATAAGAATTACGTTATGCAAGTCAAAACTATATTCCTATGTTATCAAAGCCCTCGCCTAGGCAATGCCTAGGCTCTAGAAAGCCCTAGGCACCTGCTTGGGTTTTTTTCCCCTTCCAATGCGCTTACGATGCGTGAGGCGCTCACCAAAGGCTTCAAGGTGCTCACCTTGTGAAGCGGCAAAATAGCGTGTCTTTTGCAACATTTGAGTAGAAATTGAAAATTTCAGCTTTTACCCAATAGGAGCCCGAAATCCAACATGGTAAAAAAAATGTGCTAGTTTGATTGTTGATTTGGAGCATTATTATCTAAAAAAACGCTGTTTTTCTTTCATCAACCTCTCGAAAAGAAAAAACCCTATGCTTCTTTCGTCGGACTGTCAAAAAAAAACCTAGTTTATGGAAGTTTAAAACTCTATTTAAGACTTTACGTAATGTTGTTTTAATTTCTTTATTTTAAGTATTTTGTTGTTTGTAGACTTGAGTTGAATGACTTTGTGTCTTTTTAGTTTGTTTTATGTTAATCGTATGATGATTTGTTCTACTACTGCTTTTATATGCCCTTTTTCAGAATCAAGAATCGCGTCTTTTAAATGCAGTTTTTTAGCTGAAAACTGAAGAAAAAAAGAAGTGATTCAAAGCGCCCAAAAAAGCTCTTGGTGTAAAAAAGCACTAGGCGAGTGCCTGGGGCTTTTTTGTCTTGACAAATTTCCAGTTTTTATTCTTAATGTAATGAAAATCTTATCCTTTTTGTTGCATGATTATGTTGACCATTATTATCATGCCAAATATTTCCTTTTAGTAACATATCCTTAATTGCATGATTGTATGGTCAAAAAATATAATTTGCCTACTCCTTTTTTGTGCATTACTATTCAGACCAAATTAGAAATCTGTTTTCATTCGATTAAATTTCCACAGAAACTTTTCGCTGAAGCTCTACAAAATGGTACGATGGAAGGATTTTTTAAGTTAATTTCCTACTTCCAGACTCAGTCTGAACCTGCTTATTGTGGTCTGGCTAGTCTATCTATGGTGTTAAATGCCCTTGCAATTGATCCAGGAAGAAAGTGGAAAGGTACTAATGCTTTTAACTAGCTGTCCTTATGTACACAATGAAACAAAGGTTTATAAAATAAAACTGACCTGAACTCGCATTCCACCAATTACCTAATTCATTCCAGTTAACCTTCTGTAGTTTGTTCTATATGAATAGACAGGCACCTGAAGTGAAAAATGATATTGATGGTAAAAAATAATGTAAAAGCTATTTTATTGAAAATGGTGCTTTGAAGTTGTCTTTTTAACGCGGGGAAATCATAAGGAGTTTCTTTTTTGGTAGTCTTTCAGTGAATTTTTGTTTGCAGTCTTATAATATAAACTCCCTCTTTTCAGGCCCTTGGAGATGGTTCGACGAGTCAATGTTAGATTGTTGCGAACCTTTGGAAAAAGTCAAAGAAGAAGGAATCACATTTGGGAAAGTTGCATGCTTGGCTCATTGTGCCGGTGCTAATGTTCAAGCTATTCGTACAAGCCAAGGCAGTCTTGAGGATTTCCGCCAGCATATTATCAGATGCACTTCTTCTGATGATTGCCATGTGATCACATCGTACAACCGAAAAGCTTTCGGTCAGGTTGTTATTTTTTTATGTTTCAAGTTTCGACGGTTTATTACTGTAGTTGATTATGGACAAGACCTAAAAAGGCTAAAATAACTGGTGAAAACTGAAAAATTATAAAAATATATATAACTATTACATAATGAGTGCATTGAACTTCTTTAATGATGCTAAACCAACCTTGAATCAACCAATTTGTTGTAATGGTACTGTGATTGGTGATGTCCTGGTTAAATTTAGTGGCACAATCCAGATACATGAATTTTTAAAGCTTGGGCTCTTTTTCTTTAAATATATTAGATGCCTCTTATACAAAACTCTGCAACTGTTCTAGTTAAATGATTGATCCACCGTATTTAAACTTGTAGCTTATCCATGTTATGTTTTTATTGTGGTTGGAGAATACTTGAAGATATCTAATGCTATGTCATTTGGTAAAGAAATTTATTTTCAACTAACATGGCCGACATTTGATAAAGGGCGAACATCTATAGGCCTGAAAACACCTAGTAATTTTTTTTCCCAAAAAATCCTGCTAATTTCATCTAGTGCACTTCCCTTTGACTGAATTCACATCATCATTTATGGTACACACACATTCTTCAAAGCTTCCTTATACACACTGTACGTATATTTTTTTAGCACAGCAATGGACTGAATATTTCTTGGTGATATAGAGTACCAGTTTTATCCAATGGTTTTGGATAAGGCCCTGAATATTGCTATTTATTGATCATAGATTTGGATTATAGTATTCATATGTTGTATTATAGTTTAACTTTCACATAGAACCAACACACAAAGTTGAAAGTGGGATGGGATGTATTCATTGTATAATGCTCAACTGATTTGTTCATGTTTAGATATTTCTAGTTCTCATTATCCAAAAAATTTCTTGTCTATGATCATTGCTGTATAAATGAGAGCTGACAATGATTGAAGAGAAGTCTTTTTGTCATAATGCAAAAAGTGGATTTGTAGAGTTTGGCTTGCACATAAATTGTCTTTTACTCACACATGTATGTATATGTGTATAACACACACACATGCTTATGCATGTGAATATTATAACAATAATAAGAGTTAATCATAAAACTTGGCTAGCTGTGAAAACCTATTTCAAGAATAGGCTTACTTATAAACTTAATACAAAAATAGGTCTTGTTTGAGAATTATATTTGATTTATTTTAAATTGTGCAAGTATAGTAAACGAAACGAAGCATATTTATGTAACAAAGTTTCAAACAAACCTATTATTGCAATAAGTTTTTTCTAACTTACATTTAAGATAAGTCCTTATAATGATACTAGTAATAAAATAATTTAGTTTTTTTCTTTTAAAGGTGCATATCGTTAATGAAATTTATGCATGTAAATCATGTTGTTGAGTATTCAGACTCTTCTTGACACATGAGACACATTGTAGTTATAAGCACCAGTCTATCTCGTGCATTAAATACGTTGAGAAATTTGGTTTTGACCGTATTATTTATTTCACAGACTGGAACTGGACATTTTTCACCAATTGGTGGTTATCACAAAGGAAGTGATATGGCACTCATTTTAGACACTGCACGTTTCAAATATCCTCCTCATTGGGTCCCACTTCAACTTCTTTGGGAGGCTATGAAGTATGAAGATCCTGCTACCGGATATCCTAGGGGGTACGATTTTTGTTTCATTCATGCACATCGACATTGTCAAACAGTTTCCAGCATAGACCGTTTCTAAAAACCAAACTGATTCCATATACATATATACACACACACATACATATATGTACACACACATATACATACATACTTATATATATATATATATATATATATATATATATATATATATATATATATACCAGCACACATGCACGCCCGATGGGTGTGTGCATAAATGAATTTGACAAAGATGGGCGTGTGCAATTCACAAACCTAATGCTCAAGAATGCTTCCATAAAGAAGTGATATTTCCTTTGTTTACTTCAGCTGTTAAATTGCAAATTAAACTTCTGTAGCCAGATTATCTGTAAGGTTCTTCGTTTCCTTTTGGTTCTTTGAATATTTGCATTGAAATGAAAATAGAAAGCAACATCCAGTCCCTATGAATGGAAGTAAAAATATATCAAAATGCCACGTTGGAAATTTCACTCTGGAGTTAAAGGATAATGCCTCATTGAATGTTTTAACAATAGCCAGTAAGACTGTTAAATCAATACTAAAATATGTAATAATTGGAATAGTGGAAAAGAAAGATGCATTAGTTGCTGTAAATTATACAGATTGGCTGTAGATATCTTCATACGTGATTACATTTGATATTAACGTGAAACGAAAAAAAAAAAAAAACACAATTTTTTCTTAAACTGGATAATTTTTTGGTCTTGTGCTTCTTTAGAGTCAACACTTCCAGTTGCTAATTTAGTCTCTCCAGTGCTTTATAGTTGATACAACTTTAAAGCTCTGCGTTTTACAGTGAGAAAAATGCAGAGTTGCAAAATTGAACAAAACGTTGGAAAAATAAAAATTTAAGTCTGTCTATTGAAATCCAACAATTTTAAAATTATACAACGTCAAATAGTTGCATGTGCTCAAGCATATCAACAGCATGTCAGCATTTGAGAACAAACATAAGAGAACTATTGTAGTTTTTTGAAGCTGCGACAGTAATAAACTTTACTAACCTAAGCATATAGTATTTTATCTACCATACAATAGCTTATGTATACATCAAAATAATAAATACATTGAAAATTGAACACATGCAGATTTCCGGTAGTAAAAGACACAATGAAGTTGTTGCAATATGTGTGGAAAGGAACCAAGTTTATTACTGCATCACATAAAAGCAGCAATCAGAAACATTTTTGGACCTAAAATCAAATACCAAAATAAAAATTAAGTCAATACAACCATACCCAGAAAAATAACTTCAAGTAAAAATTTCTCGATGCTTATCATTTGCAAACTATCGTTTTAACAACCATATCCAAGACCCGCTCCTACTGCTGTGCGGACCCCATGTTGGATAACACAACCCATTCTACCATGTTTGAGTCACCATCTAAAATCCTGCATCCCTTGACCATCTCCTTTGACACATGGTGGTCCTATGGTCAGTTTCCACCTGATGGCGTACTCGTGCAAACTGGAGGCGAACTCGATGGATTAAAGAAGATTTGCGTGTTCAGTCTAGATTGCTCCAATCAATAAGTACTGCGATTGAGTTGAGCTTAGAAGCCCTTCACTTTGATCTAGAAGATGGTAATACTTTCATTCATCTGTATCAATTTATTGGCATACTTGAGACTATTACACTGGTTATTCAGGAATTCAATTTTTAAAGTACTATTGTTTATGTGACAAAATTGGTTCGTGCTTAATGCTTATTCCTTTGTTCTGTGATACATGAAATAAACTTGTGTATAGTGCATACTATGAAGGGGGAATCTGCCGTAAATATACACATTAATATAAAAGATATTGCATGTACAACCGTCTAAATTCGCATCCTTGTTTCATGATACATTAAACTAAATAGCCACTAATGGAGGCAAAGCGCTTAACAGATCCCCACGACAGCCTATAACTACTACAAACTATTATTATCTACTACAAACACTTAACAGATCCATCACTGCTGTTACCACAGTCAATTTGATTCCACACCTCCGTCGGGTAATTTGATGTATATCCTAGTAAGTATGCAAGTTCTTAGCTTGGAAAATATTGTGGATAATTGTTATGTTTTCACCAAAGCATTAATGTTCAGGTTATTGCAAATTATAACAGAAAGTATCATCGTTTAAGATGACCAAGTCAAGTAAATCACATCTATATAACAACCCTACAAAAGTCTGTAATAAATACCATCTTTTTTATGGTCAGTTAAACCGTGATAGTAATGAAGCCAATGCTATTACTTATTAACTACAGCCACATACCTTGTTATATGTTTGTAATTGAATGGATGAATGAGTGCTACACCTGTTTCCTTTTGTAGTTTGCTTGTTGTTTTCACTCTGAATTCAAGGGTTGATTCACACCAAATAACCTGCCCACCATTGGAAATATTCAAGGGATGGTTGTAGGATATTTATACGTGCTGCTTGTAATCAATAAAATAAGAAAAATTGAAATTATTTTTGTCCAACATAAATCATTTCGATTAATAATTTTAATATAAATAAAAAGGAGATGATGTAAGGAAGTTCTGGATGGAAAATAATCATTAACAAAATAGAATTAACACCATGATGAAACAGTGAATATCTTAAAATCGTGCAGAAGTTACTGAAGCATGTATCTTTAAAATGAACTATTTATAAACTCCTCTTCCTTTAAATACCAACCCACCTTTTCAAACCTTCAATTCAATGTCACTGGTCCGCTAGCTCATAACCAAGAACTGCCAAATCGCATATACCCATGACCTGTTCCATATTCATTAACCATCTCCTTCCTCAGCATAACAAACTGCCACCACTATGTCAACTCCATCCAAAATCCTCTCAAGCTTCTCTTCCGGCAAATAGGCAAATATTATGAAAATTAGTTGAGATAAAAGCATAAAATCCTACTTTGTATATATTCGTACAAAAGTAATAGGCTGGTGATGCATTGACATGTTCATTTTTATGTTTAGATACCATAGATTACATGCATATTTCTTAAATCCAGGCATATAATAGGAAGGCGAAGTATGAATGACCATGCCCAAGTCAATTTGCGGTATCATATTCAATGGTTATGTGAACAACATGTGAAACCAAACCGACTCAATTTTTTTATAAGAAAAATGCAAATGATTCTAATGCTATATTTCGTGGCGCCATCATTTCATTTTAGCAAAATGGAAACCCATTTTTTTCCATCGAACGGATGAAATTTGAATTAATTTTAAGTAAGGTTTTTTCTCCTTAAATTATATTTGAAAGTCAGATAAAATACTATATGCAAATGTCACATACAATTTAAAGTACTTTCACGAACCAACACTAAAACTTTTTAACGCAAAGGAATGAATATGCAAATCAGCATTAGCTACTTTAACTAAGAACATAATTTCAACTGCATTAGTTTTGATTAATAATTCTTTCAGCAGTAATGAAAAGTATAATTAAAATAATAAATGTCCAATACTTATTAATCATTTCATCAAATAGATGAGCGCAAACCTTAAAGCTTATGTTACATGGGTTAAACCCCTCACAGTTAAAACAATCAGTAAAAAATAATACCATAAACCATTTTGAACCAAAAAAAAGAAGGCATGATGAGGAAAGAACGGTCATATAATCTCACAGGACTAAAGATGTTTCCGATACAACTTGATGGACTCTGTTGTCTAACCTGAAATGTCAGCCGGAATTAATCGGTCATCCTATATCTGCCACGAAAGCTCTTCACCCATTCATGTAGATTTCAAGTTTTTATTCTGGTAAATAAAGTAGAGAACAGCAATGAAATATAAGGGTAATAAGAGTAAAGTATTAGTGAAAAAGTAAACAAATAAAACTATCAAAAAGCCTGATTGCACAAAAAGCTTTAAGCAATAATTATTCTATTTACAAAATGAAGTCGGCAATAATCCGATAATCTATTACTCCAAAATTTAACATTGAATGGCCCTAGATCCTTGCTACAGCAAGACTATTTCGCATAAAAAACATAAAATAACAATTCAGAACTATATAAAGTTCTAGGTGGTCAAGAATTAATAACTAACCTCAAGATAGGATCCATGAGTGCTTGCTGGAATAATTAACTCATCTCGAACTTCAGACTGAGAGGGATCAACTTGGTAATCGCGCTGGCTCAATTTCCTGTCAAAATCAAGTAGGTTAGAACAGTAGAAATTTACAGGAAAGAAATTAATTACACTTAGCAACTCGATAATCGCAGCTGTGGGTTGAAAACTCATGTCGATGTTCGTATTGGGAGGGAGGCTCAAGAAAATTTGAAGCACAATGCCATTAGAGGAAGCGAGACGGTCTATCGGTTTTCGGTTAGAAGGAGACGGCAGAAAAATAAGATAAGAGCGGAAGAAACGGGATGGAAACAGGGATGAAAACGTGGAGACATGATTACCTCCCACTATGCCTGCTGGAATGACGGAAATGACCATGTACATCTGGTACAGAAAGCGGTGGAAAGAAGGGTATTTTGTGAAAACCGAAAAAGGCTTCACTTTGACCATTGACCTGAGGTTTTGCATTATAATATATATATATATATATATATATATATATATATATATATATATATATATATATATATAAGGAGGGTTTAGAGCATTCCTATTTTGTGGCACCTCAATTTCCCCTTAATAAGGACCACTCATTTATAATTAAATATGTTAGTGGAAGGAGAGAGAGTTTTTAGCCTTCTATTTGCACCTTAATTTGAGCCACATATTTATTATAAAATAAGTTAGTGGGAGGAGAGAAAATTAGTGGAAGGAGAGAGAAACGGGAATGTGTGGTGGAAATCAGAGAGGCTAAAGGGGTGCTGCACTATTTGGGGTGCTCCTGATCCTATCCCTATATATATATATATATATATATATATATATATATATATATATATATATATATATATATATATGAAGGAGACACACACACAAATAAAGATTGCCAAATTATGTTTTCCCCCCTTTTTCTTAACATGGTTAATGATGTCAAAAAGATTCAAGCCTTTGTCCTTTAGATCAACACTTTAGAGCATTACCATCAAATTATTTTGAATGAGGATCCTTGCAACTACTTCTTTATTGTACGTTTTCTTTGTCGTCTTAAGCCCATGAATTTTCTGAGAGTTTAATCTAGTAATTTGTTTCAGTCGCAAAGCTATAACTCAGATGAAATAACTTAAGTATGCTATGAATCTCAACATATGAGAATGTTGATAGTGCAGTTAGTACCTTCAACCTATGAAAGTGCATCTTTATTTATTGACAGATGACATGAGATGCTAAGCGTCTAGGTTACAGTCCTGACTTAAGAGTTGTCAGCATTATGAAAATACTGTCGTTTCATTTGTTGTAGTCCCTTTG